>VXAZ01000833.1:247475-582961 GCA_013399875.1 Gymnorhina tibicen
AAAA
The DNA here is from genome assembly GCA_013399875.1 of Gymnorhina tibicen. Taxonomy (NCBI): domain Eukaryota; kingdom Metazoa; phylum Chordata; class Aves; order Passeriformes; family Artamidae; genus Gymnorhina; species Gymnorhina tibicen. The sequence continues at coordinate 247,480 of VXAZ01000833.1, forward strand.
AAGGAAAAAAGAAAAGAAAAAAGAAAAAGAGAAAAATAAAAAGAAAAAGAAAAAAGAAAAAAGAGAAAAAGGAAAAGGAAAAGAAAAAGAAAGATTGAAAACCATGATTTATCTTCTATTTGAAAAAAACATCTGCAGAACAAAATGAGCCTCTTGATGCCGGAATTGTCATCAATGATGACTTTGACAAAATGAGCAATACATAATTTGCTAGCTCCCTTGCGAAGCTGAAACAGATTGTAGAATAAAACACTGGAGGAGATGCATATGGGGTGAGTAGACCAGCTTTGAATATGAACACATGCAGGTGGTCATTTAGTAGTGGTTCTAAGAGGCAGGACATCCCTAATTTGGAGGGTCATTTGCATTTGGAAATGCTCACTGATAAATAGTGATGTATTCCCTATAGTAAAGCAGGACTGATACTGCCAAAACTACAGCTATTTCTGTTCCAGGGTAACTTGAACAAACCAGACAGCCCAAGGCAAAGGAGAGAGTGGTTTACACTCCAGCAAACCTGCCATTAGTGGTGGGTTCGCAGAATACAGATTAGTAAGATTCGAAAAAGTGCTTTCTAAAAAATAGAAAAATAGAACTTCTTCACTCTCTGGTAAAAAATGATGGGTTTTTTGTAAGGCAAGCAGAGCAGCTGTATTGACTTAAATGCTGTGTAAAATAGTCAACCTCCAAAAATGCTTTATCACAACCTCCAATTTTGAGTAAAGCCACTACTCTGAATTCTCAAATTGCTCGCTCCACCATCAGTCACTTGACAGAAGCTGCAACACTCAATTATGTATGTTCCTGTATCTCTCTTACTCCTTTTCTTGATTGTGTGTCTGTGTATACTGTCAGCTCATGAAAGATACTATTTTAAGAACATCTTTAAGAAATATTGTGCTTATCATGTAAAAAATTATGCTTGTTTGAAGAAGGGTGGCATATGATCATTTTGACTAACATTCCATTGCATTCTTAGTACTTGCCTGTGTCAGCCAAATTAATTAAAATATTCCATTAAGGAATTATTAATCTACCAATCAAGAAAGGTTTCTATGAGATGCTGTTCTTGCAAAAACCTTTTCTTTGTTTGAAGCCCCCACAAGATGTTCTGATTGCCTTCAATCTCAAGGAGATTAAACGACATTGTGAGCTTTTCAGGACTGAGGACATTCTTCCAGTTTGGACAGAGAATGCTATCTGAAGGCCTTACTTCTGACTAGGACCTTCAGATATTAGTATGCTATAAATAACTAATGATGATATCAGCTTGGGGGCATTTAGCAACGTGTAAGAGCATGCTGCTCCTTCAGCAATAGTTCTGTAATCTCAGCCTTTTAGCATATTACCTCTAAAAGAACATAACTTCCTCTGGAAGCTTCATTTCCATTTAACCAGCCTTGTCCTTTTTTCAGATATACTCCCCTTGACATGTGTAAAAGAAATACCCCAATGAAAACATGTTCAGAACTGTTAATTACTTTTGACCAGACTCCTTCCTCCATACCTCGGTTAATAGTGTAGATTGGAAAATATAACAGCCAGATCTGTTATCCCAGCAATTATTGAGAAACGAAAGTGACAATTTGCTTACTTGCCTGAAAGATCAAACAGTAAAACCCTAATTTCAGTCACTTGGCACTGGATTTTATATATTGAAACTGGCAGGCACACTTTATGCAATGTCCAAGCAGAAATGACCTCAGGCTTTTATGGACTACAGCACAATGTTCTCAGAATCACTGTGCCTACTGACTCCTTTCTTTTTTTCTTTTTGTTTGTTTGGTTTTGTTTTGTTTTGCTTTCTGGGGGTTTTTGAGGGATTTTAAGTCCATGTTAACCATACATACATATAATCAGAAATAAAATTTGAAAAAAAAAAATAAAAAGTGACCTAATGAATCATACATCATACAAATAGAGTGTAGTGTGCCTTGACACTGAGTGTTTAATAACCCATCCTTAGAGATAGTGGAAAACTGCATTAATTGAAGAAGGAAGAATATTTGACTCTTGAGTATGACTTTATGAACACTATATAGTTCATAGGACACTAGGGATGTTTTAAGTGCCGACCATTGGTGTACAGTAAGTTTACCTCTTTGACAAATGATTATTATACCACATACACAGATAGGAATCTTTTACTACTGCAGATGAATAAAGACAAAAAAGCTGCAGAGCATTCTCATTCCCTTTTTTTGTGTTTCCCTCTTTCTTAAATCTATTCTCCATGCTGTCCTTCAAGTCAGGGAAAAAAAAAAGCTTCAGGATAGTGTGAGTCAATTCAGTTTGCTAAAATCAGCATGATCAGATTTTCTTTGGTATAACAAGGTGGTTGCTGTACAGATACCTGCCTTTCCTCTACTGATCTGCACTCTGAAGTTGAAGCACAGACCACTCACTAGTAAATTAACTAAAGAGTTCACTAACCTTATCCTGTAAGTCCTACCTATGGGAGAGCTTCTTAGTTCATTGAACCTACATGAATATTGAATAATTTTAGGCTACAAACATCTGTGCACAGCTCTATATGGCTAGCTAAATGCTAAAAATTAGGAATCTTTACCTCAGTAAGAAACAGAAATCTGAATGCATTAAAGAGGTCTTCTGCAGAAAAATGGATCAGTATTGCTTAAGCTTTGCACAATGCAGTTTCTTTTAAAGCTAAGTGATTCACAAGGCTATATATACACAACTAAAAAAGTTCTCTGCAGATTATATCATATGGAAATAGTACAGTCCATTAATTACCCTCTCTGACGAAAGGAAGGGTGAAATTTGTTATAGAATCAGACCACAAGATAGGAAGTCCCAGGCATCCATTATATAATTTAGTCCTGACATAGCACATTAAATTCTGAGAAAGGAAGACCATTTTACTGTAAAGTCAGCAAAATGCCACCGAACTAAAACCCTGCTGCCTGCATGCCACTAACCATATCTAGAGTGAATAACTACTCTAACGATCACATCAGTGTTAATGCTATAGGAATTTTACAGTGGTTTGTGCTCTCGCTTCAGCCTCACATAGGCATTTCCGTTGCTCCAGCAGACATTTTAAGCTTTGACATTTTGGTGAAATATTAAACCTCCTATTTACACCACCACGCCTTTTCACTCTGCGACCTGGTACACCAAAGGCACACCTGTTGAATTAACATGCCCTCCCGCTACCCCTTCCCGAATCTGTTTACCAACCAGGGGAGCAAACACACCAGGCCAGAATTTCCAGGAGCTGGCTGGTGATGAGGCTGTGACTTTGGGCTCAGCCCTGAGCTAACAGCACTGCCTGGCCTGGGCTGTGCCACCAGTGGCCTGGGAAGCAGTGTGAGTCCCGGGTTTCAAAAGAGAGCAATTTCTAAAGCTCAGCACTGATCACACGCCTTCAGCCAGAAAACAGAAGGACGAACCAAAGTCCTGTATTTTCCTTGCTTCCAGAGAGGAAGGAAAGGTCCCTAAATGCATGGCAGAGCAACACTGAATTCCATATTTTTTACTGATTTCAGTGAGAAATTAGATACCTTTTTGGTTATAGCCCCTGGTGTCAAAGTCCTAGTGCTCAAAGATGGGATCACAAGAGAAGAACACCTGCCCTGTCTCCTTTCACAGTCCAAATCAAGCTGTAGCCCAGTGTCAAAAAGGGGAACCCTATTTGGTTTACTGTGTGCAATTAATTAATTTCTGCAGTGATGTCTAGTGAACAGCAGTGGAATGGATTTAATGATTTTTGCCATGTTTATAAACTGCCTGAGAACGTGCTGGGTGCTTTGGTCACCCCTTGGGCTTTTGGACTCCCAGCCTTTGCTATCCTAAGGCTGTATTTTCCCCCTCACAGCTGGCTGCACAGTGTGGAGCAGCTCAAACAGACTGCATTCAGCTGGGTATTTACTTAATTTACTTTTTCATACAACCTCTGATTTAAGTAAAATTGTGAATAAATTAGAAGGCTACCACATGGCTTTCCCACCAGGACAGCACACATTCTCCTGCTATTTTGAATTCAGTGATCTGTTTCTATGCTAAGGTTCACAGTGAGGCATCAGTATCTTGACAACCGGTCAGCTCAAAGTTCAAAGATCAAAATGAGACCATGTTTGGGTCAGTTTTGAGAACAAATGCAGTACAGTAATGGGGACAGTATATCCTAAGATAGCAAAGAGAATATTTGTTTTCAGCACGGTATTTGCTGAGCAAGGTTTTATCCAAATCCATTAAAGAGCACAGCTAACAGCACTGCTGTGGCTATGAACACCCTTATGCGATTCTACTTCATTACATGTTAGCCCTAAGAGGCCTCAGTAGACTAAACAAGTACAGCTATACTGGGGGATGAAAGGATCAGAGATCAATTTATAGGAAAAACAAGCTCTCCCCGTACCTCCTCCTTCTCAGAAGCCGGTGATTAGGCGCTGTGTAAGGCACTTCAGCGGCGATGCCAGCCAGCATCAGCATCCTGCTGTACACCCCGCTCAGTGCGTCGGAACCATGGCAACTGGAATCCATGATTTCCCAGCAGCAGATGAGGCTCCCCTTGTTTATGACTAGTAGACTGGTGATAAAAAAATGTGAATAACAGTCTTATTTGTTCTGTATCACAAAAATTTGCATGATTTGCATGAGCAAACCCCTCCTTAGCTCAAGCATAACTCCACATTATACATTTTTTTTCCACTTAATTAGGAAGAAAAGTCCATAAGTTCAAGGTAATAGAGTAGCTGGATGTCTCAGAACAGACCTTTTTGTTCCCATACAAAAGCACACACCTTAAACCTTTGTCATGAGTTTGGAGAGTTTCCTGCTTTTTGAAGTGTTCAGTTTCTCAATGTGTTTTTTCAATGGACAGTGTTTCTTTGTAGAGGTTTTCCTTGTTGTCTATCTAAAAAAGTTGATCTTTTCTGCTTCTACTAGATAATTTTTTTTAAATTAAAGCATCAACCTTGGCAAAAAAAGAAAAGAAAATAAAAGAGTCAGAAAAGAGAGATGCCAAATGCTAGTAAGCATCTAACTGCAGCACTCTGCCAATAATAAAGGTATATTTTACTTAAGAGTTCTAGGAGAAAGTTATTTTTGAAATATCTTTTTATAGCACAACCTGCGGTGAAAGCCTTCTGAATGTATCACCCCAAATTTTTTTTTTACACAGCTGTGTCTAACCAAAATTCTTAAAAACAGCTGAGTAACAAGCTATCAAGGTTGTTCATGTTAACAACATAGATAAAAATTCTTGACTGGATACTTGCAAGAGGTGTATTAGATTTAGTAGTTTATGTTCAGCCTGGAAAAGGTAAGGTCTGTGTTACAAACCAGTGTTGCTTGTGTCCTCTCCCCTCATCTGCTACCTTGAGAAGAATACTCCATGAAAGTGTAAGGAAGGCATATGTTATGCTCAGAATAAATTAGCTCTTCCCTTGGTAATAATCAAGGCTGGTCAGAAGAATATGTCCTATTGTCCTTTGATTTCTGGAACTTGCCCAAGAAAATATATTGTCTCCAAATATATTACACAAGATTCAGGGAAGTCTTATCAAAACCAATTGAAGATGTCCTCATGAGGCTTAAAATCTTAGTGCTAGTCCTATCCATTCAAAATCTTGTGACAGAGTTGTCATTGCTTCATACTGGAAATTGAAGTGAGCTTTGGGGCATCTCCCTTAGTCAGTGAATGTGAACAGATTGACAATAGCTGAGAGGCTGAAAAATCAGTGTTACTGGTGTATTCCATCAGCACCACACATAGGGTGATTGACCTACTTCAGAGCTTCTGTGAATATGAATGAAGCATTCTCAAATCCTTAAAATGCTGCCAAACATATCTGTGACAGGGTATATCCCTTTCATTCTGTGCCAGGATAGCAACCTTGATCCTCAGGACTTAAAAAATAACCTCCAAGGCTTTTATATGCATCCCTATGAGTCAATTTAATCTCATCTCAACCATCTTGTTTTTATCATTATTAAGATTAATAATTTTTAATTTAAATATGTTTACATAGCAGTAATTATTTAGGGACTACGAGAAATGGGAGAATATTAGACAGGTTGTAGTATTTACCTCCAAGTAAATATCCTTTTATAAATGAATGTTAATACTCCAAAACATGGCTACTCACAAACTTGCTATGAAAACATGTTAAAATCAGCAGCTCTTCTTCTACCTATATCTCAGAGTTGCCCTTTGAAATCATTCCTCATGGGAAGCTATTATGCTGCAGAAACCTTCTTGAAAGTTGCTCCCACACAAGAGGAAAAGCTAAATACATTGTGTAACACAACAGTGCAATTACACAAAAAGTAAACAGAGACTCTGGCACTCTCTCGTGTGTTGCAGCCCCTGTGTGCTCTGTTCTGTGACGTGGGCACCTACTTGTTGCTGGCATTTCTTGACCCCTTCCTGTTTTCAGGAGAAATACAGTTGCTGAACCAACAAACAACCCTACATGGAACAGCCCTCTGGGCAGGGTTCACCACAGCCACAGCCAACGTGTCATGTGGGCTACCCAGCCAACAGTGCTTTGCCCCTGCCTTGGAACATCCAACCTGATCCCAGAAGTGAAGTTATCTTTATGAAGCCACCATCTTTGCCAATTTTGTTGGGAAATCTTCACATGTAGCTTATCAGACAGCAGGAAAGGGGTCTTGATGTGGGGGATATTTTTCCCGTCAGAATTCCTGACCTAAAATACATTAAAGATTTTTCTAATCAATGACTTCTACCAAGATTCAGTTTGATTTGCTGTCTGCTGAAACACAAAAAGTAGAAATATATATTTTTAGTCAAGAAAGGAACTAATTGGCTGCTTTAATGCAAAATCAAACACCTTTTATAATTGCTTTATGTACACATAAAAGTTTCCTGCTAGCTGTGCCAGTGAAGCCTGTATTTTATCTGCATCATCTGCTTCTTTTGAGATCAGAGGATTTCTGACTCAAACCACATACCCTCTTTCTCAATATCTCTCTGTACGTATATTACTATTTCCTCTTTCATATAATCTAACAATCTTCTGAAGATGTTATAATTGTACCTTAAGCATCTACATTATCTGAGTGGAAAAACCCTGTAAAAGATGGGGGAGGGTGGAAACATTATATTTCAAAACCATGTTCCACAAAGCTCAGTTAATTTATGTCTCTGAAGGTTTCTTCTTTGTTGCCTTCATATATGGGCATCTTGGTCTATTTACCCTTCTGAAATAACACAGTGGGTTTCAATTATTGTAGCTTGTAAACACCTAAGACTATTTACTTATGCTTGAACACCATTAGGAGGAAAGAAAGCCCTACTCTGATGTATTACTATGACTAGCATCTGGAAGGTGAATGCTGCATGTTTTGCCAGTCTCATTTGGTATAATCCTAGTTGTAAATGTGCTAGATGTACACCTTTGTATTTCCTTTCTTGGAAACATCAGCTTATCCTTGTTACAACTGAAGAACTGGATATCATTTGACCCAAACATCTGTGAAGAACTGGTCACATAAAAGATTCACAACAGTCATTCAGGACAGTTGTACTACTAGTCAACTCTTTTCCAACTAGTCATTTTCTGTTTGTCATAAGGAAAACAACAATTTGGCTCTACCTCCTAGTTTCTAGACTACCATAAGAGGTTAAAATTGGGTGTTCTGTACAGGTTGGTCACAGGGTGGTAGTGATCACAAGACGACAGCCATTAAACTGATGTATGGAGTGGCCAGAGATGACTGGACTTGATCCTAGCAAATGGTACTAGGAAGAAAAGAAGTACAGTGCACAGCATTAAGTTTTATTAGCTTTACAAGTCCTAGGATCTATGTCACATGGGAGAAGGAGTGAGCAAGCCAGGTGGAGTATCAAGGCATTGTCCAAGCCTGCAGGGAAGCAATTAGGAAGGCCAAAGCTCAGCTGAAGTTGAAACTAGTAAGTGATCTGAAAGACAAAAAGGAAACCTTCTACAGCACATTATCAGAAAAAGTAAAGCAAAGGAAAACAGGAGCATGCTGTGGGGCTGAGGCCCCTAGTGACAAAGCAAAAAAAAAAAGATAAGATACTCAGTGCTTTCTCTGCCTCAGCTTTTACTAATAAAATGTGCACATACACGACTTCTTAAGCCTTGTGAAAGACCTCAGGAGTGAGGCATGACAGGAAATAGAGAAAGGTAGCGACCACTTTAACAAATTGGACATTGATGGGATGGGATACTGCAGGTGCCAGTGGTGGCCAATGTCATTGCAAGGTCACTCTACCATCTTCAGAAGGTTATAGCACTCAGAGGAAGTTCCTCATGTCTGGAATAAGGCCAACACCACGCATCTATTTCACAAGGGCAAGGAGGAGAATCTGAGGAACAAGAGAATAGTCATCTTAACCTTGGGTTTTAGGAAAGCAGCAGGAGCAAAATCTCCTGGAAGTTACATCCAAACACACAGAGGCCCGCAAAGTGAGTGGGAACAGCCAGCATGGATTTAGCAGGGGCAGCTCCTGCCTGACCAACACCAGAAGGACAAATTGCCCGGTATGCGGTATTGTGCAGATGTGGTCGTACTGCTGTGTACTGAGGGCTGAAGCAGTTGACACCATTTCAGGTAAAGGGACAGGGCACCAGGCTACAGTGTCTATAAAACAGTGAGTGCCTTAGACTTCCTTGACTTGTAGTCAGCTGGAACTGTGAAGGACAGTGATTCTGATCTGTGTCTATAGCTACTTGTCTGGCAAACCCTATAAAACATGGTTTAGAAAATTGTTCAAAATGGGGCTGGTACTTGGTTGTGCTTAGTTTAGCTTCTTATTTTTTGTTTCAATAGGAACTGTAAATTGGTTCTGCATCTTTGGTCAACTTATTCCAGTTTTTGTAATGTGGTATGTCCAGGCAAACCAGCAATATCTAAGTACTTCACATATCCCTCTATACTCAATATGGTTTCCAGTTGTCATCCCCGTACATTTTCAAGTGTGTGCAATAGGCTTCATATCCACACCTGGATTAATTGTTCTGCAGCAAAATTAAAGAGGCTAACCCCAACTTTGCCATCTGGTGGTGGTACCCAAAAGAAAAAAACGGGAGAATTTTACACTTTTAAACAAAATAAAAGAGAAAGGCTGAGCTGGCTGTTACTTCCCCTGCAAAGACTTCCTTTCTAGGTCTTTTCAGCCTGGGTGTCTCCAGCTGGTTCATACACCTTAGTGGGTACTCCAAGTTCCTCATTCATACCCTATTGGTGCACCTGTGCCCCTACAGTCCTGGTCTTATGATTAAATGCTCTCAGAAGATGTACAACTGGAGAGCTGCTGGAAAGCCTGGAAACACATGGCTGTTTTCCACTAGCTTTTGGAAATTTTTTCTTTATTTAGTGAAAGTTAATTACTTTGGCATTTTCAGATTTTTATTCAATGTTTTGTAACTCTTCTTTTCTTATCAACAGTCGCTTTCCAAATCTGTTATTACAAATTTGTAGACACTGGTTAATGTAAAATGCAGTTAGAAAAATCTTCAGACAGATCTTATGCAATTCCCAACTTATGAAATGGATTAACTCTATTACACATTATGAAATCTAACACCTTTCTGGCTCTCCAAATGATGAAACAAGACTGTTATATTTAGTATATTCATATGGCTGTGCCCAAAATATTTCTGTAGAAATTAGGGAATGATTTGCAATAATATCAATACTGTAAATGCAATAATACATTATAATCTTCTTTTTCTAGATCTTCGTCCCTGCCCAGCATGCCACAGCAAATTACAATCAATAAAAAGCTAAAATTAGCACTGTTATGTCTGCCAAGTGATGGCCAGACGCAGGGGCAGACCTATCCAATTTAGGGACTCTCCATTCTAGTGATACAACTCTGTGTGTGTTCATCCTTTGCATTCCTGCAGGAGCAGCTCAAAACAGAGCTGTCAGCTGACTCAGCCCTGCTCTTCCTTGATGCCAAGGAGAGTTTTGTCACTGATTTCAAAGGGGACACGCTTGAAGCTTAAAATATGAGTGGAGAAAAGAATTCAAGGTTGAATTTTCTGAGAAACAACGAAGAAAATTCTATTCTCAAAACACAAAGTTATTAGGTATGTAGCCACAAATTCCTAAGGGGATGAAAAATAGGAGGGATTGGGCCATCTCTGAAGAAACTCCTGTACCAGAATCCAATATGACTACTTTTGCTAGTGTCAAGATCTCAGAGATGTATTTTTCAGGGTGAGTTAGAAAAACTGCCAGTTCATGACCCAAAGGAATAAAACCCATGAAAATTTGCTGTTTCCTAATGGCTATGCCCTAGAGGCCCTGTCTGTACACTTAACTAGTGCAAGTCAGTATCATTTTTGAAGCAAATAAAGTCTATAATGATTTATACTAGCTAAGGATTAGGGTTATGATCAGTAGCACCTAAAAGGCATTAGTTTTAAAAATGCCAAAAAAGATTAAATATTTTGAGTGACACTGAAGTGGCTTTTCCTTTCTTATGCAAGAAACCTTTGAATAGGGAGAGAGTAACTGAAACCTCCATTGCCATATCCCTTACGTGAGATTACAGTGTCTTTGCCTATCAGAGGTGTCACTGCTACTCTACCAAAGAAATTCAGGATTCATTCGCCTTAAAACCAAGCCTTATCCAGCAGGATGCTCACACTACACGAAGTGATATTGTCTTTTACTAATTGAGTCACTATACAGAAGAAACCAATACAATTACTATAAAAAGGGATTTTTGTATACTGAGCAGAGCTAGCAAAGGTAAGAGACATGACAGCAAGTGGCATTCATAAATGTCTAAAGGCACTGAAGACTTTTATCAGTGAAATCAGTTAACAAATGACATAGTATATAACTCCTGAAGATGTAAAGCATGCAGTTCCTTTTCCAAGTCAGGCTCATAAAACATGGAACTGCTGAGTGATATTTCTCCACTGGTTAAAGGACAATGCCATGGAGCTCTGCTATCCTTAGAAGCAAAATAAGAATAGATGTGTGTGTAGAAAAGGAGTAAAGCAGCTCTCCTGTGTGGTGAACCATGCCCTAAGGCTATTGGCTCTACCAGAGGACTACTGAGCACCTGAGCTTCTCCAGCAAGGACAGAGAGGAAAGCTCTTTTTTTTTTTAATTCTGTAGAAAAAAATGGAGTTAGGGCTTACCTTTCTCTGTCCTGACTTCACAGGTGCGTTTATATGCAATGAGAGGGAAGAATGATGACAAGGTGCCTAAATTCATTTAGCAGAACTTCAAACAATTTTTTTACAGCTAGAAGTAATTTTACAAATTCCTATGCAATGGCAGCAAACCACTAGAGTAGGACCATGATTTCTTTGTCGGAAAGTGTTGGTTGCCTCCCCGTTAACAGATTCAGCACCTTGCAATGTTCGGGTCCAGTGTTAACATGAATTGTGAATGAAAATATTGACTCAGCTCCAAAATGTTTCCAGTTGCATTGGAGAAGGATGTCTTATAGCTGCCAGAAGAAACCCTGTGAGAGCCAGGAAGCAGTTTTGATAAATTAGCAAAGTCAGTTTTTAGCATTTCTGTTTTAACTTGAAAAAGGTTTGCTGCCATATGCATTTGTACTTTGGCAATGCTTGCTGACAGAACAGAGGCTGTCTTGGCATATTACTTGTCAGAGCAAAATAGATTTGGCTGTCATTTCCATAATAAGTATAATTCATATTGCAGTGTCTAAAAAAACATACGGAAAGGGGGGATGTCAATATGAGATGAATTTGCCTTAAAAGAGTTTGTAGGGGACTCACAATTAAACAGGTAGATGGCCAGATGAAGTTATATATTAAAAACTCCTCCTCCCATCATAATTATATTTCTTTTGTGTTCAATTAATGAATGGGTTAACTAAGTATGCTACTTCAAATATGTAGGGCCCACTTTACCCATTCTTGCAAAGCTCATGTCCATGTAATGCAATTAACCTAAGCATTCATATCAAAGACAGAGCTATAAAAAATGAATAGCAGAGGCTTCTGAGCAGATAAGACATGACTTTTATTTATTCCTAGTGTGTGCATGCAGTATTTTGCCAGTGGTTTCAGCCAGTCTGTCCAGTAGCTATTGTTAGGAAAACACCAGAGCCAACTTTATACAACCTGCTTCTGACTAGAGGTGGGAAGCTGATTCTTCATACTATGTAACTCAAGTTTGTTCCGCTCCCAAATGAAATTGAAGAAGAATAAAGTGAACAGTGTATGAAAGAGTTCTTACCTGCTTGCAAAGGACCATGTAGACAAACTTCTGATGTCAGAAACTATATGGTTCCTTTGTGTATTTTATAGGGGCTTACAGATCTAAATCTCTTATATTTGCGTCAACAACTGGTGTTAATTGTTATATTGATACAAATAATTGCTCTGATACAAAGAGTCTAAGACCATAATCCCACAGCTGGCAGCAGCATGGAACCAGGCTCGTACAAGTTTTGAGAGAAGCAGAACTCATGCAAAATGCTCTTGCATATCGTTGACAGCCATGTTTTTCTGCCACTATAAACAAAATAGGGTACAAATGAGAATCAGGCCCACACATATAGATACAAATTTGCAATTTATTCGTTGTCTTTTACCACTTCTGCTCTTTAACTGGTTTTGCAATGTATAAGGATTTATAACACAAAGAAATGGGGACAGATGACATTCCATAGCACTGATGTCTGGCATACTAAGATTATGTATTTCAATAAAATGGAATAGCTGGTTTTCAAAAAGCACAGGTAGAGAAATAAAATGTAATCCCTATATCCCAGCCTCCAAATATTAGAAATGTTATTCAGCTTTTACATGCAGGCTAGAAATCAAACAAGTTGGATTTGTGCTATAACTGTGCTATAAATTCTTTCATTTTTAAATTTATACAGAGCATGATAAGTACAAGGGACAGTTGAAGGAAAGAAAATAAATCACATTTCAAAAGTGTGTGAATTAGAAAACTTGGGTCCACCTTCAGAAGTGAATGAAGCACTTGAACACACATCACCTACCTGCTGTGCAAGCTAATTATGTCTTTAAGGGTCTTCATGGTAGTGTTTCCATTGCTAAAGATACAGAGGGGTACTCGGAAGAATTTTTAAAATCCCTTGGTATGAAAAGCCCTTAACATTGTCAACATTTAAATCCCTTTCAAGATCTGATTCATGTTGCCCAAGTCACTTCAGAAGTTGCAACAAACTCCCAAATTATTCAGGGCTTTTTTTTGTAACAGGTTTTGTAACCTTTAGTTTTCAGCTGCTACTTCTAAGTTCCCTGTAAAACGAAAAGGAATAAATGTTACACCAGCCTTCTCAGTTCCATCAAGCTGTCCAAGCCACAGTTTGTGTCAAGGAAAAAGTAAAAGTTAAGGTCTAGCTGCCTGAGTACTTTGGTGTCTGATTCTAGGATGATGGGAGGTGATGATCTCCACTTCAGTCCTGATGCAGGCCCTTTCTTTGGATTAAGTATCTAATTCCTCTCTGCACATTCAGAGCAACCATTTCACAACTCCACTACAAGTGCGTAGAGGCAATCTCACAGTTCCCTCATTTTCTTTCTCTCACTCAATTAGCACACTGTAGCTGAATGAAAGAATAATTAAGACTGTTACAAACAGAAATGAAGAATTTCAAGGTAGTCTAACCAGGCAGAGATAAATAACGTGAAAAGTTTCTCAAGAGAGCATCATATTAGAAAAAGCAATTTTTTGAAACTCAAATTTTCGTTCTAAAGTGGAACATAAATACTGTTCAAGTTGTTGATGTTTCTACGAAGCAGCAACTGTGAGCTCTGATCAGGCTATTAAGACCTTATTTTTAAAGTCTGCCCTCTAAAAGGACTCTTATATTTTGCAAAAGAATTGTGTAGAAGGTGAATAAGAACCACTCATTGATTAAAAAAAGCCACATTCATCCTGCAACACCTTAATGGTGTTTGAAGGCTTCCGTGCAAGCTCTGAAACAGTCTAATCCTCATTAATATGTAAAAACTTTTCTTCCCAGAGATATATTATTTTAGGTCAGGAAAAAAAAATTTAAAATTCTATCAAATAAGAAAAATAGCTATCTAAAAATAGGTATCTGAAAAAAACCTGAATTCTGAAATCTTTCTTAAAAACAGAAGAACTAGAGAAATAAAAGTATTGAGGATAATGCTTTGCAGTGTGTTAGCAAATTAGCTTTCACTTTGCATAAATATACAATGCATAAATATACAATACAATATACAATATACAATAAGTTTTATACTTGATTTTACAACATTCAGCAAAGGGACTACTTATCATAATTTTGATGTTCTATAGAATAACAGTGGCAAGAAGAAATAGGAAAAACTATCTGATGGTTGCTGCAAGTGGATATTCACTTCATAAATGCCACAAACATTAAAAACAGAAGTGCTTGCAGAACTTCCACACAGCCCTGAATCAAAAGCCACTGCAATGAGAATTGATGCTCTGCTTACTCTTTTGCTTTTGTTCATCTACATTGTAAAGCGATGTTAATCACTATCCTATCCCACACTCCTTAGTGAGTGGAGAAAGAGTATTAATTTGAGCTAGTGATACTACCAGTAGGAAGCTTGAAACTCACTGCTATCAAAATTTCAGCTTCACAAAAAATGTAACATTTGTGCCTCTGTGTGCAATTAGCATATATATCCAATTTTAGTAATTTAAAAACCTTAGTCTCCTTTGATGAATGCAAAATAAATCAATATGATTAGCACAGTTATGGGTGCGAGAAAAAGCAGTCTTCATAGTCAATATATCTGACAAATCATGATCTCCTCAACAAGATATCATTATGCTATGTCTCATGGTTCTCAGTGTTAGGACTTGTTCAAAATCTACAAAAGCCAGTTATCTACAACAACTTCTCCACTTCCCAGTGATCAGCAAGGCACTAAGGTGCAAAGTCAGCTCTTCGTCAACTTGCTGTACCTCAAATACTTCAGTGTTTGGCAGATATCTGTCAGTACCTGTGCCAAAATTTCCTGCTTCCAACACCAGGCCATTTCACTCTTTTGCTCCCCTCCTTTTTAGTGCAAGAAGGAGGAACAAACCCAGAAGAGATGAGTTATCTGCAGAGCAGGTCTTGTTAGACCTCTGCATTGCAAATTAATTGTTTTGGTGCAGCCATGCACTGTTAAATAGAACAGGACAGCAGCCTGAGGTCAATCTTCAAATTGAGGTCAATTGCACTCCTGTGGGGCAACCTGAGGTCAGTCTCAAAAGTTACTTTAAAATATCCATACTGGCTTACTCACGGTACAAGAAAAAATCTTTTTTTGTCTGCCAGCCATCCAGTTTATTTTACTTCAAAAAAATCATATCTTTGGTATTTCTTGGAATCCGGTAATATTGTTTCACTGTCATGACCAGCATTAATGCTGAGAAAATAAGTTAGATTAGACACAAGTCAATTACAGAGGAGTAAGTTTTAATATTGCCAGTCATAGCAGCCTTCTGGGGTTTTTCCTTAGTAAATTAAAAGGCTTTTCTTTTCATCTAGAACCATCTTATCACTCATTTCACTATCAGAAAAACACTCTGAAAATAATAGTGAGAGATTCTTTTAAAGGAAAATATATCTAGTTTAATTTCATCTCCATTTTAAGAGGGAGGATTGTTCTATATTATTAGTTATTTGGGTTAATGTTTTTCCATGCATACACAAGTGATAACAGCAACATTTATATAAGGTGAATTGCTTGAGAACTGTGATTTCACTTACTATGCTCAACTAAGACTGTCCCAAAATAAAGATTGTTCTTTACAGCTGCGCCTCTTAAATTCTTGTGTTTTGTGTGGTGTTTGCTTGTAAACTGGCAATTCACTCCTGCTCTCTCTCCTAACTCCTTATTCCCAAGCACCACACTTTCTTCAGGATTTGGCAACGTTCATCATTTTGATTATGTCACCCGTTTGCTCAGCAAGTAATTTAGTATCTTCCTTTAAGAATCAGGATACTATTTCAGGAGTAACTTCTAACATTTAAGCCACTTAAGGTGCCAGGCCCAATTTACTTACTGCTAGTGATTGATGTCTACTTTCTCTCTTGACTTAAAACTCAAGTCTGGATTCCTCTGTGTCTGTTTCCACTGTGCCCTGTGTGCAGTGTGGATATGAGCATGTCTCAAATGCAGTGGTACCCCTAAATAGATCCCCAGCTTTCATTGTATTTCTTTCAAATGGAGGAATTCAAAATGCACCCATCAGCCTTATCATCTCTGAATGTGTGGGTTTCATTTCTCAGCTTCAGTTCATTTTCAAAATATAATGAGGCATTGATTTTGCAGGCCTGTTTTGTAACAGTCCCAAGATGCTGTAATCAGATGTTCTTCTAGCCTATAATCAGAAGAGAGGATATGACCTAATTCAGCTTCTTTGCATTATGCATTATGATACCTGACCACATACCTCTTGCCTTCTTCACAGCAAGATAAGGCACCAGAGCAGTGGTGCAGCTGTGGAGCAGGGTCCTGCCAGCCTGCTTCCCTGCTTCCAGCCGAGGGTGCCGAGGTGCGGGAACCCCAGGCAGGGTGTTGCACAGGGTGAGCACAGCCTGCCTCTCCTGCAGCACTCACTCACCTCTGGAGTACTCACTAAGGGTCAATCCTGCACTGATACAGCTTTTCTCTCACCCACAGCACAAATCTCTTCCAAGTGCTACCCCAGTTTTCTCTTGAGGCTTCTAAGGCACACAACATTGTTCAGTGAGCAGCTTTACAGATCCGTTGCCTATAAGTGAAAACGTCATCACCCCTTGATTCCTGTACAGGAAGAGACAGTGAGCACTCAATTCCCGGTTGTACCTTTCCTACAGCATTCATGAACTTCAAAGATGCCTTTTCCCCCACATGTAGGTCCTCTCTTTTCCAGTAAGAAGAAGATCACTCTGTTTCACCTTTCCTGGTACAGGCACTGCCACAGAACACTTGTCACTCATAATTCCCTTCTTCAGATTTTCCTCTGTCTTACCATACACTTCTGGAACAAGAGGACAAGAATGGTACAGAGTACTCAGGGTACAGTTTGATCATAGCTACAGAGCTGTAGTGTTGTTTTCCTGTTTTGCTTTTCATTCCTTTTTTAATTTCACCTTAAAATCCTTTTTTTTTTTCCTCCAACAGTTGCTGAGCAGTGAGCTGATGTTTTTCTGGAGTTCTCTGTGACAAGACCCAAGGTCTCAGTCTTGAGTAGTAATAGGCGTGTCAGAGGACATTATTTAGTACACAAATTTAGGATTATTATTTCCCATCTGCACCACTATATCTATATAGAATTTTAATTTCGATCTTGCTTTCTAGTCTCATAAGCCCATTCTGCAATTTTTTAGAGCCAGCCTGGAGCCTTACTCCCCAGCTCAGCTATTTTTGTCACCTCGCTCTTTGCTGTGCTTTCCAGGTCACTTACAGACATGTTGTATAGCACAGGTCCTAGAAGAGCCCTCCTTTCATTTTTGAAAACCACATTTAGTCGTGCCTTCTGTTTATGCTTCTGTGATTAATATCCATCCAAGCTAGGACCTTGTCTCCTATGCCAGGGCAATTTCATTCCTTAAAATCCTATGGTGAGGGACTTCGTCAAAAATCTCCTGAAAATTCAGGGTCATCCTTAATGATTTGCTTATTCTCCCCTCAAGAGACTTCCATTGTGTTTAAAGGCCAGGACTAGCCTTTATAGAAACTATGTTTTACCTTTCCAGTAAGTCACATTTATCCAGATTTCCACTAATTCCATCTTTTATCATGTCTTCTGTTAATTTACCAAGTGCAGGCATCAGGCTCACAGGCTCACAGGATTGCAGATCTTCCCTAGAAACCTCTTTAAAAATGTGTGCCACATTTACCGCTCTCCCCTCCTCAAAAATCAGTGAAACCTTAAGGGAAAGGTTACCACCATCAATAATTCAACTATTTCATCCTTTAATTCTCTTAAGACTCTTGGGTGAATATCATACAGTCTCAGTGATTTCTTAGTGTTTATTCTATCTCTTTATTGAATTACTTCTTCCACAGTTTCTTCTGTTTCAGGCAATCTCTTACTGAGTCCTCTCAGAGGGTTTGGGGCTCCCCTCAGTCTTCCTACAGTGAGCATCAGAGCAAAACACTTATTTACCATCTCTGCCACAGCCTTGTCCTTGCTGAGCTCTCCTCAAATAACCCCATCACCAGCTAACCTGCAGAGCTGGCAGTTTCTTTCTGCTCTGCTGGGAGAAGGATTTAGACCTGCCTTGATGTAGAGTGACGCATATTGCCTATAGGACCCATGCATATTTGCTATAAAAAGTGGTTACTTGGGCAAGGATTTCAGGAAGAGAAAGGTGGTCTCAAGTTAAGACAATGGAACAATGGTCTGGAAAGCTGGATTTATGTCACTGTCATATGAAATGGACAAGTGATTTATTTAAGTCTTCTGTTTGTGTTACTTGTTCACTCCTGATTTCTCGAGTGACTGATTCGATAACTCTCATATACAAGCAGTACAGTGCAATTTAGAATATATAAAATTGCACACCAAAAATTCAGAACTCATAACCTCAAATCTTAGAGGACTGGGGGGATTATTTTCAATGCTCTGTGTCTCAGATCAGCACTTGCAAGATGGAATAATGCTACTCCTCACCTCAGAGGGGTTTTGTGCATATAAATTCATTAAAGTTTGTAAATTTTTCAGGTACTATAGCAACAGGCACCATTGAAAAACCTGGAAGGGACACAGTAATTATTTTCAGAGCAAGGTTTGGATACTGTGCAGTAAATAAGGCATGGGGGACATATTGAGCAATGGGAAGAGAACTAAAATTGAATATTTGCTTTTCAGTTAAGCTCCTTCTGTCCTATGCACAGACCGAAGCACAAATAGTTTAGAACAAAATTCAAATGTGACTGTGTAATTAGACAATGTCATAATGCTCATACCCACTGGGGCTCGTTTAAGGCCATGCAAGGCAATTCTTAGGGTTTGGCAAAGGCACCAGCCATTAAAAATAGGGTTTTACATTAGATAAAAGGTCAGGAAACTGTAATGAAAGGCAGTCCAATTCTCTTCTGCTACTCTACTGAATTGCAATTTGGAGGGGTAATAAATATTGCATACAATTTTCAAAAGTACTTTAGAGATTTGAGAGCCTAAACTCTACGAGTGTCATCATAAACCTAAGCTGCTATTACTCCAGCTAGAGGAAACTCTGCTTGTTCCAGAAATGGATGCATTAGGATGATATGTCAGCACGGCACTCCATGCAGAGAGAAAGACCGTGAGAGGAAGCACGTAATAAATTGTCCTTAGCCAATGTGTTTGGGGTAGTATTGTTGCACACTGAGCAACTGAATGTGGACAAGTAAGATACTGAGACAAATTTGATTAATATGATCAAGTTTGACAGAATTTGGTGTTTATTTACAGCCAGCTTTTGCTAACTTTACTCAAACTGATTCTCAGACTACTCCAACAGCTTTCCTGCTGAAATTGGTGGGGTTGCTAACAGTGAATAACATTCAATGTAAGGGTTTCACACTCTCTACATTACAGAGAGAGAGGAATAGAGAGGAATGAGCATACAGAGGAATTACAAGGAATTACATTCTTTAATGGTCTTAGTTAAATAAGTTGAGCAAATTCTTTCTCCAAAACTGAAAACCTGTTAGAACATTAAATTGCATACAGAAAAGAAAAACTTCTTTATTTTAAAGTCTTATATGAAATGTCTGTTTATATGTATGATGCTATGGTTGACAGTAAAGACTCCATCGATTACCACGAGGCCTAACTTTCACCCGCAAACAACTTAATCTACCTTGAAATTATGAACTCAGCTGACCCTGCCAGAATTTCATTATGGAATCCAAGGAAGGCAGGTATTTTGAGACTGTAGGATCCAGAAACTTTTGCAAGCAATCTGAGCAACAGACATAATTTGTATTTTTAAGAGTATTTGCTATAAATAATAGGTTTTTATTTGTCAGGATTACCCTTATGATTTACTTATTTTTGTTATTGTGTTGTTAATTATTTAATGTTTAAGACTTTAAAAACCTACAGCAAATAGAAAATAACTGATCATCATAGTAAACATCATTAGAGTGCTGGAATCTACTTCTTTTTTCTATAGGACTGCATTTGTTCTAGTAGTATGCACATATAGTTGATTTTTATGGCAGAATCCGATTTGGGCATTCATTATTGACACACGCACCATCGTTTTAAGTGCAGTTAAGTACACCATCTGCCTTCTCTTTCTGCCTATGCCTGTGTAGCCATATACAGTTATCTTCTATTCCAGGAGTGTCTGGTGCCTGTTATAGCTGCACCAGTTGCACTACAATCAGCTGAGTAGGCATTTCCCTTATGAACCCTGATTTTCAATGTTTAACAACTAATTCAAAATTGCAGAAAGCTCAAATGTGGCATGCACATTTGCAAACCAGATGTGTTTCTGTTTATTCTTTTACTTTTAAATGTCGAAAATGGCAGGGTTTAAAGAGTCCATCCAAATAATATAACATTTACAATCAGCAAAGCAGATCTGCTCTCAGTTTGGGGATATGGTTGAAAGATGTTTGGAAGTGGGTCTTTCTTAGCCTTTTGGTCATTATTTGTATCTCTCTTCTCTTAGCTAACTGCTACCAGTACACAGCATGAACTGCAAGCCACTTAATAAAGGGGCTTGAACACGTCTATGACAAACCACCAGCATTTGGCATAGAGGGAAATTGTTCTGATTTACCCAGCAGCTAGACAGACTGGATTCTATTAATCCCAGGGTAGAAGTTAAAACAGTCTTTATGTTTCTCTCCGAATCTGAGAAACCTAAGGAGAGAGATAGAGAAGCCCTCCAGAGACAAATTCTGTGAAAGAGTTCAAATTCATAAGAAGATGTAAAAAGAAAAGAAGGAGAAGAAGAGGGAATGAATTAAAAACATTTTCATTTAAACACAGTTTGCCAGTTTTTTCTGACCACCTGAGCTTTATGTTGGGAAGATCCAGGGCAGAGACATCTCTAAATTAGTGGCTCTAAACCTACCAAAGGTCTACTGAACAATTATCAGTCATATCCCTACTTCATCTGCAAGTTCCCAAGGCGTTTATTTTCCCAGGTACTCTTCTAAGTGCTTGTCCTGGGGCAATGAATGCTTATCTCCCACCAAACACTCCACTGCAATCCAAGGCACCAGCTACACCCCACCTCTCCTTAGAAAGTCCTATTTGCAAACCAGTCTGCTGGTTAAAGCACTCAGCGTTCGGCCAAGTTCTTGTGCACAGCACCCACAGGGAACACAGCCCACACCACCTCTGGTAAGTGTGATACAGAGTTTTCAGCCAAACTCTGACATTCTAAAAGAATTTCAAGAGGTCTCTTTGCACATTCCCCACTAATTAGAGAGACGTGTGTTTGAACCATTTCACGCTGAGGAAGGTATTGAGCCTGGGTGTCTCGCTTCCTCAGCGAGTGCTCTGATCTCTAACAGGAATTGAGGAAACCACCTCTCCCTGCCTGAACATTAAAAGACAAGAGAGCTGGGTCACTTCTTTGAAGAAATAGTTACAGAAGACTACAGTCGGGAGAGGATTCCAGGTTTATGATCCCCAGTGCAAGAAGGCACATGCCCATTCCTTGGAGTGAAGCAGTGGGTGCCAGAGGAGGGAAGGGGGTCACACTCCCAGGTATCACCTCCTACCTGCTTCAGCTTGACATGGTCAACAACAAGAAATTTAGATCAATATGAGGAGTGGTTTGGTTCTACTCAGAAGTCAGGCACTATCATCTATAGATATTTTTATTACTGAAAATAGTCAATTTTTCAGTTTCCTGCTGTTTTGCCCTTCGCCCTCTGGTATTGCCTGGCTCCAGCATGATGCTTCTGCATCTTCAGTCAAGGGCTGCAGGCCCAGCTGTTGACCTACTTCTTGCAAAGACAGGTCCAGTGATGGGCAATTTGTTGTGTGATTTGTGGGTCACCAGCATTTACACTGGTAAGCAATACTGTAGGTCATCTGAGGCAGTACCTTAATGTAAGGTGAAAAGTGCTCTAAGAACAATTTTCATGAAAATGTGTCTTCAGCAGGGGAGAATATAAGCATGTGATTACACAAATTAGTAGTTCTAATGAAGTCAATAGGGCTACTCATTGACATGAAATTAATACATAGAGTCTTCATAGGATGAAAGTATATATATGAAGAAAATTGCTTTCTCATCTCATTCCACAGGCACCCAGGACCAGTTCCTGCTCTTGTGATGGCTTCTTCTCACATCAGCTGTTCAGCCAACCTCTTACTTTCCAGCTTGTCTGCTTAGACCACTCTACAATCTCTTGTGCTCTCCCTCCACGCATGCCTAAGGTGCCAAAAGGATCCTTTTTAATTTCTACATTGGTCACATATTTCTCCTAAAAAACATGTTCGGAGAGATTGTTAATAGTCCTTGACATTGACATAAAAACAGGTGAAGAAAAAGAAGCAGCCTAATTTACTCATGTTAGCTGAGGTCAGAGGTAAGAAAAGGGCAGGTGACTTCAGACTCCAGTAAGACACTCTCTAGCCTCTTTTCTCTATGCATCTGGCTTCTTTTAATTTTATTTATGGACTAATCTTCATCCATATAATCAGTATTTTCTCCTCAAGGTCAGCCATTACTCACATGAGACTTAACTACTGTATAATACTGTGTGGGGTACTTAGGGGGAGAGTGGGAGATGTACAGGAACAAAGTCTCCTCATTGTCTTGCTCAGCACTGACTATATAAAGCAGAGGCTTAAGGAAAACAAAGAATGAGGAAATCAGGAGAAATGAAGAAAGTGAGAGCAGACAAAAGCAGCTGAGATGCAGGAGATCTGAAAAGGACACAGTATTATAAAAGATGGATGGAAAAACAACTTAATATTGTCGCCTGCCTTAAATCTTCCACCACTATGGTGATTGCTATAAATCCCATCCTTGGATCCTAACTGCATTGTTTAGTCTTTAAGGAACATTGATGCCTATTACCATGAGTTCTGCTCCTTCACACTGGAATTCTGGGTGTTGCACAACGAAGCCTTGCACTTTGTCAAGTAGCCAGAGGCTTTCCTAATACAGAGAAAAAAACTGTGCTAATGACACAAGCACTGAAAAATTATCAGCATTCTTAAAAATGTTAGAATATTCCTGCAATGAAAAATAAAATCTTTATTTATATCTCAAACATATAAGTGAGTGGTTTCTGCCATTTTTGACTGATTTTGCAGAGAGAATTTAATTCTTAGATAGATAGATAGATAGATAGACAGGTAGATAGATGTGTATATAAAGATTTTCATTGGCAAATTAATAAATTTTGAAGTTTTTATATAGTCTCCTTATAAACAATTTTTAAAAAATATTTTGGAAAAGCAGTGTGAAAATTTAACAGTAGTGTAAAAACTGTCTGGAAAAGGTATGTGTGGGCTTTTAGTCACAATCTGGTAAGTCAAGATACATCCCAATTCTTTCTCCAGCTGTCAACCATTCCTTAGCTAATTTTCAAAAGTCTTTGCAGTACAAAAAATTGTGTGATAAAAGTTCATATTTCTGGGATGCAGAAACATCTCTCCTTGAAAATTGCATTACTTATTCATGTCTATCTTTTCACAATAAAGAAGAAAAAAAGTAGATGGCCATAACAATATACTTTAGAGAGAGGAATTATTTATTCTTGATACAGAAACACCATTTTCTTTTGAATTGGTTTGAGGGAAAGGCAGCAACAAGACTACTTAGCATGGTAAAAAGTCACCTACTTATGCTCATATTCTTTTCAAAACCCTTAATTTTTCAATTCTATGAATAGTTTAAAACTGGTTTAGACACATAAGTTAATGATTTCGGCAAATAAAATATTATTATGATGTACTCACCTACAAATCTCTCTTTATCAGTTTCTGTAATGCCCCTCATTCCAACCATTTCTTTGTAGGATTAGACTGCAAAATGGATATCATTCAAATATGTGAAGAGCATAAATGTTCTCAAGGTAAACACAATTCTTGCTGTTGCAAAGACTGCAGTGTTTATATACTCCTTACATTAATGTGAATCATTTGGGCCCATTAAGTTGTACCTCTACTTCACAGTGAAACAATACAAAAACTAGAACTAAAGAGGACTTAAGCTGATAATGAAAAAAATCCCAGAACTTTTGGAGAGGTAGCAAATAGAGCCAAATGAGCTGTTACTGTTCCATACTATTCTATGTAAAATGTTTCCTGAAATGCTGTCCACATTGAGGAGTGATAGCAATTGCTGAAGCTTCTTGTATCAGTCTCCAGATTTCTGCACTGTTCCTGAAAAGGTTATTTGGTTTGAAAGTGCATAAGTGGACTAAAAAGAAGGAATTCAGTGTTTTTAAAAATAAATAGGAAAGCTTTATCATTATGGTGTGTAATAAATAAATAAGACCAAGATCCAGTTGTCACAGGTTCTACACCCCTATATAACAAGACTCCAAACTTTATTTACCTGAAGTTGGACCTCATATCTAATTCTCCACCAAAAAGGTTGTTTTCATTTTCAGTTTAGTTTCAATCAGGTGAGAACACACACATTTTCTGTGAACATCAGCTTGGATTTCATCACGTTGGTTTCACACATGTGCACAGGTTTTCAGCTGAGCTCACACAGCCCCATTAGCAGATAAGCTTAGCCTTGAGATCAACGAGAGAAAATTCATGCCAAGTATTACAGGATAGCCAAAGGAAGCAGGTCTCAGATTTATTAATATAACACTATATATCAGAAATGGGATTCAAAGGGTGCTGTGTGTCCAGTCACTTTGGGAGCAGAACAGAATACTCTGCTCTCTGCGCTCAATTAGAAAAAGCTCATTTGTCAAATGAATTGCTTTTCCACAGTATACTTGAGGACTGAGACAGAGGCAATGAAATATTCACAGAAATGCAGACAACTTGTGAAAAGTCTTTTTTTTTAGGATCCTGCAGTCCATTTTGAGAAGGAGCAAGAAATGTAAACCATGCTATTGTGTGGTTCCTGTGTAAATTAGCTCTATGGGAATCCAAAATAGAGCAGATTTATGCTAACAACAGGCTGAGGGAGATTACTTGCAAACAACAAAGGCAGCCTGGCCAGCAGTTTAGGCCTTCTCTTGTTAAGAAAATTTTCCCATCTGTAACTAAATCAATTAGTTATACCAGTGCAAACCCCTGATAGAGACATGCTGCACCAGCATGAATTGGGGCTTAAAGCCATTTAGGTTAATTCAATAAATCCTTGTCAGCATTGCTTTGAAGCAAAGGATACCATAGAAGCAAAAGTTTATTTGGGGTAAAGAGACTGACTGACATGTAGGTAGGTATCAAGCTGTCATTCTTCTGGCTACAAGCATGTGCAGCTGAGTGAATATATGTGGCAGGTTGGATTTGGATCTCATCTCAAGCCTATGTAATGAAGAATGACGCTTTTTCCCTTGCAGCCTTTTCTATTCAATAACTGGTCTTTAACTAATTTTCAAACGCTTTAATCATGAGATGCAATAAGACTATTACACATGCTGACCCTCGGCAACCCACGCCTCCTGGAATAACACCAGACTGTCATCTTCCTCTCCAGCTCTCTCTTCCCAGCCCTTCCCGTTTCCATGTGGCATGGTGGCCAAGTCTACCACTTTCTTTCTCATCTGCAGGAGCACAGTATCTGAGGAAATTGCCTGGGATTGCAATCCCCAGAAATGCTACGTGAGCTAATAGCTTGCATATTCAGAGGTGCGCTCTGGGGAGGTCATCAGCGCTGCTACAAGAAGAAAGAGCAGCTACAACAAGGCACGCTGCTGTCTCCCCCTCATTAGTGCTGACACTGGTCACTAGCTGGGGCTGGGAGAGAGGCAGCAGGGTGTCAGAACCACATCAAGAGATCTCATTTTCTCCAAGCTCTTTTGTTCTTCCTTCCTAGCTGTAGAAGAGGGTTTGTTTAAATTGACTGCTTTTCCAGATTTCCTAAATGCCTGATGTTCTAGGGAAAAAATAATTTAGAAGTTAAAGGATTATAGGAAATTACTGCTTCAGTATTTACCTCTGTCACCTATAAACCATATATTAAACATTTCTTCTGGTTCTCACAAAGTCAGTTCTTGTCCCCTGGACTTCATAAAACAATGTCTGCAGAAAAATATATGTATTTGAAAGCAAAATACTGTTCTAAATTTGTAAAGCACAAGTGCTCTTGTTAGATACTTGTTACAGGTCAGTCCTCTGCATGTTGCCTACATCAGATACTTGCTACTGCCCAGGAACATAGGACTAAAAGCCTCCTAAGACACTGTTCGTGTCCCTGCTGTTACAGGCTTCATATCAAACAATTTTTCATAGAAATCAATCTCCAGTCTGACAATAACAGATTTTTTGTCCCATCAGACAGGTGGTTCTGGAATAGAGCTCCCCCCCTTACTGACCTGGTGGTTAGAAATCTGATCCTGGTTCACATGGCAAAATATACATGTGTTAAATAATTTCTACTTTGAATCTATTTGATGTCCCAGTAACATTTTCCAAGAGTTTAAATAATTTTCCTCTTCATTTTAGCTTTTTTTTCTCCTCTGCCTCCACACATTTGTGGCAATGGAGGCTTTCTGCAGCTGCATTTTGCTAAGCAAAACTAGACAGGAAGCTTTTCTGTCTTCTAGTAAGACAAGAGCTCTGTGCCCCAAAACACGCCTCGTAGTCTTCCTGTGCGCCTCTTCCACTTTGCATTAATCTTTCCTGAGCATGTTTTACCAGGGCTGTGCACACCACCCCCCATGCCATGGCCTCCATATATGCACTGACATTTTGCAATCACTTCACCTCAAACAGCTTCCAACCTCTTTTTCTCATGTACTTTACAGAGTGTTCCTGTTGAGTGATCCTGCTGCATCACCACCAGAGAGAAGGCAGTAATCTGTGGTGTGGAGACAGGAATGTGTGCCTTGTGAGACATGGGAAAAGAGGGACAGAAAGAGGAATTACTGACAAAAAAACACAGAAGGAATTTCATTTTCCGGACAGTAGCCCCAAGTCTTTTCCTTCTCTTCAGCTGTTTCCATAATATAGGCTGCCAATCCTTGGCCGAAGTTCTTGTTGTGCTGTGACTGCATGACCTTGAACTTTGTGCTGTTAAATTTCATCAATTTCTTTTTATTTCAATCCTTAGTTATCTGTCTCATTCGCATGATGTTTTGATCCGCCTCTACATAGGCAGTGCCACCCAGCATTGTGTCACCAGCATAATTTTTAGTTCACTGCCACTTTTGATCCTCAGTTTAGAAGTAAAAATACTAAACAAATACAGAGCCTTTTTTTTTAGCCACATAACACTCCACAAGTAACCTCACTCCTGCCTGCCACTGCCTCTTCAACACTCAACAAGGACATGTTCACTTCAGTAAATTTTTACCCCTCTTGTGTAAACTCAGCTCCTTCCACTAGTTTGACTGATCATTAGTCAATGAGAAGGCAGAAAAAAATTAGTTGGATAACTACCAGCTGTTAGATTGGTCTTAATATGATACAATTTTTGAACAACTTTTAAAGTAAAAATAATTGGAGGTGAGGAAATAAATATATTTATAAAGAGATTAAATGCAGCTTCAGCCAAGGGAGGTTGTTCCAAATTCATTTGACACCGCTCTTCAGAGAAATTTTTTTTTCCAGGAAAAGAACCCCAAACAATCAGTGTCACTGGCCTGGACTTCAGTAAAAGGACAGCTAGTGAAGACTTATTAGCCTCTGCAGTTTAGGCAGGGAAAGGGCAGAGAGAGTTAGCATAACTTCATACCAGTTAAAAATAACTGTTGGGACTGAGAGTGCCTGCTTGGTTGAGTGATGCCATTTACCACAGCTTTAAATTACTGTGGAATTGTTTAAGCATTAGTTAACTGTCTGCCATGAATCCCATGATGGATCTCTTAAGTCAGGGTTAAGAAATGGTTTACCATAGCCTGGTTAATGGTTATACAAGCTGTTCTTCATTTCTGATTAGTTTTTATCTTTCCATTATTGTAATCGTGTGATAATTAACTTCATTCTTTTACTTCTCTTTTTTAATTTTTTTTTTAATTTATGTATATTGTGAAGATTTTTCCTGGGAAAAACTCTTCTATTACAGAGCATTCTACCATGTCAATCAATTAGCTGCTTCTGTAGAGTTTATATTCTCAGTTTTTCAACCCAAAAATAATGTATACTTAAACTTTTCCACTGGAATAAAGAACAATGACAGAACAGAGACAGTGCTTGATTGATTGGATTTACCAAGCAGCAATGAACAGTTAAAACAATATACCACTGAATGTTAACTTAAAAGAGAGGACCACAACCCCTTGAAAGAAAATCATATTTACTGAGACATTAAGCATTAAAGAAGATTGTATGAGACAACTGGAAATATTGATAAACACAAAATAAACAAGCACTTCAGTGTAAAAGGTAAGGCATTAAAGATGCTACTGATTCTGTTTCGTATTTTGGTAATGTTCTGCACTGTCAGGCCCATAAGGAACCACCAGGACCTTCTGTCACGCTGATGTCCAGCACTCTGCACTTTTAATCACTTTCTTAGGAATGGGCAGAACACGACAGCCCCACTGAGAAATATGAACACAGAAGTCACAGACCAGCAGAAATCACAAACTACTGCAGATCTGTGCTTTACTGCGTGAACCCATGCACAAACTCTGAGTTTGTTGCTTGGCAAAAGAAGGAACAAAACAGGGGAAAAAAGATTGTGTCCATGTTGTTGAATATGTATCTTCATGAACTGAGATGTATTTCAGAACTGGTGCCTAAAAATGGGTTCCTATGACATAAACAAAGACATAGAGTCAGAAATAGGGAAGTTTTCATGGTTTAAAGTTGTTTTCTAATTTTATGCAAAGTATAATTCCAGGAAATCATCATCCAGAAAGTGAGGTACATTTCAAGACATCCATGGACAAGAAAATAAGGTCATATAACAACAGGTGTAGGAAATGGTCACTGGCATCGCCAGGGGATTGGGATAAGACTGGGGTGATTCTTTCTCATCAGTGTACCAAAGTGAGGGCTTTAATTTGTGGTAAAGCAACGGCATATAGTAAAAAACTACATGGACCTATGAATTAAAAATGTAAATGAAACTTCCACCATATGCATACACGAATGGCTGCACCAATCCATCAAGAAAGGAGTTAAAAGATTTTAAATCATCTCTTATTCCATGAAAAGCAGTTTCACCTGCCGTTAGTAGAGCCAGATTTACTATCATGGGAAAGCAGAAAGAGCAAGACTGTGAACAGGAGCTGATACTCTTATTCATTTGGGGATTTTTAGTGCAAAATTCAGATATAAAAGATGAATAAATGCAAATTTCACCTGGTGTGCATTTATCCAGAGGTAAAATTTCATGCATAAGCCCCTTCCTCTTCTGCCCACTGAAAAAAACTCCAACAGTGAATCTTTAGTCTGGCAGGTCTAATGTGCTCCTTCAGCTCAAGGATTTGAGCAGCCATTTGAGTGTTTTATAACAAGCTGCCTCTAAGTGTTCCTAGCATGTGATATTAAGCTATATGGGTCCAGGAGTAGCACCAGCTGTATCATCCAGCTTGCATGGCATGGTGATAATCCGACTGCCCCAGTGCTCCCCTGGGAAGCAATACCAACAAACCACTTCCACAAGCAGGCTATGAACTTGAACTACGATGTTGAAAAGAAAATATTTCAAATAATTGTCACAGAAAATCACTGAACCTCAATTCTGGTGCAGCATGTAGGGTAAACGGCAGGAGCTATGCTTTTGCTATATTGCAAATTACACAGGGTACAGCTCATTGAAATAGTTTTGAACTCACAATGTACTACCAGCAGAAAGGGGAGATCCTCCTTATACACACACATATCCCCTCTTTGTCTTGATGCTCCTGGCTGTGTGTGCCCACCATTTACCACCAGACCTTGTCTGAACAGACTCAGCTCACTGGCTCAAGAAAAAGAGTAAGTCAGCAGAAATGCAGTTATCTGCCTCTTTGGTTAGTGGATGAATGTGCCCACAGGAAAGGCCAAAACCCACCTGACCTAGTGGAAGGGAGAGGTCAGGATGAATGGAGCTGGGTACAGAAGAGGGACAAGGAGACAGAAGAGAGAACAAGTGAGAGCTCTTTTGTAGCCCTACACGGTTTGGCTCACATCTGTAGGCATCACTGTAAACTAAAACCACAGTAATGATTTACCTCAGACTGCTAATATCAGTATTGAAAGAAATGCCTGGTTATATGAAAATCTACCATAGTATTAGGTGGAATTCAAGCCATCTTTTGGTCATTGGTTGAACTTTCAAGACTATTTTAAGAGAGCCTGTGAGGTCTGTAAATGTCAAGAGCTCTGGACTTCAAAACTCGGCAGATCTGAAAGCTGGACATCTGCAGTACAGTTTGTTGCCTTATACTACCAAGGGAGAAACAAGTTCTATTTTTAGTTCACCTTGTGCAAGAAGTGAAGTCATTACAAAGATGAAAGAATTGGTCTGTACTAAAAATAGTATGCAAATGAGGCAATGCTTCCTACAAGCTTATCTTTTCCCTTCACACTCATAGCTATGGTCAGTAGCAAATACTTTTCCTGAAAATAGACGTGGTATAGACACAACTGTTGTTAGTATTCTCTGTACTCACGAGGAGGAAAAAGGGGAAAAAAACCCCAAAACCACAAAGTAGTGTACAATGGCAAATACAAATTTCATACACATTTATTTAAATGAAAGATAAAATACATCTATGGCTACAAACAGTCTTTGTAGACCAAGGTCAAAATAAACATTCTGAAGAAGAATCATTCTTTCAGCCATGAGAAGGAGATCCCTGGTTTCCAGCATGTTGTATAAAAACATGAATTAAATACTTACATGGTGTCTTATGCTCTTTCTTGTCCCTTTCTGAGGAGGAATAACCAGCAATGTGGAGTTTCCAATCTCAGCGCTTTTTCAGCTATTGATTGTCCATCTTTTAAAAGTGATTGAGAAAATAAAGCATATTTTTAGAGAAAATTAGTGTCAGGGTGGAGAATAATCGTATTTAGCTTCATCTTGATTATACAAATTAGAATGGTCTTGTTACAAACATCTACTAATAAAACAGTGTTTGGCATAGAAATATTGACACACGCTTGTCTATAGTTCTGCTGGCAGTGTCATTATAATAAGAGACTAGGATACAATGCAAAAATGGAAAAGAACATTCAGCATAGACAATTTCTGTTGTGTTGGTTGGCTGCTGAATAGCTGCTTTGGAGATTGACAGAACAAGATGGGGCTTTTAAATGGGACAAAGACTTAATTCAATAGAGAAGCAATACAATACAAAACAAAAAATGGAATTCCATTCATTTACATGCAAGCTAGTAAGTGGGTGAAAAAGTATTCTTTTTCCCTTTAATTTACAGCTTTACAGAGAAATTTTGGTTTTGCAATGTTTATTCAAGTTGCTATCATATTCTACTTTTTCTTTGAGATTCAGAATTTCGCCCACTTCATTTAGAGACCAAAAAAACTGCCTAAAATGGTGAGCTGTTTCGTGCCCAAGCTTTATCAATCCTCTTCCATTATTCTTTCTGAACTCAGTTGAGTCAAGAAATGAGTCACGGTTGTGTCATACGGCTCAGCTACTTCTAGGACATCTCAGTTCCAGAAGGAAATACAAATTGCCCTTGACATTCACAAGCCAAAGAGAATAATGAAATATTGAGGAACTCTTCATCCCACCGGTGTTTCACTGAGAACACTTCTTGGGAAATCAGGATATACTTACTCTGCAGAACTTCAGTTTTCTCCATAGTTATCTATTCCTCTTGGGACTTTCTTTTAAATTTGTGATCAGGCATCTTGAATTATTTCTTCCAAAAGTTTGGCCATTCCTGTTCTCTGTATTCTGACTTTAGTTATTTAGCAGATTCTGTGTACTAATGCAATCACAGAATTTTGTCTCTGATATCAACAGTGAAGAAATCAGGCCTTCAGTGAAGCAAACCACTCTAAATTCACTTTCTTGAGTTGTCACCAGTGGTGATACATATAATGCTGTGTTAGATTATACGAAGGGATTGAAATAAGTAAGGGGAAGAAATATACAGAAAATTATGTATTTCTAGGACTAGGAAGCAGGCAATTTTCATTTTCAGTGAGAGCCTCAGGAAAGAAATGGGTGTTGTCACAGGAATAAATGTAGCGCATAGCCCCTCACAAGGTTTCGGGTCTTTGTGAGACAGATCTGCATGATCAAATAGAGTACCTCAGTGATTTTCCAGGTATAAACCTATGCCCTTCACACTTGCATTCAAGCTTACATCATTATCAAAAGAGATAAGGCAGCAGCAAAGGAAACAGGATTAACCATGAAAGTCATTAGGTTTTAAATTACTGAAGTAAATAAACTTCCCGCACTGTGACCCAGAATATCTAGCTTTTCCTTAAAAACTGTTAACACAGAAAATGTATCAGTCATTTTAATACTTTCTTCCATCAGGCCTAGAGTAAATACAGAGTGCAGCAGCCTGGTGTCTACAGCTCTGATTCAGAGACTCACTCACATATATATATATTTATTTATATTTGTATATATAAAAATCTGCACAGTTGTCACTGTGTCATTGCATTCAGTCTGGAGGAGAAGATCAGCAGCCCATTCCATGGGAAAAAGGAGGAATAGCGTGCTGCAGGCAGTGACCAGAATGATGGTGGATGAATACGCACCCTTGCGCTCATGCATTTCTCACCAACAGTCCTACCCTCCACCAGTCCCTTGTTGTGTGACAAGACACACAAGGACTCACATCCAGTATACAACTAATACAACTGTCCCTACCCCCCTCATGTCATATAGCCTGGTGCATCCAAGTTAATATTTCGCATTATCAAATAGCCTTATGTCATGGGATTCTAGTTCAGAGATATAGGAAGGCATAGTGAGCATGGCCAGCCTTTTCCTTCATGTCCAGCTAGTACATGCAGGTGCTCTCTGGTTTCTGATTTCAGACGAGTCAGTCTTTTCCTGCATGAGCATTTCTTGAGCTCAAGAGCATAACATTCATTCTCTCACAGCCACTGCTATATTAGTACAATGCTGCTATATTTCCATTTTTATTTCTATCCCCTGCAGATTTTCAGTTCCCTGCAAGCATATGAAAACATTAAGAATGATAAAGCTTAGTTCTTATATATCATTTTCCATGTTTAAGCATAGAAACTAATGATGCTGTAAGTCCCTACAACAGTGCTTTTTAGAGAGTAGTAAGGCAAGAACACCTTATTGGAGAACCAAGAAGGTGTGAAATGACATTTAGTTAAGAGACTGTAGTGTAGATTAAAGAGACATTAAAGTGCTGGTTTTCAGCTAAGAGCAGAATCTAAATTAAAATCCCAAGTTTGCAGGGGAGAAAACAGCACTAATTTGATATATATAAGTGTAACTATAAAACCAATCTACTAGGTACTTATAACAACACTGCAGCCAAGCCAGTAGTTGGAATATGGCAGAAGGCATAAAAGACCTAGCATTTATATGGTGATCTTGGTTAAGAAATGAGCTCAAACATTTTTTTATGAAGCTCATCCAGTCACTTCACTGGATTCTACCAGTCCGGTGTGATGTACCTACAAGTTGGGTCTCTGCACTTGTAAGCTTTCCTTTGTGCCTGGATTGCCTCCAGCCATCATTTCTGGGTCTAATTCATTCTGTTAAATAGAACGTTATGGGTTTCTTGCTTTACTTGTAAAAAGGAGACAGTCTTACAAAAGAGATCTCCTAAACAGATTAAAAACATCCCTTCCCACACCTTTGTTCTTGAGGGCCATTTCACTTTTAGTCTAACGACCTCAAGCAACTGGAAGCAGATAGACAGTACTCACCACATGATTTTTAGGTATTTCACATAGACCAGGAGATATACATTTTTATGCAAAACATGCAACATCTCCATCTCCACCCTCTGCCTCATTACTGACCTTTTGAGTTCCAGGTTCCTCCTGCTGGAATGCATTACCCAGCTCGAATCCTTTAAATGCTGTGTTTTATTTATTTCACTTTCTCCAGTGTTTCTGTTATCTTGGAAGTCCTTAACTAAATCTATTCCTGTGTGACTCTGCTTCTCAAGCCTTTTTTTACTTAGCCCCGCCTCCATATGGTCTCTTTGTCTGTTTCAAGGGTTTCCTAGTCCTTAAAACTCTAGATTTTCTTCTCCAGACAACTAGAGAAAACCTGTTTTGCTATGATGAACTCATTGCATGGTTTTGATTGGAGAAGAGTAATTTTTAATAACAATTTTAATGCTCTTATTCAAACCCACTATCCTGCCTCGTTGATCCCAAGGAGGAAATAGATAGAATATCTTAAACAATGTGTAAATATATAGCAAGACCACAGTCCAGAACAGGATTTATAAATGCATAGACAAATTCCCAAATGAAAGTAACATTATTAATCAGTGTGGTCATTCTGAAACCTGAGCTGCTGTGCAGTACTAGGCATTCAATTGTTTTCTTTCACTGGATTTTTGTTCATTGACAACAATGATGATTAATAACAGTCTGGCCAATAGTGTACTTACACTATAGAAGATAAAGTGCTACAACATCTAGCAAAAGAGAACAAAACAAAAACACAGACATATGGGTTGTTAAAAATGTATTTTATTCAACAGTTCTGATACTTTAACAAGGAGTACATCCTCTGATTGTAATGGATAGTCAGATGGTTGAAACAATTAATCTGGCTTCCCTGTATAAAAATGAAAGAGCCTGATGCACCAGAAATCATTAGGATTTAAAGTAAGTAGAACCTTCTCTGTTTCAGAATTCAAAGGACGAGGGTGTTTTCAAGCTGCTAAAATAGCATGGGTTGTTAATACCGCTAAAGACAGTCATCAGCCTTCTTGTTCCCTCTAAGCTATAACACACATTTTCCCCTTAGTTTCAGACAAAGTTTCACGAGTTTCTATTTTTCTGGGAACTTAAGATAACTCTTCTGGAACTCAATTTAATTTTGACATCCTATTCATCTTCCTGCTTATTTCCCATCACTGACCCTGATCTTATTAAAAAACCTCAGAGAATGTCAGCAACTGCAGGGGGGGGTTTTTTGACAGGTTACTCTGGAATGTGTTTAATGCCTTAAAATTGTCATTGATTGAAACTAGCAATTCTAAATGAGCAATTGAAAACTAATTTTCCTCTATTATTTATTTCTGTTTCTCCCCAGACATATATTTGGCACTCCTGGGATGATTTCAAGATGGACAGCCCAATGCCCATTAGGGACACATCTTTCTTTATCCTAGTGCCTGATTTAGCCTGTTTCAGGTTATAAGAGCAGTGGATGCTTCCATGGCACAATGGACCAACTGGGCCAACTGAAAAGACTGAGCACTGTTCCTGTTCCATGGAATACAGGCATCACACACAAACACAGAGCTGATCATACCCTCTGCACACGTCTATGCCCTGGGTTTAATATCTAATATAAAACCTAGTGAGGAGCGTCAGCACAGGATAAGCTAAAGGGAAAATCTAGACTATGCTGTTTCCCTGTGGTAAAGTCATACACCTTCTAGTGACCTGCAGCTTGGACTTTTCAAGACTATTCTTGAGCTAATAATCCTGGATGATTTCTTTCCATGAGTTTGTCAGGCGCTTTCTGAACATATGCAAAATTTGGCAGCAATCACACAGACCTCCTGTGACAATGAAGTCCACAGTTTGACTGTTCACAGCATCCCAAAAGTCCCTCTTTTTGTGTCTGAGACATCCTAGGCAGTTAGATTTTATGTCCTTTATTTTGGTATTATAATACTCAGTGAATAATAATTTTCTACCTGTCTCCTCTTTCCATTTATTTTTTCTTCATATCCATCACATCTGTCCTCATTAGGTCTCCAGGCTGAACTGTTACTGCCCATTTTAGTCATTTTTCATACAGAAGTTGGTTGTCCCATAATCTTTCCTCTTTCCATCCTTTTTAATGCTGTGATGTACTTTTCAAAACTGAGGACAGAGAACTGTATGTAACATTGAAGTTGTCGTCACAATAGTTTAAACAATGATATAAAGAAGTTTGCTTCTACTCTCTTCCTTTTAGTGCTTCCTGCCATCCATCTTATTTGTTCGACCAGTACAGAGCATTGAGCTAACATTATGAGTATAATGTCTAGATATTTTTTGAAACACATGTCAAATTGCATTTATAAACTTCAAATATATCTGCCATTTTATTTCTCAGTAGAATTGACTCTGTATAATCCCTTGGCAACAGTCTGCAATTATTCTTGTCTTCCTTAAACAGAATAGCTTAAAATCCTCAGCAAATTTAAGTTAATTTCTAGACCTTTTTATGCATATACTATGAATCATAGGAAATTTTCTCATTTTGCCACAGATTCACTTGTGAACTCTGCTTGTTTCTTATTTCTCTTTGTTTCTCCGTCTGTGGAAGAACTATGAAATGCCTGTGCATTTAAGGATGGTGTTAGGAAAGTCAAAGCTCACCTGGAGTGGATGCTTATGAGGGACATCAAGGGCAAGAAGAGTTCCTAGCGCTGAATTCATAGTTAAAATAGTAAAAGGCTAAATAAGAAAAATGTGAAGTTTCCATGTTGTAAATATCCACTTTTAATTTTCACTTTCTGTTGGATTTTGCTGTTCAAACAAGGTTTTTGAATATATGTACATCATTGGCTTCTGTGCTGGCTTATTGGTAGCAAAATTTTGAACCAGATCTTCTGGTAATACAGAGCTGCTTTTCTCCTCTGGGACTTCTGGCTATCTCTCCATTACACAATCATTCATTACATCAAAAAACTTAACCTTGGCATCATATTAATTTACATCCAAATTTACTACTGAAGTATCCTATCATAATAGCCTTTTGGATCATGCTGTTTGTCACAATGAGGTATTATAACTAACCTGAACAGGTGGCTGATGTCAACAGGCAGCACAGGCAATTTTCTGTGTAGGTGCAGAATAAACATCTGTACAGAATCCATACTATCTGTTGATATGCTTAAATTAATCAGAAAATTTAACTCTTTGAATGCTGTCATATGTTGTACGACCACTTCCTCTCTGGGAAATGCTTTATCTTTCCTGCAGACTTTGTCCCCTGGCAATACATAGTTAGGACACAAGTCTTATGAGGAGCAGCTGAGGGATTTGGGTTTGTTCAGGCTGGAGAAAAGGAGGCTCAAGGGAGACCTTATCACTGTCTACAAGTACCTGAAAGGAGGTTTTAGCCAGGTGGGGGTTGACCTCTGCTCCCAGGTAACAGGACGAGAGGAAATAGCCTCAGATTGCACCAGGGGAGATTTAGATTGGACATCAGGCAAAATTGCTTCATGGAAAGGGTTGTTAAGCATTGGAACAGGCTGCCCAGGGAAGTGGTTGAGTCACCATTGCTGGAGGTATTTAAAGGACATTTAGGTGTGGCACTTGGGGAAAAGTTAAGCAGTGGGCTTGGCAGTGTTGGATTTGCAGTTGGACTCAATGATGCTAAAGGTATTTTTCAATCTAAATGAGTCCATGATTCTAGAACTCTAATTATCATTCTTCCATAAAGTTTATAATGTGCCAAATTCATGTTTGAAGCCACTCCTATTTTTTTAGGCTTCTAGCATTTGTAAAGCAGTAACAGTCCTTAGTTCGGTTGCCACTTTTCTGGGATCTGTTTAAATAGGAAATTATTTGGTCACCTGACCTCGATATTAACTGGTTTAACTTTTTTCATCTTTTAATATATTCTATCTCTGAGATTACAGCATCTCTATGATTTCAGCTGGAAGAACATATCCAGAAAACTATGATTTTCTGAAACTTTTACAATTTTTTTTGTCTTTATTTTAAAAACTCCACAGTCATCTTTCTAATTTTAAATGCCATTTGACTGTTTCCATTTTGTTTTTAATGAAGTCATTATTGCTTCCAAAATCCTAGTTATTCAGTGGGTATGTGCAGAATGATAATATTTTTTACCAAGGTGAGCCCATATGCTAACATGGTTCCTAATAAGAAAATAAAGAGCAGCTAACTTAGAAACACAGCTGCAGAGGAGTAGCCATGTAGTATCTGCTTTCCCTCATTCAAAGAATCACATGCTGCCAAAAGGAGACTGAGGATGATAAACATCCAAAATAATGGAGAGACAAATTAAAAAAACAAAGCAAATAGACAACACTTACCTGTAAATTTCATACTGATTCCTTGTGGCTTTTATATAGCCAAAATCCTCAGAAAGACTTTTCTCTTTAGATAGCTTACTGAGTTTTTTGGCAGGGCAGGAGTGTTTCATCTGAAGTGCTGGTAGAAATGTGAGCTCTGCTATTAAAGTTTTATGGTTCTTTTGCCTTACAGAAACCAAAATCAAGACATATGTCTAAATCATTTGTGAACTTCAATAAAGGTTTGTCTCCCTTTTCCTTCTTACAGTGTGCAAGAAATGCTTTTGTCTGGACTGCTTTTTCTATCCCAGATTTTCACTATATCCACCTCTGAACAGAATATTTTGGATCTGCATGGATTCCTACATTCTCTTCATAATTTGTACAGACTTTTCTCATGGTATTAGGTAGCAAATGCAAAAGCATCAGAGAGAACATCTTATTAGGAGCTCAACCTTAATCCTTTGTAAATAGTTAACTGCAGAGCTGTGTGAATTATTTTGACAGATACATATACGACACCTCAAAGCCACAGTTACTTGAAAAATAGCAACATAAATCCATCCCTCTGAATGCTTCCCAAATTATTTACAACTCAATACAATACCCAAATGCATTCTGTGAAGTAGGTCCATGCTGTAGCTAAGGTTTATTATTACAGATATACCACACAGACATACCCTAGCTCTCTTTCAGCTAGGGAAGCTTCAGCAGAAAATACGTGTGCAGGGGTTCAAGGAAATAAGTATCTGAGGATGTATTTTGACAGTAAAATGGCACTGATGCAGCTAGACTGCCAGGCAGACTCTGCAGTTAAAGGTAGGCTGGATAGGTCATATCTTAATGTCAGTGTTGATAAACATTAAGAAATGAAAAAAAAAAGGGAGGAGAAAGCAAGATTAACTAGTGTGGTATCTCTTACTCTTCTTTTTTTTTCCCATTAGAGAGGCATTTGTTTTCAGAAATACCTAAGGACTGGCTTGCAGGCTGCTAATGGCACCTGCTAACAAACAATAACAAGAATTGCTTGTATGGACCACCAAGAGCTTACAGACCAGTAGCTAAAGAGCAGTGCACACATGCTGAATCAGGAATTAGTCCAAGGTCTGGAGCTTCATCTTTAGCCAATGCTTTCTGTTCTTCAGTTTATATCTCCTTCAAAGCTGGTAAAGGCAGCTTTTCCAACTCTTATATTTCCTCTTACTTTTTCCTCTTGCAATGAAAATATTGGTCCTTTCAGCATGGGCAGCAGATTCTGTGTCCTTAAAGTGACTCATTGCATCAGAAGTTTCCTCAGTAATGCCTCAGGATGACAAAAAGAAATCGTTCTTAAAGGCAAACATAGCATATCACTAAATGAGGAAAGGAGAGGCTGTGAAGGGACACAATCTGAAATACATTAAAGAATGTGTGCACATAGGTGTTAAGAGGAGAAAGAGGGGCTTCCTCAGCTATCCTGTACCAGTCATTCCAATGTCCATTGTCTGGATCTTTCTTTTAAACATTTAGTGTATTAACAGCTGAGTCCTTTGGTTGTTTTGTTGGGTTTTTGGATGGCTTTGTGCTGGCAAACCCTAAATATTGCAGCTAAAAAGCTGCATCATAGAAAGACAGCTGAGTGCAAGCTACAACAATCTGAAAGTAGTGGGAAGCTCAAAGGAAGTAATAAAATGGAATATTTTTCTTTTTTTCGTATTTACTTGGGGCCAAATAGAATGATATTTCACACAATTTGTTCTTGAGTCAATGCCTTGATAAAACTAAACCATCTGATGTTTGTATTTCTTCACAAGCTTGATATATACCATACTGTCACTTGAAATGTTGACATCAAGGACTTTAAAGGTGGATTAACAGTCAAGGCAGGGACTTCTCTAAAGATTAGTGACCTTTCCTCCAAACCCTCCCTTTCCCAATATGACCTAGAGCACTCATAAGAACAGAATTCTGCTTTGTGCATGAAAATTTTATGAATCAGATCTAAATCAAGTCCTACATTCATTTGGAAGTAGCTACATAGCCAGAGCTATATGGCTAACTCCAAAACTGAAATCCATGGATAGGGAAGGGTGCTGGTCAACAGCAAAATTCCTTAAAGGTCAGCTGAAATGTTATTATGTGATGCAGACTAGTGACAGAAGTTAGCTGCTCTGATGTAGCAAGATTTTTCCAAATATGAATATTTATCATAAAGGTTCTATTCTAAGCCCATAGGTCTCTTAGGTCATAAGCTGTGGCTTTCCCTTTGGCAGGGGGGAAGAGAAAGGAGAAAAGAAATGCCTGAAATGCATTATAGGAACATTAAAAGATGTATTTATGAGTTATCATTAGTAATTATTATTTTGAGTGTTGGGAGTAAACACTCTTTTAAATGCCACTAAACCCACATTTGCAGGATGTAATTCTGGTCTGATGTACACTATTCAACGCTCATTTAACAGAACAAAGTTACTGTCATGTACACAAGAGCAAAAGTGCAACTACCTCTTTATTCCTTAAAAAATCCTCCCTACAGGGACATACTTTCAAAATAAAGCAAATTGGTATGTCCATTTGCGTATGTATCATAGGTGATCTGTTTATCAAGAAATGAAAGAACATTTCCTTCCAATTTCTGTTTTCCTTGTGATTGATATTAATTAGGTTTTCTGCAAAGCACAGCTTATCTTGAACTGAACCCAAAGCACATGAATATGTTTCTGTGCGGTAAGATTTTCTTTTCTTGAAATGAAGAATGGGATGAAGATTCTTATCTGAGATCAAACAGGCTTCAGGTAGAGTTTACATCAGCAGCACTTTGAAATTCATTGTTAGAGTATAGTTGGTATCAATAAAGAATGAGAATGGTATCCTGGATTGTGACTGAATTTATTAACTTATTTCCAGCAACTAAAAAGGGAAGGCTGTCACGTACCTTCAGTCATAGTCTTTTCTTCCTGAGATGAAAGAGGCAAGTATAGTCCATAATGAAAATTAATGGAATCCCTGAGAACAGCCCCCAAAAAAATCACTGTTAAAAATAAAAGCTTGTGAATTTGAGGTCTAATATTAGTACACAGAGTTGAACAGAAGTTTGCAGTGTAAGGGCTGAGAGTTTACTCCCCTGCCCTCTTTGCCCCCTGTCTGTATGCCATGGAGAAGCACATAGGAATGCTCTGACCAGCCAGGGCTCAGGACATCACCCTGGTTGCACCAGCTCAGGTGCTGCATGCCATGCCTGTGCATCCCACTGCCAAGCTATCATGTCCCACTTCTCAGAGTGGAGCACCACACTAAGACTTTTC
The DNA here is from genome assembly GCA_013399875.1 of Gymnorhina tibicen. Taxonomy (NCBI): domain Eukaryota; kingdom Metazoa; phylum Chordata; class Aves; order Passeriformes; family Artamidae; genus Gymnorhina; species Gymnorhina tibicen. The sequence continues at coordinate 288,897 of VXAZ01000833.1, forward strand.
TAGTACTTGATAGAGCCCGTTTATACCTAATATTATAGTAGAGTCTTATTCTGAGCCTTATGTTTTAGGAAGGTTCTAGGTACAGATACTAAATCTCTCCGTAGTACTAGCCAATATCCTCTGATGGAGTATTATGAAATAGATCCAGTCACTTAATTTCATTCTCTCTTTACACCACACTGATGTAGGCTTTTCCCTTTCAGCTTCCCTCTAATCTCCTGCTTAGAGGTTCTGCAGTTCCCTTCACCCCTCACTGAGCTCGCTGTGCTCACACAGCCCATCCAGCTATCGCCCTCTCCTTCCTGTGCTCCTGTGCAAGCCTTGCTATTCTCAAATCACTCCTCTGCTAGAGCTTCACCACTCCACCATTGGCAAAATAGTTTACACTCCTCTGTTTTGTACGAGTGCAGCTTATCCCAGTAGAGACACATTTAAATCCCAGGACAGTTAAACCCTTCAATAGTGTAGTCATGTATGACATGTAACTAGATAGATATCTTACCCAGCAAGCATTTCTCCTGCTCCAGGATTCAGAGAGGAAAGCTTTTGCCAGCTTCCAGCATCACTGCTTTTCTTCTTCAGCATCTTTTTTCCCCCTTCTCTTTTTAGCAGCATCCATTTGTTCCATGTACCACTATTTTCACCATCACTCTGCCAGTTATGGTAGTTACTAATTTCTTAATAAAAGAGAATAGCTGCAAATTAGGGCTGCCATATGGCTTTTATTACTAGAGAATGAGCCTTTTCCTATCCCTTATTTTTATTGTACTGAAGAAATGCTGGAAAAAAGAAACAATATGGTTTGTGTATTTTTTTTGGTCACAGAGTCCCAGAAAGGGCCACTCCACTTTACAGCTGAAAGAAGTGATTTAGTCTCCATGCTAAATCACTCTTCAACTTCTCCTAAGCATAGACAGCCAATTGTGCCTAATCGTGTGTGGTAGTTCAGAGATATGGACTACTGTTCATTGGGGATTGAGCTGCTCATTTTAGTTAGGACCACAAATTGAACTCAAACCAAGGTCCCAAAGAATAAAGCATGTGTTTTATACATTAAGTCATTCCTCCTTTCTTACTTGGCCCGTGAAATGAATCAGGGAAAGATTATTTTCTGGGTAAATTGGTAGTAAAACCCTGATGCAGACAGTTCCACAATTTGATTGCAGCCTGACTTCCACTTATTGAATATCACATCAGGCAGTGGTTCAAGGGTTTCATATGACAGCTTTAAAATCCGCAAAGTTTTCAGAGGTACTTACTACATTGTGATCAGGTCACAGATCTAAATGTCAGTATTGTATGCCTGATTTGCACATTTCAAAACGATTTAGTAATTTTTTCATTTTATCTGCATGCATGAAGTGATTTGGAATAAAGAAACAATTTGGAATCATATTTAGTTTGTAACAGTTCAATTAACTTAAGTGCTGAAACATGCTTCTTTCTTAGTAACTAGTTTAATTGGTTACTATTGCAAGAATAGGTTTTGAAAGAATGCCTAAAAGGCCAGCGGCAAAGTAAAGCCCACTCTAGAGAATCCATGTTCCTGCATAGGCATGTGTGAAAAAGAAATAGCAAACAGTCTTTGGAGTCACAGTGTAGTGTATGATTGCCAGTGGGAAAAGGACACGTAGCCTGAGCAAGAAATGGACCTCGCAAAACTGCTTTTCTTTGACATAGTTACTAGCATAACCTCAGTTCCCTTTGGCTAATTTTATTACTGTTTAATAAGCAAGAATGGTAGAGCACAACAAGGTTACAAAATCCTAATGGTTCATTATATAAATCATATATTTAAACCTTGATCTGAGCAATAAGTAAAAAGATAAGGTAAAATAATATAGTAGTGTGATTTATAGGACGTTACCATGTGCCAATGTCAGGAAGTGTTTTTCTAATTAATTTAAGGAAACATCTGCTTTTCTTTTGAAAGTCAGACTTTTATTTTGCTAGAGCCAGAAAGCTATCTTTTTTTGAAAGGATTTGCACTTTGAAGCTTTTTTTGCTAAGGTTTAAAAATAAAAAGTACATGACTCTTCAGAGATAGTAAATCACCACGAACATTAATTCTCTTCTGCTACAGACGAATAAGGAAAAAGCTGAATGAATTCTGGCACCTCTATATGACTGCAAAGGAGTGCCTGGGATTTTGGTGAGATTTTAAAACTTTATTTCTCTTTCTCACAAATCTGCATTATAGCTCAGTGCAATTAAATAATGAATGTCTATGCTGGATTCTGGGGAGAAGAGAGGACTTGGGGCTGCATTTCTGTATTTCAAACTCCTTCAGCCACAGGATTTTTGTTGCAGTAATTCAGCTGCAGTTTGCTCAGAGCACTGATTCTGTGCCCACATTGCTACAAGGAAGAAGTGATGTCATTCCTCTCTGAGATACTGGGAAGAAGGCGAGAGAGTAATGTCCTCCTCTGTGGGATGGGGAGTCTATGTATAAAAACTTCCTTTGCTTCTTTAAGAATGGGAAAGTTACTGAGTGCTATTTATTCAGCACATAGAGGACTCATACATATGTTTATTAAATAAATGAGCATGTGCTCTCCACTTTAGGTAATGATAAACACAGCTACTGCCAGGGGCTGAGGTAAGGTACACCACAAGAGCAGGTGTCATTACATCTGATTTCATCCATCCAAGTTTTAGGTCTCTAAATCAGCCCCTGTCTTTCCTACATAATTAATGAAGAGAAGGCAGTACCTCAAGTGACAACCATTCCCTCCAAACCATTGTAAAAGCCGCACAGGCTATGAGAGTTGGGAAATGGCACAAAAAGTCCCCTGACTGGGGCCAAGGCTTGGAACCCAACTAGACTAAGTCTTGTACAGCTAAGAGTACAAGAGTAGGTGAACTACAGCCAGTGTACAGACTATACATTCTGGAAGCCTATAGGCTATACACTCTGCAAGTATATAGCCATTCATCCCTTTAAATGAGAGTATATTTTGACAAAAAAGGAACCAGTATTGTTACCATAATTGAAAGTTAGGTATACTCTAGGCTTTCAGATAGTATGTTAGTAGATGACAATGATGTAATGTTGTAAAGATATGGTATAATAAATGATGCAGGACAAACTCAAATTTCTAGAGAATAAGCTGGGAGAATGAGGATTATATAGTATGTATCCTTAATTCACTACCAAGACTGATAAATTCAATATATGGGAATTACAGTTTCTTAATTCAAGAAACTTTATTGTGAATAGGTAATAGCTGTAGGTTGCATCTTGATGAATTTAACTGAAATAGCAGTAACATAATTTTGGATATTGTTTTAAAGATTATTTCTCTTTTCTTTCATTAAAGAAAAAGTTGAGCTGACTCTCAAGGACAAAAAGCTTTTTTTAAAAAGTGAAAGTTTCCTTTTGTATAAATTTTTTGTCTGTGGGAAGAGACAATATGTTTTTGTCTGTGGGTTCAAGCTGAAGGCACAAAATCTGCCTTTAGGTGATGGTTTTGACCATGGCACTGAGAGAAGTGGGGCTTCTGGTAACTGGAGCTGCAGGGCAGGGGAGGAGCAAAGGTGGGCCCGTGGGTCCTTCAGCAGTGGTGGGAGTTTCTCTTGGGGAGACCTTGTGTAAGTGTCAACACAGATATACCCAAATGCACAAGCTCACACTGAAAACTTTTATCCATCAACGGTATCAGTTCAGTTCCTGGCTGAAGGCACAAAATGAATCCAGAAATCACCTGATTCAGGAACAGTGACCTAAATTGGACCAGACTGAAAAATCCGCCCATTCTTCAAGAGAAATAACCCCACCTGTTCCATCAGGGGCTGTGTTACAAGATGGGTCAAAAGAGGAGCATTAGATGAGAGCAATGAAGTGCCTATAGATAAATCCAGGCAAATACCTGATGAATAAGAAGCTCTTATGATCCCAAAGATGGAGATGGATGTCATACTGGAAACAATAGACAAGGAGAAAGTGAGGAAGAAATGAGCAGAGGGAGCACTGCAGGTTTTCTCAGCCTGTGGTCCAGGAGCCTCTCAAGTTACTTTGAGCAGATCTCTGGAGGATAATTAAGAAAAGTAGGTATGCATGTAGCAGGTTACATTTAGTGACAGAGGTGCCCACACCTCCACTGGAAAATTCTTGAAAGTTGGCAAAAGCTGAAAAAACTGGTTTTAGTGAATTATGTTCCAGCAGCCTGCTTTCTCCCATAGCTGAACCCAAGTTTTGATTGTGCTCCTTGGCCTAATATTTGGCCTTTGTTTTCTTATGTAAATCAGGATGTTTAGTACAAATTAGCATTATTGAAAAACAATTCCCGTCCAAATTAACATTCTGCATTTCATTTTACACCAAACCTGCTGGGCTTTTTTAGATAAACCCTGCATCAACTTAGCTGTAGTGTTTATAACTAAATGGATTCATTTTTTGGCAAAGTAGCCCTGTTTCTCCAATTGCATAATGCCAGTAGCAATTCATATCTATCAGACCATCCTCAAGGGTCATCTAGGGTTGTTCCTATGAAAGGTATTAAGCAACTCCTTCCAGAATTTGTTCTCCTTATTCATGCCAGGAACATTTTCAGTGTACAGATATATATATATATTTATACATATGCATGTGTTTATATATACATATGTGTATAGATATATATTTATATACTGTTAGCATGTGCCACTACACACTACTAGTTTTATTTTTATTTACTTTGTTAGTTTGTTTCATTTTTATATCTCCAATTCACCTACATATTATTGGAAGGGAGCACTGAATAATAAGGAAAGTACAGAGAGAGGGAAAGTAAAACAATATATGACTGCAAAAGGATGCCAAAAATAAATCCAGAAGAGGTTTTTGATTTCAGATATTCAGCCAAATGGGCTGGCTGGAGACTGTGCTCTGCCCCAGTACATAATTGCTATGAAGTTCAATGAGGAGGCAGGAAAAGTCCTTTGTTACATATGCCCTAGGAAAATATGTTTAAAAAAATTATATAAATGATGTCTTTTCAAAGTAATATGATGAAAATGATGATATTGTAACTCTGAAGACTTCTGATGAACATTTTATCCTCAAAGAGCACTTAATTCACAAAGGGACATCTCTCTAGCAAAGTAACCCAAAGCCTTGAAAAACAATATGAGCATTTGCAAAGATTTTGTAGTATCACTAGAGAGGTCTAAATACATAGACTGCAAAGCATGAACATCTTTGGAACAAACTTGTCTTTGGGATCTCAGATAAAGCACTTTCCCAGAGCCTGTTTTTTCAGCAATTTCATCAAGGAGGTGATTTCATCAAAAGCTGAAGGAAAGCTAGTGCAATGCTGAAGTGATAAAAACACAAGGAAGAAATTGTAAAGCCATTGAAGAGTGCAGCAGGGGTATCTTCAAATCTTTAAATACTTCTTCCCTTAATAATAGGCAATCAGTAGAACTGAGCAATTATCTCCCTTTACAGATCTGAATAAAAAGATTTCTTAAATGGAAGTAGATAGATCTTATTAAATAAATAGTATAGTGTCACATATTGTAAATGCAAAGTCAGACATCAACAGAAATGACATATGCTACTTACCCCTGAAGAGCCATGGTACTAACACCCAAAAATAGACTGGGAATTTCCAATGCTGAGCCTGTATGCGGCACAGTACAAAACTTAGACTTCAGAGTAAGTGTTAGCAAGTGCTAGTGTGGGTGTCCTGGGCACTCCTGCAGGACCCAACATGCTCCCACCATTTTCTTCAAAGCTGTTGTGATTTAAGGTGACCTGGGAAGGCTGTGCTGAGAACCCACCTGGTGTTGTTGCATCTAACAGGAACTACTACAGTTTAGAGATGCTATTGAAAAGTACCAAAGTGTCCTGTAATAAATAAACAATCAAACAAATAAATACATTCTTAAATACAGGAGCTGAAAAAAATTCTTACAATGTCATCACTGTTAACTGAATAGGTTGAAGGAGACCATTTGCTGGTTCATGACCAGGGACTGGAAATGGCATTTAAAATACTGCAGCCAGCTATAAATTTAATCACAAAGCGAGCATATTAAAATGGGGGGAAAAAAATCAACTCCTTTTTCAGTTGTCAGATCTGGCCCTGTATAAATGCAGAAAGGGGTTCATAGCAGTTTTATTAGCTAAAAGTATCTCTTACCAGTTCACATATCTTGGACTAGCTGATAAACCATCCCACATTTAAGGAAATGACAATTTCCTTCATGTTGAAGTAGTCCCTGATTATACAAGCATCATGCCAAGCCTGGGACTTGTTGGATCCCCAGGCCAGTTTCCATTCCTGAGAAGAAGCCAAGATGGTGTGGAAGTGCTTTGGACTCTCCAGTCTTGGGGACTAAGGATACCTGCAGAGTAACTTCGATGGATGCTAGTTCACTGTGAGTGAAAAACAGGCACTGCTGCTTTCATCTTTTAGCTGGTCATGGGCTTATTGGGTTAAACTCTGAGGATCTCAGTCTGCCTGTTATTAACCACTCACAGACCACACAAATCTGTTTCTAAATAACATCTTAAGGAACAATTATTTCTTTTTCAGGCAGCCCTGAATTCAGTTACTCTAACTGCAAAGCTATAGAAAACTGGTTTGAGACAAATGATTAGAAATGCTCAAATTACCACAAGGGAAGCCGGTACTGTGTATTTCCTACCAGTTTATGAACAACGATGTGGACACCAGTGAGCTGTCATGACCACAGAGCCCAAGGCTTTCCCTTTGACTCCACTTGTGATGGTCACCCAGTCAGGAAGGCTTTTTGCAATACTCTCAGTCAGAGCACAAGTGAAATCAGAACTTTTGCTGGCCTGCAGGACTTAATTCTTCTGCAACATAAGGATGTAGATATAGCCTATGGCCTTGTTTGGAGAGAAAACTATTATTGCAGTCTATGTTTTATTGTTTGTAGGTGACAAATCCCAGATGAGGGGTCTACATGCATATACATATACGTATTTTATATATCAGGGTAATGATACGTATATGTGCATATATATACTCCTGCTTCTCTGGTATATACGCAGGCATGTGCATAGGTTGGCTGAAGAACAGATTCATGAGGAGCATGATAAAAGGTTTCTGAAGATTAAACACACCTTAAAAGATTAAATGTTAAACAAGTCTTCCAGCCCTGGTAAAGGAACCAAAGATCCGTATGACTTTCAGTTTGACCAAAGGAATATTTTCCTTGGCATTACTCAAACCTGTGAGAGCAAAATGGAACAATGAAAATATTGCTCAATGTTTCTCTCTGCACACAAGAAATAAATAGTTCCAAGGACCAGATACTGCCCTTGGCAGTATAAGGTAATAAAGACAGATATAACCAGGAGAGAGAGAAAACATTTTCTGTTCCTCCAAGAAGAGCCACTTTAACAGGACTTGACAATCCACTTTCCCACATTCAGAGGTGCTTGAATTGACAATATTACCTTTCTGTGGCAGAGGACATAAACTCTGGCACCGACCATACTCCTGCTTCACTATGCCCTCATTATCATCAAAAAGTATGACTGATTCCTCTAGCTACTCCACTAACCAGCGTAATAACAGATGCATTTCCATGCTCTCCATTACTCTGCGTCTTTCAAAGAACTTCAGATTATTGCCTTGACCAGTTAAACCCAACTTTCTTTTTCTCTATCGTAAGCATTTTGCAGTGCTGAAAATATTAATTTCCTGTCTTGTAGAACTGTCCCATGCACACTGTGGCAGAGAAAAAACCCAACCCTAAATCTAAATAAGAATAATGAAATGCCTTAATTAACATTACTATTAGAGAATAAGAATAGCATCTGTTTGTTAGATACAATAAAAAAAAATAAGTCAGAAGAATCTCCAGTCTTGTATTAAGATGTGAATCATCTATTTATTACTTTGTGTATAAATGTTCCATTGCTATTTGCACAATGATTAAGAGTAGTTTTCAGAAAATAAATCTTTTTCTTAATAGTGCAAAGAATGAGAAGGATGGAGAATAAATGGGAGTTTAAGGGGATGCTAAAGTTCTCCCATGAGCTTGGATTAGATTTATGTGCAACATGAATAAAAAATGTATATGACAGCGCAGGATTCTCTTTGTTGTTGGTTCCTATTCCATTTGTCTAGTCTAACTGTATTCTTTGCCTCCCAGACATATAGTGAGTCTGGCATTGTTGAGCAAGTGAGGGAATAAACTGCCAGTCAGCAGCTATTTGAGGCAGCTTAACCTCATCCAGTCTCATCAGACCCAACATTGTAGAGCAAGACCAGTGCCATGAGATTTGGAGTAAAAGCATAAATGCTACCTGCAAAACTGCTTCTGCTAGGAAGAGGCATTCTGCACTATAGAGCAGTCTTTTTATTGCTATGCCTTTTCCATTTTCAAATGACTATGTAATTTATTCAATTATATATCAGCTTCCATACAATGTCAACAGCTTAGTAACAGGACAAGCAAGAGCCGGTGAGATTGTGATATATGTCTGATAGGGCTCCCCATGCAGCTTCAGACCTGTGAGGCTTTGTGCTTGATGCTTCATGTCCATTTTCTGTCTACTGTCATTAAGGTTTCCACATAAATCTCTCTACAGTTGCCCAGCTGCAAATATGCAAAGGTCTGAATCTGAAACTACGGACACCGTAATTGTTAAATGAATATCTGGAGGCTAGGAAATTATACCAATACTATTGAGCCATCATAGTGGAGGATTCCATTGGGGTTTTTCCCCCCAATTTCCTGAGAGGATTGAGACTCAGGTGCTTCTGCCTCCTGCCTGTGCTGATTCCACTATGTTTCTATTGCCCACACAATCCTCCTGCCTGTGTTTTTTCCTCCTGGCCCCCATTCTCCAGTATCTAATCTGACCATGTTAGCCCATTTAAGCAAAATTTGGTAGCAGGGTAGAAGCCTTCAGCATAGAGTGATCTAGCACACCACATCTTATTTCATGAAATCAAGGGAAGAGGCAGAGGTAGAAACACTCTCCAATATTGCTGCCACAGAGCCACCTCAGATTATTACAAATCAGAGGACCCTCACAGGACAGTGTTGCAGTGGATGAACCTACACATGATCTACCTCTCAAGGAACTCTTTGTAGAAGAAAAATTGTATTTTTTAGCTGCAGAATTATTCCAGTCGTTGACTGGGTGTAGAAGAGCCATTACATGGTGTCCCCCATTGTTGTATGGCCACCCTCCCACCACGGTGCTGCTGTACTCCACCAGGCCCCTGGAAACCCACAAGTGGCTCATGGTTGCCTTGTGCTCCCCGAAAGGGCACAGAGCGCTGTCATTGTTCACATACATGTCATGTATCAGAGGGCCAAGCGCTGGCCATGACCTTGCTAGCAGGCAAAGCTGAAGGCTGTGGGAAATGTCAGGAGAAATACCAGCTACACTGGTGGCAGTATGGTACCATTTGCTGGTCTTACCCACAACAACCTTCTCTAGCTCCATGCAAGTACATGATTGCATTAAAGACTGCTGATAATTTGGTCACAGTTTCTTCATTGCCACATACATGGAGCAGAAACCTGTACCATAAGCAAGCATAAACAAAGTCTGCCTCATTTATAGGAAAACACAAATTTTATAGGGTACCAAATCTTCCACCACAGTCATGGTCTTGTATAAACAATACCATAACATTTTGTCCTTCTTGAGACAACAATGGACAAAATGAGCAGTTCAAATAAAAGGAGTTGCTGAACACTGTGACACAGAGCAGCAGCCTAGGAGCATCCAAGGCACGGTTCTCAAACCGCATTGTTCCAATGTAGCTCCTGTGTCTAAACCATCCTACCTGACCAGATCAGCAGAGTGCTGGGCAATCCAGGTCACTGCATAAGGAAAGATGTCATGGGCTGCTGCAGCCAGCTTTGATGTGTTGTCATGGGACAGAGATGCACATCCAAGACTTCCCATCCTCTCCAGAGCAGGAGAAGGCCCATTGCCTACCAAACCCTGTGTCGCACATCTAGCACCTCAGACTTCTGCAGCTTAGTTGATGAGCTTGACCAGCAGGGCCTTAGTATCACACAGACAAAAACAGTAGAGATCATGCCTGGACAGTCAAATGACTCTGGCTGAGACCAGGAAGGACTAGATGTCACTGCTCTGCCAGTGGTGCTGCTGGCAGGGGTCCAAAGAACCCTGGGACAGGTGTGGCCAAGCACTTAGTGTTCTCCAGATAGCAGGAGCTGAGAACAACTAGATCTTTTTCCTCCTAGGGTTCAGAAAAGCTGTGGCTCTAGGTTTTAGAACACTACTTCTGAATGCTCTTCTTCCTTTGACCACACGAAGTACAATACATGGCAAAACTTTGATTCCCTGCTCACCCTTCCTAGGTCAGATGGGTACAAACACAGGCAGGGACGTTCACCCCATACAGCAAGCAAACTCCCCACCTTGCAGGGAGGAACTGTATCCCAGCTTCCCACCAAGAGGCTGGACAGCTGTCAGCAAACCATCCCACTCATACAGTTCTCACACAGTGGGAACCAAGTTCCTCCCAGAGTTTGCCAGCAGGTTGTCACAGGACAACCCTGTGAAGTTGAAGCTGAAGATTCCTGAAGAAGCCATCACACTGTTTGCATCCAAAATGTCAGCATTGCAGAAGAGCAATGGCAGCACTTCAGCAATGCAGTGATGTTTTGTACCCTCTGGCACACAAGGTATGTAAATAAATGGGTTTCTGTCTAAATTCCATTGTGTGCAGATTTGTACCAAAGAATTGTTGTGATGTGCATCATTATGTCTCATTATGTGATTGCAAGTAACCTTTTGTATAGCAGACACAATCCACGTAACATGCTGTGTGACCAGTTTACAAAACAGGGCTCCTTCAGAAGGGCAAGTAATTAATCATTATTCAGCAACAGCACTCACCACTCCATACTTGCTGGCAGGAGTGTATAACCCAGGGCATGCTTAGCTATGACAATAAATTATTCATGCAATAGAAAACTAGTTAGCTGTGGTGCTGTTCCAGTAAATGGTTAAAACCAGAAAGCACTCCGTTAGTTTTCAAGTGTGTGGCTGTTTTGTTTTTTTTTTTAAATAAATTTACTGCTAACACATTGCATAAACAAGCATAGGCCTGAGTTGCAAATGCAGTAGGAAGGAACTAGTGTAAGGCATCAATGTGTGTTTTTCATAATGCCGAAGTCAATAATCCGAGGATGAGAAGATCTCTTGAAGGTATAGTGCAGTAACTTTATGGCTGTAATAATTTTATTACTTTATCAAGTACTAATTTAATAGAGAATGAAACACAGATTGTCAGAAATAAACTGCAGCAAATATCTTATTTGATGAAGAGTCCTAAGAGAAATTTGCATATTCTGCTCTTTAGGACATGTTTTACTTCATACTTAGCTTTGGCTTTCATTTACATTACACTTGGTGGACAATCTATCATGACGCAAATAAGGCACATGAGATTATTTACATTTGATCACTGTCCACTATGTACACAAGCCAGGGTTAATGCAAAAGGTTGACAAGGGTTAGAGTTTAACTGCTCATTTTGGAGAGGCTGGAATAGTACCTGTTTTCTCTTCAGTTGCCTTTTCACAGGGCAGCTCAGTTCCTCTCTACTAGCAAACAGCAGAAGAAAAGTCAGTATGCAAGCACAAATCCTTCTATCATCTTGTACTTCACCATGCATGCATACCAAAAGTTACATTTCATCTCAGNCGCAAGCACTTCTATCCTCTAGAATCCTAGAATCCTTCTATCATCTTGCACTTCACCATGCATGCATACCAAAAGTTACATTTCATCTCAGACCTCACTGTTTACCAAACCTGAGTATGATTTTTTCAACTGAGCCCATTAGTAATTTTTTTAAAAATATTTCCCTTTATATGAGAGTATTTTTCTCCCCATTAATTCCATTTGAATTAGGAAGAGCTTAATTCACCAGGTCCAGTCACATCATTAAGATTAGAGATTTTTTTTTTTATAAACGGGAATCAGAAATGCCTTTGCAAAACTATTATTCCAGAAGACTGTTGAAAGGCAGCTGCAATAATTCAAGGGAACCTCAAAAGCTAAACATGTTTTGAGGAATATGTTTCCAGCTGCAGAATAAATATTTGTAACTTCACCAAAATTTGTCACTGAAAAAAACAACCTTTCACTTTGCTTTGCGTTCATAGGCTGCTAAGATTTTGGGATGAGGTTGTTTGACAATAAAAGCATCACTTGAGGAATGAACACCAATCAAATGCAACATTTTAAGATTTATACATGTATTCCATCCAGCTGCAGTTTCCATAATTGCATTGCACAGACACCAGCCATTGAGCAGAGCACATTGTGTAAGGATGAGTTGGCTTTCTCTTTTTCCCAGCAGAGCAGTGTAAGGAGAGCACAGCGACGGAAAGCAGAGGACATACTCACTTCCTCTCATGGAGGATTTCATTTTCTTCTTTGCTGAGAAGACTAGTCTCCTTTGCCCTGCAGTATTAACAAGTATTCCAGCTCCCAGTGAAGACAGGCTGCCCTATATCTATCAATAGAATCTATATAGAATCTTTTCCCTTAGGGATTAATTCAACTTTTGATTCAATCTTTCTGAGCTTTAAATTATGATGTTACAAACCTCCAAGGAACTACTGTACTATTTGTGACCTTCTTTATTACTTTCTGCTGTTTGATAAAGTAGAGAAAATTGATTTATAGATTAGTTTGCTTGTGAACATTGAATATCAATGGTGAGAATGTGATTCACGGAAAAGCAGGAGAAGTTGGCATTGTTTAAAGTTTAATATAGCAGTTTATTAATTAATGGTGAAGGACAATAGAATAACTGCACATTAATCTTCAATGAGATTCTGGAAGTGCAATGTGAAATAATAGCGATGAATTAAGGCATCTTGCAAGATTTGGATTTAAAGTTTTCAAAACATTTTCCACAATGAAGAATTTTGTCCATTGCTTCCACTTCTCTTCCCTAAACCTCTCTCTTCCCCTTAAGACCCGATGCCTGTTTTTGTGTTTTCTGTAAGCATTAAAGGTTAAAGGTGGTAGGAGAGGCAGAAGTTTTCCAAATGGAGCCTAAAATTAGGTGTTGATTTCTGTATTTGGAATCTTAGGCCCCAGTCCAGGAGTCTATTTTTATTCAAAGCAGCCAAGCACTTGACTTCAATGGATCTAAAAACACTCATGCTTAAGTGCTTTGCTGAATCAGGACAGACTTAAGCACAAATGTAAATGCTGTGCTGAATTGGGGCTCTAAATATGTGGCTTGATTTTTAAAAGTGCTGAGAGACAGCAGGTCTAATTGAAGTCGATGGGAGCTGCGAGATGTTCAGCGTTTCTGAAAATCAGGCCACTCATTGAGGCGCCTGAATCTGATTTCAGGTGCTCAGCTTGCAGTATTCACCGTGGGGGAAAATGGTGACCCAGGATAACAGGCAATGGAAAGCCCTGATTTTAGGCAATAAACCTTAATAATATAAAAGGAGGAGATGGGAGGCAATGGTTTCCTGGAAATCTAATGTGGAGTGCTTTTTTTGACAAGCACCAAAAGTGCTATGCAAAAATATGAAATGAATAAATAAATGAAATTAAAAAGCCTAGTAACTGGAGAAATATTGGGCTAAGTTCATGCCTTGTGGAAAAGCAGCAAGGCTGATGAAATACATCAGGAATGATTTGGCCTACTACGTTTTGAGCATTAATTTGATCAGCAGCAGTGAGTCAACAACGCAAACTCCACACAGTGAGGAACTTTGCTCTACCACCCTTGCGAGAGCCAAGCACACCAGTCTGGATTAGTAAATGGTAAAAATGCAAAAGCTAAACATTTTTGCAAGTTTGGAGCATAAATTAAACAGCAATGTTAGGAACAGAGATGAAGCGGAGACTAGTTGTTTTGAGAAAAACGATTTTTTCAAATTAATCCAGTGGTCCTTTCCTTAAAAAGCAGAGCCAGGCTGTCCACCAGCCCCTGTGCTGCTCCTCACATCGCAGCTGGGTCCCTGCTGAGGCGGCATCTGAGGAGGAGACTCGGTCACACGGCGTGGTGCTGCACACCCCCAGAGAAGGCTGCTGACACAGGACAGCCCTTCAGCCGTAAATTGGCTACCTGTGAATGAACCCTGGGCAAACCAAGCTAAAGCAATTCTTGCCCAATTTCTGTGCACATAAAGGAGAGGGGTGTGAATACCCTCTGCCATCTCCGGGCCTACCTGTTGCCTGCCCAGTGGCAATGCCGGTGTGGAAGCCCACACGCTGCACACTGTTATCAATCCACAAAGCAGCCAGGAAAGCCATACCTGTCCAGCCACCTACCTGTCTGGTTCTCCTGATCTGTCTGCTGAGACAGAGGCTGGTGAAGGACTCTCACGACAGGCTTACTCCTAGTCCAGGGGTTTATTTTCTCAGGATGGAAGATACGAACCATTTTGCACTTCTCAGTCCCTAATACCTGCACTGGGATCCAGCGTGGCCAGACAGAGAAGTCCTTATGTTCCCCACTCCCTTCTAACTCAAACCAGCAACTCTTAAACTCTACCAAGAATTTTTTGAAAGTTTTCTTACGTGGTTTATGGCATGGCTCTTCAACAGACTTGGGTACTCATGGCAGAAAGGCACATAGCACCTTTCTACCATTAAATGTATTAAAACTGGTGATGCTGTCCCCTGCCCAAAGTGCAGTAATGCAGGCGTGCTCTGGCCTATAATCTGAAATAAATTACAACCGCTAGAAAGAGTAATAGAAAACCCAGTACACAACCAGTTGCGGGAGAAAAAACCTGTCACTTGCAATAAAAATGAGAAACAGAAATGGATTTGAAACATTCGTTTCCCTTTATTTTCTCAGTGAGGCTGATGTGTACTGCACATTAAAAAAAAAGAAAAAAATCACAGGAATTTTCATACAATGAATTAAACCACAAAAGTACATGTAGAATCGGCAGGTGGAAAATAGCCCAGCTTGGGCTTAACTAGTATCTCACTTTCCCTGTTCAGCATAGTCCAACCTACAACTTTACATGTTCACCTACTGTACAAATCTTACAGTAGCTCCATCAGGTCAGTGGTTCACATTATTGAAAATGTCTGTCATATAGGTACAAATTTAGAATCATCACATTATATTACATGGCTATTCTAGGTCATTTATAGATCAGATCGTATACTACAGTGATTGAAGTTCTCATTACAGCCATTAAAAAGGACACATAATCATTACCTACTGTAGGCTTACATCTAAAGGGATGAGGAGGAGGTGTGGTTGTTTTGTGTTTGTTGTTTTTCTTTTCAACTGACCCAAGTATTATTACCCCAGAGGCACGAACTTTCCTCTCAGTGCTGCTCTTGGTGATGGCAGCCCAATTGCTTTTCAGAGTAGTTTAGCACAGATATTTTTCTTCAACTTTAGGCTCCCTCTGTTTGGATTAGTATTTAGATCATTTTCCATTCTGTAGGAATTACTCAAGTCTAGGAAAGACCACAGTTCCTAAGTACCAGTTCTGTTACCTGTATTGCAGATGTGGTACTTACCACAGCATGAAAGCAACAGTACAATCTTCATATAAAAGACACACAGAGCTACACTGCAATTTGCCTCTTTGTCACCGGTGACAACGTGGTACATGTGCTAATTTGAAATGTTCTTGGGGAAGAAAAAAAGAAAAGCAAACACCGAGTTTATATTTTGATGGATTTCCTACTACAGTGTCTATGAAGGATCCAAATAGGTTTATTCAGCAATCCTAGCTCTATTAATTTCATATGTAATTTGTAAATCCACAGAGGAAAGCCATCTTCAAGATGAGAATGTTTGCCAGGCCAGTGAAAAAAAAAAAATTGACTCACGTCATTATGCCTGCTTGGTGAAAGATAAGTAATGCCCCCACACAAGCCCCACACCAATTTATTAATGTCAGCAATCTAGGGCAAAAGAGAACGTTTTAAAATTTAATCACAGAAATGTAAAGGTAAAATAGGTAATGCACCTGGTCCTTGAACACATAATATGATATACTAAATATTGATTTCTTAAAAATAATTTATTGCTTTTAATATTTTTCTTTACAACAGAAGATACTCAAAATCCAGAAAGGAAAATTGTAAACTTTTAGTTTGGCATTCACACAAAGTTAAAATACCTGCATTTTTAACCTACAGAGCAACAACAAGAATTATGCAGAGTAAAGAATGTTAACTTTGTAACACAGAACCTCCAGAAAAGTTCTTTTCTTTTTTTTTTTTTGTTTTATTGCTATCTATCTACTAAGAAATAAGAAGCCAAAAAATCAAGCAAGCATCCGACAGGACAGACAGTGGAACCTCTCAGAACACAATATGCTGGTGATAAAATGAATGCAGCCATCAGAATCAACTGCACTGGTATGGGGGTAGAATCAGTTTTCTAAGATTTGGAGTGGGAAAGTAGATTAAATAGTTAGGTGTGCCGTACCTTTAAGAGGAGTCATGAATGCCAAAGAGTAATAGAATAACAAATCTATACATTCACAAGCAAATTCCCAACTTTGCTGATTCAGTAGAGACTCCGAGTTCAGATGAAATTCTGATGCTCAGAACAGCAGTAGTTTATACTCTTGTGGTTTTTTTCTTTCCTGAAATTTCTATTTAATTTAACAGAAGCAATGTCATCAGCAACAATGTCATGGGCACATCTGAGGCCATGCTAGTGCATAGTAAAAAAAAAGGAAAAAACCCAAAACCAACCCACTGCTTCTGCAAAAGCGGAATTTCCAAACAAAGCACTTGCTTACTCCAAACTGACAACCATCATGCATCCTAGGTATAAAATTTCCACTGGCCTTTTTATTCTTTTAGTCATCTCATAATTTATAATAAATAGGATAATTATAACTGATAAATATGTCTCTTTAGTAAACAAAGGAATGAAGGATTGGTATTTATACAGGATGCATAACTGTAAAAAATATAGATAAATACCATCATTAAACTCTGCCAATGAAAAGATTACTGGCTTCAAGAACAGTGTTTAGACACAGAATTACTGTAAAAATCATACTGTACTTAGTACCTCAGCATATTTTTATCAAATTAAAATCACAAAAATTAAAACAAAATAGCATTTTAAAAAGATTTTTGACCTCTAGTTCCAAAACTACTGTTGATACATAAAATAAAAACATTTCTTAATGATTACCCATTTGAGAGACTTTACATAAAATTATGATATTTTCTAGAAAAATTTAGATGAGAAAATTTCATTCCCCTAACAAATTCAGTGTATAAAACTGCAAAAGAAAATCAAGCAATGAGAAAAATGTGGAAAAATACTGCAGAAGGTGGTTAATACCTTTTGGGCTAGGATAATTCTTGACAAAATTCTTATATAAGCTCACCAAAGAAGGGATGGATGTGTATAATGCATTTTTGCACTCAGACACACACACACACATATGCACACTCACACCCTCATCCACACGCTTTTCTCTTTTTTTTACAATCAAATATATATAAGCGTAAGTTCAGCTTTCTACATATGTTAGTGTACAATAATTGTTTCACCTCATATAATTACATTTGAGTATTCTTGATTAAGAAAAATTCAGCAGTTTTTGAAAAGAAGGCTGCATTTACAGTGCATAGCTGTAACAAAAAAGAACATCGTCATACAGTATGTACATAAATAAAAATACTCCATTTAACATTTGTAAATACTCAACTACTTTAGAGAATGTAGCAAATGAACTATCTGTGCACACACCCAGATAGTTATATCCAACTCTCATTAATAATGTAACACCACGTCCGCTCATTAGAATAAATCGCTGAACAAGCTGCACATTTGACCATTAACAAGGCTTTGAAAATTTTGCTGTGGAAGATCAATGTTGTAGACGTTTACATGGGTGTCAGAATTAAAAGATGAAACTTCAAAATGTTAGGGAAGCTTGAGCCTTTTAATTTTCTTTTCTGCAAAAAAAACCCACAAAAAAACCCAAAAAACAAACCAACCAAAAAAAGAACAACGTTAAAACAAAGCTAAGACAGATTGCAGACTTCTGGGACCTGTGGTTTCTTCTGGATTGTCATATTATCACTGTGTTGTGAGAAGAAGCTTCTTTACAAAAAAAAAAAAAATGCAGTGTCTGATCCCCAGACATCAGCAGCCATAGTTCTCACACTGGGGTTTTTTTCTGTTTGGTTTTGTTCTTTTTTGTTAAAATGCAATATGTACAGGTTTTGCAGTTCATCGTTGTACGTGTATCTCTGTGGAACTGCTGCCATGTCTCGTGATTTGCACTGAACTCGCAAGGAACGCCCGGCTCCCCCGCCACCGCTCACCCGCGAAAGCGAAGCTGACACCCATGGACACGCGTGTGCTTACTGGACAGCATCCTGCCCCTCCACTCCTCGAGCAGCTGTGTTCATGTAAACCATGGTTTTGAACAGAGAGTGTAAAGTAGGAGAAATTCCTAAGTACGACTTTTTAGTTGTCCATTATTGAAGGACGTGATGTCCGTGAGGTATTCGCCATCCCTTTGTTTTCCTCGGATGACATGCTTGTTACCTACGCAGGCTCCGCTGTGCCTCTTTAAGTAAACTATCAAAATCCATGGAGTCATACTTGCTTTTAGTGGAAGCAGGATCAAAATCATCTGAGTTTGAATCTGAAACCCAAAGGAAGCAAGTTTAGGTAAGAGGCAAGAACCACTTTTTTTCTCTGTACATCGGTACAAACAAGGCACTGAAGAAACAATCCACTTACAACCACAACTTTATGGGATGATAAAAACACAGAAATGATTATCATAGAAGCTTTAGGCATTCCTGGTAAGAAGTAGCACTTAACAGAAGCAGTACACATCATCAGAAGTGGGGAAGAACCATTAACTGCATGTACATCTAGAGCAGGTTAACTCAAAACAGTTTCCCCAAGGACTTGAACACTGAGACACTAGTGTATAGGTCTCAAAGTAGTCCAGATAATCTTGACAGATGCCTTAACCAAAACTCCACCCTTTGCCTTGCAACTGCTGTTTCACAACATGCAATATCTAAGACTTAATGCTCCTGAGAAACATTCTGAAGAAAGCCAGGGCAGCCTGTGAGCAGTGCACAGAGGACACAGCTGTTTCTGCCTGCCTTGCTTTGAGGTCTTGTGGAAGTCTCTACACCTGGCAGAATTTCTGGTTTTGCTTCAACTCATCTTTTTGGGTTTGCTTGTTTGGAGTGTGAGCAATTCTGGGCAGGGCCTCTGCATGGCTGTATGAGCAGTCTCAGGTGGGCTCCTCAGCTTTCTGCATCACATGTGATGAGCCACAGCAACAACAACAGCCCAGCTCCTGTGGCCTGGGATACCTGCTCCAGCTTTGTCAGTTGCTCAGACACGGATGTCAGTCTGTTCCCAGCACAGAGGAGGGATTGTACGTTTGCGGCCACACAGCTCCAGTACAATTATTGACATGGCTGCAAGCACTGAATTTCCTTTTGGAGTCAACCCTGCTTAACACTGACTCTCACCAGCTCCTGTGTCTCAGCTCCTTTATGAGAGTGCCCTTTTCTTGCCATTTCTTGTGTTGAATTAATCAGAACTCCCCATCTACCACTATAAGACACACTCTGCATTAAATGTTCATTACAAGTTCTGTTAAGACAATATCTTCTCACAGAGGAGAGGTGTTAAACTTCTGACTACTATTTTCAAGTGTTTTCTTTCTTCTGTACTCAACCCAAAGCTGATTAATTCTCTCTGTCCTGGTACCAGCTCATGAATTTTAAAGTTCATCCTGCCATTTCCTTATGTTGCTCTATCAGATACTCTGCAAAATACAGGGAATGCAGTCTGAAGTACAGAAGCTCAAGCTGTCAGCAGGACAAAGTGAAAACAGTCTGCTCACAGATACTCTGGGAATCCCACTCACAATGGAGAGAGCTGACAGGGAATACTCCCAGTGATGAATAATGTTCAAGAGGGTTCCCTTCAGACAACTTATTTTAAACCCCAGATTTTCTGAGATACAGAGATGACCTTGGCTTCCATTGCTGAAGATAAGTCAAATCAAGGCAAGACTTCAATCTGGTTTTACTGTTTTTATCAGCCTACATTTCGACAAATGCCTTGCCACCTTTTATATTTTCTACATCAGCCCTATATCTCTTCAGCAGTCAATTGCCTTTTCTTAGCTTTACATTATCTGTTGAGCCACTGAAGTGAATTATAGCATATTCATTGTGAACAATGCGTATCATCTTTATAATTTATTTTGAAAAGACATCAATTGGTTAGAAAAAATATATCTGTATTCACTTCCTGCACCGTACAAAGCCGAGGGCAGCACATACAAGATTTCATTAGCACTGTGTTACAGGGTTATGAGAGATTTTAATGACTGTGGTCATTTATTCATAAAAAAAATCCACAATATCTGATTAATATAGATTCAACAGCAAAATGTGCCTTGCTGTGTTATTCAGAAAAGAGTACTTCCCATGCCTTTAGTCTATTTATACAGGTATTAGGAAAGGTTTAACATTTATTGAATACTTTACATTTTAAAAGGTAATTAAATAAGAGGTGAGTTTGTAATATAACGTAATATTACAGAAGCTGTTTTGGTAGTCTGCATAATCTCTTTATGCATACACTTAACATCAGTATTCCTGCTGTAAGACTTTGAACATCTCCAAAAACCCTTGCAAGGGGAAGCACCACACCCTGATTTGGAGCATAGGACAGAAGCATACACATTTTGCCCAGGCAAGACTCAGACAGACCCAGATGTGTTGTCACAGTCAGCATGCACACTTGGGACTGGAGTTGTCACAGGTTACTGGGGGCTGGCGACTGGTGTGCATAAAGCCCCACATCACTGTAACTGCAAACACCAAGAGATTTCCTAAGCTCTCCACTGGCTGGAGCCTCTTATATGATGACTGGAAGGTCCTGCAAGGAGACACCTTCATACATAGATGCTTATGCACAATTTTAGAATCACCAGTCGAGATCAGTGGCTTTTGCCACACTAATGGTCAGATTTGGCCACAAGCTCTTCTGCCTTTAAAACCTGAGAAACTATGAATCGTGTTTAAGGAGCGTCCCTGGCAAATTCTGCCCATCTACAACAGAACTCATGGCGAAGTAAGAATCATTATGAAGTTTTGGGGTTGAGGCATCTACTTTGTCTTCTGTTTACTACTCATATGCATAAATGAGGTATTGGAATCAAACAGTTATAGCAATAAATAGTAAAGCATGTGGGAGGTTTCTGTGGCGCTATCTTTTCAACTTAGAAATGTATTATTGAATACTGGGCACTTATTTTTCATATGGAAATGGGCTTTAAAAGAATATTCACAGTTTGGAGTATTTGAAAGAAGCCAGCTCAGATTAGAAGACTTTTAAACTTCTTACAGCAAGTGAAAACCACTTTCTTCAACACCCCTCCAATAATTTAAATGTTACCAGCAGTAAACAAAAAAGAAGCAAACCCTAAATTCTAATGAGTTACAAGATTCCAGTTATGTACTTTAATTCACATAGAGCAAAATACCTACCTAGGTCTGCATAGTTAGACTTGCAAAGCTGCTTGCGTCCACAGAAGTACAGCTCAAAATCAGGTTCATTTGACCTGCGTAAAGTGTATCCATTTTCAAGAGCAGCAAAGGCGTCACAAGTATAGCGGTAGGTGATGAAACCATAGCTGTCTCTGCCATTGAAAAACACACAGTTGTGAACAAAAGCTGAAAAGAGTTAACACATATTAGTGTAACCCCTTCCTGAAAGCAAGACTTGCTGGAGACCCAGCAGTGGAAATGCCAGAAGTACTGCATCCATTTATCAGCATGATTGTCCTGTCATGCAGCTAAATACTTATTTCTGGGACAGGGAAATCTCAACTAGCAAGATTAATAAATAAGGATGAAAGAAAATAAGTAAGGTTTTGAACTCAGCATGTCATCTGTCACAGGACTTATACTGGTAACTCCCATACCAGTAATCTCACTGCCATAATTTTTTACGTATAACAGATCTCAAACAAGAAATAACCTCAGAAGTTCCTACCCATCATCCCGCAAATTTACTGTGCACTCCTCAATTTCACCAAAAACTTCAAACCGGTCCCTCAGTTCTGTTCTGGTTGTGTCAGGTCTGATTTTACCCAGATAAATCACACGACGTTCTTCCTGTTAATAAAGAGCAACCAGGAAGGCATATTTTTAACAAATGTGTAATAGAGATTAACCTGTACATACACGCATGCAAACACACACACAGATGCGCAGAGGATGCATAATTGTAGAAACAATCTGTTGTGGAACACCTACTGCATCTTGCAAGTATGTGAAATAGTTCTCTCCTGGAAAGCATCTAAGGTATTTAAATGACACTACATTTGTCAGGCGGTGTGCTCCTGGAAGGGTTCACTGATTGCTGTTACTGTTCTGCTGTACACTGACAGATGCTTCCCTTTGTATCCTACTGCACCTTCTTCCCTTTCACTCTTTCTACCACTTCCCCTCCAGGACCGCAAACTCTTCCAAACTAGGAGCTCCCTTTCTCGTGCCATGTATACAATACTGATCAAAACTCATCTTAGTTGCAGAGTAGCATGAAGTAACACAATAATTGCATAAGAGTACCACAGACATAACAAAACATTACAAGCATAACATTATAAGCTCCTATGACTCAACAGCTGACTCATCCTGCAATCGTGTTCCACCATAATCCATACCTTAAAATAGAGGGAAAACTGTTTAAGATTGTTATACTTTAAACCCAGCCAACAAGTAAGTACCACGCAGCCCCTAGCTCATTTCCTGCTCCCCGGTGGGATGAGGAGGAAAAGCAGAAAAAGGTAAAACACCTGTGTTAAGATCAGCTTAATAATTGAAACAAAGTAAGATATAATAATAGTAATAATTATAATGATAGTAATTGTAATGAAAAGGGGAGAGAGAGGAATAAAACCCAAGAGAAACAAGTGCGGCACACTATAATTGCTCAGCACCCACTGACCGACACCCAGCCGTCCCCAAGCAGTGATCGGCCTCTCCCAGCCAACTCCCTCTGCTTTATGTACTGGGCATGATGCCATATGGTATGGAATATCCCTTTGGTCAGCTCAGGTCAGCTGTCTTGGCCATGCTATCTCCAAGCATCTTGTGCACCTGCTCCCTGGCAGAGCACGGGAAACTGGAAAGTCCTTCATTTAGTGTAAGCTCTACTTAACAACAATTAAAACATCAGTGTCTTATCAACCTTATGCTTATACTAAATTCAAAACACTGTCCTGTACCAGCTACCAAGAAGAAAATTAACTCCATGACAGCAGAAACCATGGGACTGGGTCCAAAAGATGTCTTTTATTAACATAAATATTTCTGGGGCAATGACAGGAAGTAAAATATATCCTGCAGTCACCACTGCCTCTTGGTTTATTCAGAATAAAAAACACCTGACTGAAGTCCCTAGGCTAGGGTGTCTTCTGCATGTTCTTTCAACACTTGGAACAAAGTATCAGGTACTTTTATAACAATCAAGTCATGATGGTATCATTCTTTCCTTAGTGCAAATGCTCAGCAGAATGAGGGAAGGACTAGGAAACCCTTTAAGAGTCACTTCATGAATTTTAGGATAAACAGTTTTCTAAGGGTAGAGCTACTTAGTGAGCTGCAAGAAAAGAAAAGGAAAAAAGGAGATTTTTAAAACAATGACCTTAAGGTAATCAGGGCAAAGAAGCACCAGCTATACATGGCTTGGATGCTCAGCCTTCCTGTCTTCAATTGCCTCTGGCCTGGCACTACTGGCCCTACTGCTCATCCCTTACACGCCCACACAGTAGACCCATAAATCGAACCACCACCACATTCTCAGCTGGCGTAGATCTGTCAGTCAGTGGTGCAATGTCAGTTTAAACCATCAACTTTGGCACCTGAGACCTGTGCAGAATTTAGGTGCTGAATGTCGAAGGAGCTACAGTGACTGCTGAGAATTCATGACTGTCGTAACCTGGAGGTGCCTAAAGGCTAATGGCACCTCAACTGTGCAATGCAAAAGGCACTAGGGACCTAAATATAGACTTGCATTCCTGCTCAGAAACATTCTAGCCTGAAGAGACAGGTAGTTTATAGTGTTACAATTCAGATACAGCACAAAATGTATGTTTTTCCATGAGTCCCCACAGAGGTATAAAGCACTAGTCATTCTTGGGCCATGGACAATACAATTGAGATCAGACCAAAACACATGCAAAACCAGAAATTATATTGATGTCATTTCTTTACTTGAGTATTCATTTGAGATAAAGAGACCATCAGAACTCTTAGTTAGGGGTGCTGAAAATCTTGTCTTCCTGTTCCCAGGAGAGCACTTTGCTCTCAGGAACTATTTAAAGCAAAATAAATAAACAATTCCTGCAGCAGGAAGCCAACACTAAAACATGTCTCCCAACAGAAACTCCTTCTAGCACTTTCAGTAAACTATTTTCGCTGACTCTTTTCCTGACCTCACAAATCTCAGGGGCTCAGATCCAGTTAATCTAAGCTCCTGAGAAATGAAAAGTTTAAAGCTGCAGAAAATAGAGATACAAGAATCAAACATTCCTACCCAAAAGCTCTACCCACTAAGGAATGGCACAAGAATTACCTGTGCCCTTTACGGGTTCCTGGTCAGCCCAGTGGAGTCCTTGGTTGCTCTACCAAAGTATGTGTAAGCTCTCCTTAATCAGTGGGATCAGGTAAGGATCTAATTTAGATACTTGAAACTACTGACTCTTTTGATTATGTAAGGAGCCACAGTGAGTGCCTTGGTAGTCCTCTGTAACCATGCTGGGACAGGCACATCCATTTTAAAATGTTACCCCTTCCAAAATGCAGGGTCCAAAAGCTGCCCTTGTTCTACAACATAGCAGTGCAGTTTGGAGAAGCCAGCATGCCTAAAAGAAGGACTTGTGCTCATGGGTAGCCATACATTTAGGGCACAAGGCTACATCCCAGACAGCTGCAGTTTTTTATCTCTCTCTGTCTACTGTGTCCCAGTCCACAGCCCCGACCTTCTTGACAGAGGAGTTTGGGTAGGGCTTCTGTGAACCAGGGACTGTAGAGTGCAAGCTACAGAAATCTGCATTTCTTCCATTTTCCCCATTCTAATTCTGCTTACTTTCACTATGGTTGGATGCCATAAAGTTCAAAAACAGGAAAATCTGCATATGCACAGTAATTACTTTTTCAGACTGTTTTACCAAATCAAGGATTTAACCGCACTGAAACACTTGATAAGAAACAATTCCATTGATACTTGCTATTGAACCTAAATGACTGACCAGATGGAGCAGAACATAACACAGCAGACTGTCTAATATACTTCAGCTGAGATAATACATCTCGACTGAAAAAAACATAATGTTTCACTCACTGACATGGAGATTGTTATATTACTGTGTGATGGAAATATCTATTGCACACTCTTCCATAAGTCTGTCTGCATGCCTGTGCAATTTTTACTTCTTCTATCTCTCTAATAACCTTTATATCGCTAATATCCCTTTAAGACAACTGTAATAAACCAAAACTGAACAATTAAAAAAAAAGACTGTTAAAGTACCGTTAAGGGAATAAGTTAAACCTGCAAAATTAAGGAAATTCAAATTTAAAGCTGAAATGCACCATATGTCCTCCAGTGTGCACATGTGAGGAGATGGGTTCAAGTATTTTTTTAAGCAGAGTGCCATGATGGAATAATAGCACATACCGGAGAACACAGGATTCATACAGCATTGTCTGTGCCTTGGTTAACTCTGGCTTATTTAAAGCAACTAGGAAAGAATGTATTAATATTCACAGAGATGCCTCCCTTTTATTCCCATTAATAATAAGAGCTATAGAAGCCTAACAAAATTACAACACACCTCCAAATGTTTTTTTGATAATAAGTTACATGTGTAAGTCTGTATGTGCATATTAAGTAAGATGTAACAACTGCAGTTGTTAGAGGATATGATAGATGACTTGGCAACCTAGAGAACAGCAGAGAAAAGCTTTTGTTTTCAATTTCATATGGGCAGAGGGAACCTGCAGGAAACTTCAGAAGGTACTTGTTCGTATTTCCCTCCCAAAAGTGCACAGGATTTATTTTGCATCATAAGCCTTAAGTGTGGCTCATTGCTCTGCCAGGTAAAAAGAGAAAAAGAATAGTCCAGTCAACTCCCTCAGGCCTAACATGTCTGTCTGTTTTCATAATCTTGCTCATTCTTCATTGCAGTAAAAACATTTGAATAGGAAGATGTGGCAGAAAATCTCAGAGTGAAAGACAGTATTTTAAGTCTCAAATAAAAATACTAAAGCATTAGAATATCAAAATATGAAAAAACAAGACCTGGATATACGTTACACCTCTAAGGGTCAATAAAGGGGCCACTCATCCTCCAAAACTCTGACTGATGCTAAGGATCCTTTTGTCTTGCAAAGGATTCCTCCAAAACTTCATTTTCTTTGTGATTCCTTATTCCTAAGCCTTTATTTCATAAGGAACTAAACACAGACCTTTAGATGTATTAGTTTTCACTTGGGTTCTTTTGCTTCTTTCCCCAACAGTTGTTTGCTTTGCCTGCCCGTGGTGCTGCTAAGCAGGGCCCATGGGAACTGAAGGCAGCCACTCCAGAGGTAACACCACACAGTGCTGCTGTTCCCATTTTCCCTACCACTTTTTGCCTGCAAATCTGTGGTGCATACCTAGTTCTCCAAAAGTCAGGTAATGCTTTATGTGAAGCTGAGAGAAGAAATCCAGAAGCATTTTAAAGCTGGGTTCCACTATGGGCTTGTAAATGCTCTGCCGCTTGCTCCAGCACAGGTGGCTGGCTGGGTGCACACCCTCTCTTGCCTTCTGTGCCAAATGACTTCTCTTCCAGCAGAAAGCCAAGGAGACTTTTATCCTTACAGCTGAAGGCCAAATACCGTTTTGAAAATGCAATGGGATTGGTTGGACAGAGTTGTAAAAATAGAAATGCTATGTGGGTGGAAAAAAGCAATTAAAGCTTAAGCTTCTGATGTAATAATAATGAGAAAACAATTATTTAGATTGCGTAAAGAAAAATTAGTATGGCCTGTGAGTAAGTATGAATGGCAAAATTAAAAATCACAAGAACTGGGAAAAAGAAAAAAAACCCAAGATTATTATCACATGCTCCTGTGTGGGTAACGAAGGGCTGAACTGTTCAGACACTCCATGGTGACTGCTAGAAAAATAATGATGGACCAGTAAAACTCAAAATTTAAGTAATCCATTTGATACATTTTCAGAAACATATACAGCAAAATTAGAGTACCTGGGATCTAGGCCATCAAGATGAGCAACAACAAAAAAAATCCAAACGAAATCTACAACATGCATTGAATCTTTCTTAAGTGGAAATGCACTCCAGTATAGGCTGACTCTGGTTTTAGACTTTAGAGAAGGCAAGCACTCATTTATGAAACCACCTTTCTCCTGCCTTCCTGTTTTAGAGCAATTTTATTTCCTTTGAAACCATGTGTTTCTTCCCATGGCAGTGGCATCAGCGCATTTATCTTCTTATTTCTGTAAGCTCTCTGGGACTGGGACTCTTGATACTTGCCTCACAGAGGCTGTCAGCATTTAGGAATGAAAAGTAGTAATGTTAATTGTCCTTTTCTACTCAAGTATAACCTGATTTTGTTACATCTCTTGGCAGTAGCCAGTGCACACAGTAAATGAGCTGCATGAAGGATGTAACTCTAAGTCAGTATCATGGCCAGAGTGGCAGAGTAGCAGAGAGCCACAACACCAAGCTGCTCATCAGACAGCTTAACCTCCAGCTCTGGTGCACCGTATCAATGAGGAATCACCAACTAGTGACTCCAGAACTGGAATGTGCTCACTGTTTCTGGTGCCATGCCTTGAAAAGTATTTGCCACATGGTCTGATGAACTGCTGGAGCAAAAGCCCACACAGCTCAGAAATTTCCTGGAGTGTATCAGAAGAAAAAAGGGGTCCTCAGACCTCCTGGCAAATCACCGTGATCTGCCTTGGTTGGGGGTTGGATCTCAGTTTCTACAAAGCACTAAGCAGACTGTCCTGTCCTGCAGTGCTCCTCAAGTTTCACAGTCCGTATGTCTCCACTATGACCTGGCTTACATGGTCTTGGTGGCAGACCATTCTTATGTTCAATGAGGATCCATTCTAAAAAAAAAATCGTGACCCAGTGAAATAAAACAAATCAAAATCAAACTAAACTAGGCTAACATTTGGTCAGTTCGGAAAGGAATCACAATCAAAAGCATAAATGAATGAATGAAAAAATATTTTTTTTTACTCTCTAAGTACCTTGTAGGCTCAGCCCATATTTTTCAAGTATGCCTGCTCAAAATTAAGACCTCAATTCACAAGGCACTGAATCTCCAGTAACTGGAGAGGAGGAAAGAAGAAAAGGAAGATGAGACAAATATCACAATACCTTTTGAAGTCAAATCACCTGTATACAGCTGTAAGTCTGGATAGGAGTTCAGGAATCTACACAGGAAAACACTAATCCCAAGCTTCTAGCCCTGTATCTTCTACAGCAAGGGTGGTGTGTGCAAGACTGAAGGGGCAGCCGTTTAAACATGCCCGTGCCACACAGCATGAACACAGGCTTCTAAAACAAGCCTCCTCAGCATTCTGTCAATGTCTTCACATCTGTCAAAGTAGAAGCTGCCTGCACAATCAGAGGGCATTGCTCCACATATGGTTTGGATGGATTAAAATATGTTAAAATACGATTTTTTTCTCATTTCTTTTTCCTAGCTTTTCCATGCCTGTTGCCCCACAGAGACTAATTTTAGATATTGCTTCCACAATACTTGATGACTTTCGGCTCTCTCGTAACTTCTGTTCCTTTTCTGCTGTGCATCCTTTCTACAACTAACTCTTGCGATCTTAGCACAGTGCTTCTCATGAAGAAAGTCACCTGCCCTGTGTAATAACTGAGGCACTAGTACTGCCCAGTCTTTGGGCCACTCTTCTAACAGTATCTGGAGGTATGTGGCCATATATCAGTGCTCGCAGCACGAGAACGGGCTAGAAAGAAAATCCCCAATACGGAGAGCAAAGAAATCTAAATTTATGGGACTGTAGAAAGAGCTCAAGGAAAGAGAGAGGACATTCTTGTGGCTGAACGATAAATGAGTTGAGTCCCTCAAGAATGAAAAAAGTAACACAAAAGAGCCCCATAAACCAAAAGGTATAACCAAAAGAGCAGAGAATACTAGAAATTATACAAATTTTATCACTGAATTCATGAGATCGGAGATTCCCTTTCTCTGCTGTCTCCTAATCCTTATCCATTTTCACAGGGTATAAAGGTAGCACAATTCAAAACAAGATTTTTAAAGTAAAAGTGCTGGTAGACTTTGTATAAAGGAGTTAATAGGATTTAATCTACATTTCCTCTAGAACTCACATGGATGACTGGATTTTAAATTTTTGCCATGTTCTGTTTATTGATATTTATTTTTAGTTTTGATTTATTTACATTTATTAATAAATAATTTCATTAATTAAGTTAATTATAATGAAAATGCTCACTTTAGAAAGAAAATAAATTCAACCTTGGTTTTGAATTGTCTAGAATTTTTAATGCAGGAAGTATGATGCAGCATACCTGGAGCTTTTAAGTTTCTTTTCTTTCCTTTTTCCTTTTCTCTTGATTAGCTACTTGCCAAATATTTGTTTGTTTTCAACTAAATCAAATTTTCTACCTCCTCAGCAGGATTCATGTTTATTTATATGGGTAAGGTACAGTAATTGAGAAGTAGCAAGATACACCCATGACAGAGGTCTACTTGAATCTCTAATTTGTGGTAGCTCTAAGAGAGAACAGCCAGTGTAAGTTATGATTGCTGGAAGGTAGTGTTTATCTCTAAGCAGATGGAAGCCAGATATTTTAAAACTAACTGCAGCAATTGACTTAAATATGGCCCTGTCTGAAGCCAAACAAAATTACTACATTGCCTTCACTGCGTTTCAGAGCAGCACAGCAGAGCATGTTACAACTCTAAATCTTGTGCTTTACAAAATACACCTATCACCCACACTTTGTGGATAGGGTACCTGAAACGGACAAAAGTGAAATGATTTGCTGAAGCTCACTAAGAACAACAGTAGCAGAGACAAAAAACAGACCATAAAGTTGTCTGTTCACTCCCAGAACTTCTCATTGCTGTAGACCATGCCAGTCTCTGCTCTGTCAATCTCTACACACTCCCGGTTCTGAAGGTGCATTAGGAGAAACGCTGCCAAGCGTGTGACAAATCACCTTTTGCTACGAAGTCCACTAATGGCACTGGGAAGAAGCCCTATTAATTTTGGTGACCTCTGGATAGAGCACTAATGGAAAACCTGGGAACGAAGATGAAGTGTCCTAGTCTGTAGCAGTTCATGCAAGAGCCAGAGCACAACCAGAACAGCCGTGTAGGTACAACTGAATGGAAAGAGCAGGACACAGAAAATCCAAATGTTAAGGTGAGCTACCAAATGGGCCTAGCAACTGCAAGAGGAGTCCAGATTTACAGCAGCTCCCAGTTTAATTTATCAAAATGCACTTGCCGATGGGAAACTCAAAAGGGGCAAAAGCCACCTGTCCATTTAATACCCATTCTTCCTTCTGTCCTACTGCTACAACAGCCAAGAGAGTTGCTTATCCCCACATGGGTTATTTCCTTTGCCTCAGGTATTTCAGTTGTTTCATAGAGAACACTGATGAACAAAATAATTAAATAATACATATTCATTATGAGAGGGCCAGTGTTAAGTGACATTTTGAAATTGCATCGTATCTTCAAACTATTTTGCTAAAAAATGGTTAAAAATTAACCAAACCATAGACACTGAAAAAATTAAAATTCAAGTCATGTCTTTGGATCCCAGTTTTGAGTTCTGTTGTCCACACCCTCTGTATAGACAATTACAGTCACTCTGAGAGTTCAGCAACTGGTGTTATCAGCTGACTCCTTATATTGCGTATGTCTGGTAGGTGAAATACAGTATAAAAGGCAGGTTCACTGATAGATCTGTGTAAGAAATAGACTAGTTCTCTTCTACTAGTCTGGGATGACCCCTTTTTCTAGTAAGTTCTCTGTACCTGTTCATTGTGAAAAATTCGGAGAGTTGCCATTTATAGAACCTGAAAAAATTAGTAGTGCGACACCAAAACAGAAATTATTATGAAAACACATATTTGCTTAAAATGAGAAATACTAAGAAAGATGTGTTAAAAAATTTTTGTATTTTTATAAAAAAGAAAGAAGATGCAGTCTGGATTCTAGCATTAGAATCTATGAAAAGAAACAGAGATCTATTTCAATATGAAAGTTATCTTCACAGTGCTTACAATTGCTTTCTGCCTCTGTCTCTCCCTTTGCTTGGCCCTTTCAGATTCCCGTTTTTCACACTCTTTGCGGTATTCTTCCCTCTTCAGCCTTTCATGCTGATATTCCTCATAGCTGTCATATCTAGGAAACATAACTTAGTCATTAAATCAAGCGCCTGCATTTGTAAATGTAAAATTAGAAATACAGTTTCTGGAACGCTTCATTATCCCAGGCAATTAGAGACAGGACAAGAGGAAATGGCCTCAAACTCCACCAGAGGAGGTTCAGGTTGGATACCAGGAAGAATTTCTTCACTGGAAGGATAGTCAGGCATTGGAATGGGCTGCCCAGGGAAGTGGTGGAGTCACCATCCCTGCAAGTATTCAAGAAATGAGTGGACGTGCTATGGTTTAGTTGACATGGTGGTGTTTAGCCAGAGGTTGGACTCAATGATCCCAGAGGTCTTTTCCAGCCTTAATGATTCTATGATTCTACAATTATCTCCTGAGGAACAGCTGCAAAGGAAACCAAATGCAAGTCAAAGGCACTACCTGGGTCTGCGACTGCACGGTGATCTGGACTGCGATCTTCCACGTAAGGGAGAACTTCTGTATGCTCGGTGTCTACAGTGGCTGGACTCATAAAAGCAACAAGATCTGCGGGAGGAAACACATTCACCTCTGTCATTCCATTTGAGTCTGTCGACACCATTTTCTACCTCTTCCCTGAACTTCAAATTTCTTCTAAGCTACCGGTGGGATTTTCCAGTGACAGTTTGACATCTCCTAGTCAACTAAGGGGCCTCAAGTGATTTCCCCCCTCCTGGCCCTTTGGTAATGTTCCTTACTGAGGCTAACACAAAGCAGGCAGTCAGCCACTGTCAACTCCATCTGATAGAGGATGCAGCTAGATTGGCACCAGGCAGCTCACAGATAATGGGAAAGGTTAGTTGTGTACATCTCTCACCAATTGCTCTGCCTCTGACCCGACTCTCCACTCAGAACGTGTAAACCTGGCAAATTTAAAGGCTATTGGAAACAAGTGTTTCTGTAGCAAACCCTTAACCTTCAGAGTTAATCAGCTCAGGAGCAATAGAATGAATTGCACTGGATTAAGCTATTTCGTGCTTTTTTTCTTTCCTCTAAGTTTCTTCATGTTTTTGCTGTTCATCTTATTAACTACAATGATCATACTTGCATTTGCTGCACCCTACCTTGAAGAGGATCTACTACAGGGCGACCTTGATCTCGATCGGGAATATGGAGAACGGGAACAAGACCTGCGTTGAGGAAAGGACCTTGATCTAGAGCGTGTCCTTTGGGATCTTTGAGAAAATAAGGATTTGGGTGGAGACACTGAATCTCTGCATGGAGAGTTAAAAGAGGAGCAAGAAGGTGATACATCAAATAATGAATAGGCTTGTGTCCCATCCCAAGGGTAGCACAGTTTATCACTTTCATCTTCACTGTCATCAAACAGACCATCCATTGCTAGTCCTGAATTTATAAACATAGGTAGTTTGGAGAATTGTTCATTACTGTAATCACTGTCCCTTAGTTCTCTGGTCTTATCTGCTTCTTCATCAAAAACAGCTTGGCTGGGGTGACCGAAATGCTTATTCAGTTCAGCCCGAATTTCCTGGTCTTGGAGCTGTTTTCTGTTATTACCATGGGATCCCTGCTTATTTGTCTGTAAAGTCTCTTTCTTGAAATACTGGTCTTGTTCTAAAGAAGAACAAATCTGACACTGCCACCCAGGTGAAGAATCCTTAAATTCTGGTTGTCTGGAGTCCTGAAGTTCCTGGGATATTTTAATGTGTATTTCCGATTTTGAATTCACAGACTGACAGTAGTCATGGTCACCAAACAGCCGCAAACTCGGCCGTTTTGTCTTTCTCTCCTCATGTCCACTGGACAGTACTGTAGTCTTGCTAAGCTGTGCGTACAGCTCAGACTGTTCTGGACCCTTCTTGACTGGGTTATTTCCTTGAGAACCAGAAGACTCACTACAGCGGGGCTTTTTTGAAGGTGGTACAACAGTCTTGCATGATGACTTCGGTTTAGGTGAAGTCCGAAAAGGATTATCTTGGTTGGCTTTATGAGGAGGGGTCGTAGGTGGAGTTAGGCCTACAGGGAGTAAAAGGAGGAACAGAATGCTTTTAAGCACACATACAATGTTTATAAAGGTGGCTTATATGCTTCTTAAAATAGATACAAAGCAAGACCCATTCTATGTCACTTCAACACTACTACTACTACGAATAAAACTACCAAAGGTCTGGTAACAACAATAGCAACAATACTAATGCATTGCCATTAATCTTCAGCATAATTTCTGCCCCTCCCCTTCCTCCATGACATCTACCCCTCTCTCTGTAGATTTTGATAGAAAAGATCAAAAGATAAAACCCAAAAGACGTTTTTGTTAAATATAAAACAGATTTTGATGTAAAAATGAGAAGTCAAAAGACTGGCACCATCAAAAACATAAAGAACCTAGCAGACAAAACCTGGAAAAAAGCAAGGCCAAGAGAAATAAATGAGTGCTACAAAAGGACGGAGAACTTAAATGCAAGGAAATACAGCCACCCTACAACTCAGTGGCAAGGACTCTTTGTCTCCAGAGTTCATTAACTCAGAAAACCATTGCTAATGTTTATACATATATATTATATGTATATATAATACATTCCTTAAGCATAACTAATACATTTTGCCTGAAATACAGCTCTCTAACTGAAACCCAAATGAACAACAGGACAACCACAACTGTAATGAACCACTGCATTTAGAACTAAATCTTGGTGAAAGTCATGCAGTAGGGAGTCAAAATGAAACAGGTAAGTATTCAATGACTAAATATACTGCTAACTAACAGGATTATTTACATAACTGTCATAGATTATGTCACTGTGATGAGACAAAATTGCAGGAAGGACTACAGCATGTTCCAGTAAAGCCTGGGAACTGAAGCAGCACCTTCCCATTATTTTTATAAGGGTAGAATATAACTTTCAATATTTTCTGTAGAAATCACAGAATTTCTTCAGACTTTACAGAAGGATAACCCCAGATGTCAAGGCAGAATAACAGCAAACAGCAGACACCATTCAGGAAATAATTTCTCTTCAGGAAGGTACTTAGTATGTTATGTTTGAAAAATTTGCTTCTGTCCAATTGACACTAATGTAATTTATTAATATATGCTTAAAATTTAACAAAATAGATGGAGATTAGGGAGTTCTCCAAGACAACCCACACCATCCCTAAGCAATCCCAAGGCTCATGCTGTCCAAGAATACTTCTAGCCCAAGCAATGAGCTTTCCATTAGTTCCTCAGCAAGAATGAAAAGAGAAGGCAGACAGAGTTACAGGAAATGTGTGTTTCAAACATGGCTATAGAGCTCTGTTTTGTATTTTTAAACGTGCAACACAGCTCGGCCGATCAATGCAAATGGAACATGTTTTATAGTGTTTTGCTGTAAAGAAGGAAAAGCGTCCATCAATGCACAGTGCTCCCTAAGGAGCATAAATGGAGACGGGGAGTCCCACTGCATTATCTGCAATGAATT
Organism: Gymnorhina tibicen; assembly: GCA_013399875.1. NCBI lineage: Eukaryota > Metazoa > Chordata > Aves > Passeriformes > Artamidae > Gymnorhina > Gymnorhina tibicen. The sequence goes on from VXAZ01000833.1 coordinate 323,756, forward strand.
TCTTCCAGAAAATAAGAAAACAGAAGTACCAAGGCATGAATACTTGATGTGAGAGATATGCTTGATTTTGGCTGAATGTTTGGAAAAAATGGTTATGAGCTACTGATGGCTATGCGAAGACTTTGCCTAATGCCACAAAATTCAAGGAAAATTGAGGCAAAGACTAGAAACCTAAAACTCTAGTTACCCCAAATTTGAATTTAATACTAAAAAAAATTTTGTGCAGTCATCACTGTTAAACTATTTTCTCTGAGTCCTCAATTTTTTTCTTTCTTCTTCCTAAATATTCAATTGAGACAGTTCTAAATATTTCATACCTTATGCACCTCCTCACTGACAAATATTTTTGACTACCAAATGAATTTTTGCTAAAATGAAGAAACAGTCCTACTCAAAATCTGCAGTTATAATTTCCAATTTAAAACTTCAGGCTCAGATTGAACAAATACTTCAGTAAGCAACTTTCTAGAAAAAAAATTAGAAATTACACTTTTACTTGTGAAATTATACAGCCCATGAGAAATTCTGGGGTTAGTTACTGGGTTTTTGGGTGTAGTTTTAAAGAAAGAATGAAACAAAAATACAACCACTCCACAATGAACATGCATATTTAAGAATTTCAGGCAAAGAAACCCCAGAGATAGTCCAATATTTAAAATAAAATATTGTTTCAAATTCTACTTCTTGAAAGCTTGTCCTGGCAGGAAGCAAGCAAAACACACGGTATAACAATTTCCAGAAACCTGACAAGGAGTCCAACAATCTCCAGAAAGGGGGGAAAAAAAACGTACCAAAAAAACCCCTCATGAAAGTACAGACTGAGCTAAATTTACTGGCACTTCCCTTGCTGGCAGAACAGGGCTGGGACAGCCTAAGAAAGGGCTTCCTCGTGGCATTCTGGCTTTTTTCCTGGTTTTCAGCAGAAGCAGGAAGTGCACAGGCAAGTAGAAACACATAGAAGTTGGAAAATGTTCATTTAACTTTTGAACAAACCTACACTGGGGGATGGAGGAGGGAGTGAAGTTTTGAATTCCTGTCACCTCTACGGAGTCCACCTCCAGAGTGTCCCATGAACCAATCTCCAAACCGTGAATTCTGAGAAAACCAGTTGGCTGCACACTTGTTCATCTTCACTCTAATCCCTGGTAATCTTCACTGAGGGCCATGATCCCACATCAACAGCATTACAATATTCCATAACCGTTGGATTTTTTTCACACGCGCCGATTTCTCCCCAATGTGTACATTTAAGCGTTGACAGTACAAGGTATATTCTGTACTCTCTCTTGAACTTAGCAGGTTTTGACAGATTTATGGAAGGACAGATGGCCATTACAGGCTGAAGGCTGACAAGAGGCAGTTCAGAGCATTGTTAACACACTTGCACAAACTCTCAGCAGTGCAGCACTGTGCAGAATGTAATTCAGACTATAGCTTTTTTATTGCTGCCTATTTTCTTTTGTCAAAAGAGCCTGCTGTGCACAGCAACAAATGGCTGCCATTACCCAGAATGTAATGGGTGTCAGACAAATCACGTAACACAAACAATCAAGAGTATGTAGGTCATATTTCAACAGAGCACAACCTTAGCAATATTTATGATTACTGCATTGAAATGTGCTCTATAATAAACAAGTACCTCTACATCACTCACACTTATGTACTTCTGCACAGCAAATCTGTTAGAAGTGGTACATACTCTACAATCATCCCCCTTAAACAGTCTTTTTTCTTTTTAAAGTAAAAGGCAAGTATTTTTTCATGACATGCTATAAAACCATTTTCTTTGTAGGGACTTTTCCTTAATTGAATAGCTTTGGTAAATGGTACGTTTGCACTTTGCCTTGCTCTGTCTATATACTATGAACTCACTCAGTGATCTTGTGCTAGAAAACAGCATACATCAAATTGCCAGCACTGCTGCCAAAGCAGCACCATCCTCCCTGTGTCTGTGCAACAAAAGGTGTTTGCACATGTGCCAACTCTGCCACCTTGGCCAAGCAACTTCTTTCCAGAAAGTCTCTGGGAGGGTGAAACTACTTTCAATACATTCCAAAACTCCACTTAAAACCCCCTCCCGTAGTGTAACTCATTTACCTCAGCTAAATTGAGAAGCAGAAATTAGGGGAGTGCCTTTGCATTAAAAGTGACATCTGGACTTCTTAGGACTGATTTTTAATGCTGTTTTACGTAGACACTGATATTTCTAAATCTCTACAGTAACTTAGCATTCAAATGTTTGATGATGTTTGCTGTGTTTTGTGAGATAATTAGTGTTGTTTGGGGAATGCAGCCCTGGAACCTTTCTACATGTGCACTGGGCTTTTGAGAGGCATTGAAAATGAGTTCTTTCATACCTTTTGAGTTTGAACACGCACTGTCAAGGGAAACATTATTTAAGGCTACTTTAAACACTGACCACAAGATAACAGCTCAATTCCGTAGAAGAAGAGTGTTTGTATGGCACAAGATTGCAGAAGCTAGGAATATAAAATTAAATAGTTATCATATAATAAAAAACTACATGCTTGTTGAGTATTCAGTTTAATCCTGTTGTCAGTGCTGGAGAGAATAAATACAGATGCCTGAAAACATCAAATAACTCACTAGATTTTATTCCCTCTGGACAACTCTCTACATCTCGCATCTCATTTTATCAGAAATCATTCTGAGGTCAAAGAAGCTCTTAGATGACAGATTTTAAGTATTTGTTCTGACAAGTAAGAGGTAACACAAATCCAGAGGTAGGCAAATAGCAGGGTATCAGTATCCTCAAGGATGGTGACAAATTACAAATCACTCTTCAAGCTGATTGTGTACATACAGCTTTTTCTGCCATCTTTTCAGAGAAATCAAATTTTGCCCCCAAGACCAGTGAGGAGTTTACATTTGATCTGTATCAAATGAGAGACTTTTCACCAAGAGGGTGGAAATATCTTTTAGTTACTGATTGAGCCTGAAGCATGTAAACTGACCCCATGTACTTAAATGTTGGCTTTGAGTATTTAGGTGTGAAGGTTTAAGAAGACACAGAGAACAGAGAGGGATTAATTAGAACCCATGCTATCTAACATCTGGCATTCAGAAGTTTGTCTAAGACAATCAAAGTCTAAAACAATCATTGAGGAGCCCTTGTCTGCCAAGAGAAACACTGCCACCTCCAGAAGGTGAGTCACCCTCCTAGTCCCTGTGCTCGAACAGGCCACCCACCCCCCCCCAGTCTGACTGGTAACAAAGAGTAAAGAGCTGACACAGAACCATCCCACATTTCTGGAAGGCACTGGAGAGGTTTAAGCCCATGGCCTCTTAGCAAGGCACTGGCAATGCAGCTGGCTGTGGAAACAAAGGGAGATGGACCTCTTCTGAGCCTCTTACTTGGAATGAAACTCATCCGACACAGGGATTTCATTTCACTGCATTATCATCACCTAGGACTCCCTCCGTATCCTGAGGTTCTGATCCAGTTTCTTTAGAGTAACACTAAAATAATCAGCTTCAAGAGACAGGACTTTAGATAGCAATGAACTTAGGACACTTATTTAAAGAGTATTGAAAGAATTCTTATTTTACTTTAAAGAATATTTGTTCCTTGTAATTTGACAAATCGATGTTTTGACAGTTTCAAGGAGGCAAAGTTACATTCATGACTACTAACAAATCTGTTGTAAAGCAAGATATAGCATTGGCAAGAGAATAGTTTCAGTTTGACTTTAGATACATGAATCCAAAATGTGTGTGTGACGAAGATTGATGGCTCATGTGGGAAATGCTTTTATTTATTTATTTTTCTAGTCTATAGTTAATTCATCAGTGAGGGAAGCAATATTGTTTTCAGCAGAGAGATCAAGAGAGTTGCTATTTATATTAAAATACTTTGTGCTTCGATAGTGCAAGCAGCACTGCTAATGGTCTTTTCAATTCGGTAGTGAGATCAAGGTAACTCCTATTTAAATTATAATAAATAGTGCCTGTATAGTGCAAGCTGCCCTATGTAAGGACAATGAGCAATGCGGTTATCTGGATATAATTTGGAGTTGCCAGGGTCTCACTAAAGAACTTCAAGGTATTATTAATCACTACTGCCACTATTTTTTTCCTTATTTTATTTTTGGTTGTTTTTTAAACTGATGTGGGTCCCAATTCAGCCATGATTTACACACATATGCTCTAAGTTCTTCAGTATTCCAGGCTGTTTCTGTCATGTACTTTGCTTCCAGCACAAGCAGACTCAGGACACAACACTACTACAATGCAAATGACTTAAAAAGTAAGACATGTATCTTTTTATAGATTTACATACATACATTAATGTAAAAATAAAAACCATGTGTATGTGCAGGCAGAGATTAATACACCTACTGCATGATCTCCTGAACCGCCTCACCAGGCATTGTGAAGACCAGAGCAAGTGCAATATGAAGTCCAAGAGCCACCATTATGTACACTGCTTGGTAACACTGCCCCAGCTCCCTGGCCACACACACTCCAATTATTATTTCTCCTGCGTATCATCATTTTATTTCCTAGCTAACTTCTGTTTACTTCCAAAGGGGGAAAAAAATCACAGAATCATAGTACAGCATTCCTGTTTACATATGTGTCCAGTTGTGCTGTTTCACAGCTTCTGATGCTTTGTTTTAATGCACCAGTTCTCCTGGTTATGTTGTCCAAGCAACTACAGAGCTGTTTTGTTTCCTCCTCTGTGCACAGCTGATGGAGCGGAATGAATTTGGTAATACCAAGACCATTCCCGTTGCCACTATGGACACAATACTAGAGGACTATCCAGGGGTCAGACTGACTCCCAATTTCTGTCTAGTCAGCTGATGGGAAAAGCAGGCTGCTGACTTTTTGGCTGAGAGAAAACACTGCTTCCTTCAGTGATTTCAACGGCTGCTTGTACCACTCTGCTGTAATCACCTCATCTGCCCCTTTCTGTTGGCAGCACTAAGCACTGACTTATCCATGCGCTTACAAATGGGCAACCTTGTGCAGACTTGCTCTCCAGGAAGGATGGAAGAGGCTTCTCCATGCTTCAGGCCTACTGGCACTGAACAGGATTATCCTCCTTCATACAGTGAATTTTGCCATGTTTATGTTGATTTTACAAAATGAAGACATATAGGAAGAATGTTTCCTTTTGCCATGAGAGGAATGATTAAGACTGCAAGCTTCCAGGACATGGCAGGGAAAGGTGTTAATGGTTTAATGCTGAACTAATGAAAAAGTTCCTGAAAAAGTGAAATGATGGTTGTTGGAAGGTGAGAGACCAACGTACCTACCCAAACCCAATGCTTGGGCCTGCTGCCACTGAATTTAGGAGCACCAAGCTGATTTGTGGTACCTGAAAACATATTCTGTAATACACCCCTCCCCCTCAGTGCTAGAGATCACATATTTTACAATCTACTGCGATCCTGAGAGAAACACATGCCAAGTACATCTCTTATTTTTCAATATTACACAACTGAGAAAGAAAATAGTCTTGGCAATAGCTCAGGTGGAGCTCAATGTGTTCTTTTGTACTCAGCTCTGGACACTTCAGGAAAAGAGAAGCAAAACAGTTCAGAGGAAAGCCATAAAACAGATCTGAGTCTGAAGGAATTGACTTCAGCAGAAAGAAGAGCAGACAGATTAAATGAATGATTAAATGGGTGATGTGTGAACTAAACCACTACATGAAAAAATATCCTACAAATCTTCAAAAGATACAAATCCAGGGATCAGAAAGGAGGAGGAAGATCAAGGGAGATTGTGTGACGTGTGTTAATGGAAGAAATAAAGAAAAAGCAGGAATACAAAATGAGTGTAACTTTTTAAAATTACCTCTAAGCTATGAAACAGTTGTTCAGTGGTAGAGGAGAAAGCTGTTGTTTGTGACATATTAATCTAAAATTGACAAAGCACTGAAACATGCAGTCATGTACAGCCCAGACCGGCCTGGAGACAGACTGAATGACATAACTTTAACATCTGTAACATCTATTACACTGTGCTGTGGGGTTTGTCTTTGAAAGATGGTGCTCAGCAGTACACAAATATATGGGGAACTGGAGAAGTATAACAGATAAATGGTTTCATTCATATTTTCTCAGAAATTATGCTCTCCTGTGTAGGTTTGGAGCTGTATTTTCAAACATGTTTCTTCTCAGTTGGCCGGATAAAAAGTAATGCTAAATTGCACTGAAATGAATCTACTGGAGACTTCTGTGAGATCTCAGCATACCTGTGGTATATTACAGTGAACAAACACACACAAGCCATGCTTAAAGGAAGAGCCACCACTCTGCATTTCTCACCTGCAGTTCCAGAGAGTTCCACACTTAAGGTTTGTTCAATAGTCTTGTTCTCAAATGGGGAACCCTTGGGATCACTGGAAGACAGGGCACATTTATAAAAACAAGCTGAAATGGAGTTGGTGTAGCCAAAATCTACTGAACCCCCCCTCCCTTTTATAAATGTTTGCACTTTTTAGTACTTACTTTGGTGACTCGGGTGTCAATGGAAGTGATAAACTTGTTGGTTTGGCTAAAGGAAAAAAGAAAACAATTACGCAATACTAAAACACTCTGTAATGTATACTGTAAACATTTCTTTATACTTTGGCACTGGAATCCTGTGGTAGTCAGTTAGGGCTGAGCTTTGATACTTCAATTGCCATTTCAGTGTATCTCAGATAAATAAAGAGACTCATCCTGATTCCTTATTACTGGTACCAAAAGGGCACCTAAATTTCAGCAATTATTTACATCAATTATTGTACGTCTGAAATACGGTACACAACCCAAATGACAAGAACCTTTCAGAAGAAGAGTGGTACATGTTAAAAATCAATGAAGAACTCTGTAGAATACACTCTGAAAATGTTATTTCTCTCAGTGTTAATTTAGACTACAGTTCACGTTTTATTTGGAAACAGGAGCAGCAGAATAACTACAAAGTAACAGAACGTTATGAATATTCAGTTAATTTTACTTCTACAAGATACAATTTTATATATAGCACTGAGAATAGGTTGTTTCTATGAGGCCAGAGTCCAACCAGTTATAGTCCAAATTTTTGCAAATTATCCTGCAAACTATGACAAACCACGGACATAGTCACAGATGGTTAAAAATGGGGTTGAAGCTCTCAGCGCTACAATCCCAACACAGGCAAAAAAAACAAAGCTCTGGCTACAAAAATGTAAGTCTTTGCAGCTTTTACTCACGCAAAATTGTGTTTTCTCAGAGCAAGCCAAAAACTAGGCTATTGTAACACAACTAAGATTCCTTTAAAATTAAAAATTATATTACTTGCAAATTTTACTTTTCAGAAGTTAGATTGATGTTTTAAACACAGCATTGTAGCAAGAACAACAGCAGGGGATCTCTTCTGCAGATTAATTACTTAAGACAAAATGTTCCCCTTGAACACTCCTGCACTGCAGATCTTTTGTCCAGAGTGTCACTACTGCATATTTCATATTCATTACAGGCTTGGAGCTCCCATCAACATTAAGGGATTTTATATGCAAATTGATTACTTTTATATGCTCTAGAGCATTCCTGAAGTAATATTACATTTTTAAAAAATTAACTCAATTCTCAAGAGCTGCATATTGTTTCTTCTCCTCCCCATATGAAAGTTAGGAATGGAAGCTCAGGTGTTCACCTCGGGTTCACCTTCCTCAGAAGTCACTGCTGGAGTAAGGAGATGCACCTCAACGAGTTATTTGTCTGGTCCAGCACAGCCACTGATTTGAGCATTAAACCAGGTGCAGTAAAACGGAATGTAACCTGACACATCTTTGTGTGTAATTTATGAACATCTAGGAATACGAATGTTTTCCTGTGGCTACTTAGAGGTAAAACTGGCTTAAAAAAACAGATCTTACAGTAAGGCTCTGGAATAAAGTTTTATACAAAGGTTTCCTTTTTTTTTTTTAATAAAAATCTGCATACTCTTAACCAATTTAGGCTAAGGAAGTTGAACGTGTAAGAGCTATTCACATCTCTAAAAAGTCTCATGCTAGCTCTTATTAGTCCTGCAGAATAGTCCCACATCAGAATATACACATACTAAATTCTGAAGCACTGAGGCGCAGTGCAAAACTGCCAGAGATGGGCACAGAACCAAGGCATTATCTCACACTCCCATGTATTAATTTTAGGCAGATATCACTGAGCTCTCCCACTGAGAAGTTCGCATACCAAAACACCCATCAGTTTTCTTATTGCTAGGCAAGAGCTTGACCAAACACTCTTTCTGCAAAGGATTCATCCTCACATACAGCTATTGATAGTGTAAATATTTAGCCAAGACACTATCATTTTCCATGGTGCCTGTTTATTAGAGTTTCAAGGTCTACGGTGGTGTGGGTTTTTTCTTATTAAAAGGAGTTCACATCAAGTTGCTTGTCCCTGTAAATTGAAAACATTCAGGTTCAAAAGAACTATGTTTCCTCATGGGCAAATTTCAGTGCAAAACCACAGATGATCTTTGGCATGAATGCGTTTGTGGACATTCCTGTGGGTTTGCAATATGTTTGCAACAGTAACCCTAAAGGAAAATAACATTCGACTTATCCTTTGTGAGCTTTCCCTAACTTTGAAAGAAAATCTCAGACTGTGATTGTTTTTTAAAACAGAAGGAGCCAATTTTCTTCTGCTTTTGATTAAATGTATGAACCAATGACTGCAGGTCTGCAAATATCAGTTAAATTTGCAAGGTTGATTCTGCATGAATTGACTGTCCAAGCTGAAAGCATTATATTCTTGTATTTGTATTATATGCAAATCCATTGATATTGAAGTTATATATTGGTGTATCAGGCAAATTTGCTGAAAAAACAACATTTCAAAAGCCTGTATATTAAAGTGCAGGAATTAAAGAAGGTAATTTCTCTCTGCCTGCAAATTCACCTGCAAGACCACTAAAATCACAGTCATCTCTTAAGCACTGGTAAGTTAGCTCTATGTCCCTTTGGACTTCGGTAACCTCTCCTCCGTGCTGTTTGCACAACCCAATGTGCCCTGACTCTTTGAACTGAATCTACACAATTGCTCAGCTGGAGAAGAAAAGCGGCTCTGATCTGAAGAGAAAGATTTTATAATCTGTATGTATGTTTGTGTGCACATACATGCATGCGTATAACATACACGTGCATATAGCATGTTATACACGATATACATTATCACCTACCACCTTAACATCCAACAGTGTTAATAAAGCCCGCTGTAACTTCTGGCAGTTCTGTTTTTCAGTACCGTTGCAGAAACAGACCCAGGTTTCACATGTAGAGTTCAGTCTGGATTCTGCTGTGAAGCAGACTGCCGAAGCCATCCAGAAGGAGTGGCAGTTGGCATAAGGAAGCTTTAGGGGCAGTTGGATTTCCTTCTTACAAGAAATATTGTTCAGATAATTTGAGACCATAATGGAGAAAACCCATACTTAGGATGTCAGAATGTACAGCTGCAAGAACAATATTAAGTGACAGGAAGGGAAGATTATTTTTATTAAGTTTGCTTATACTTCCTAGGGCAGAATGAGAAAACAGATTTGATTGCAGCTGAAATGCAAGAAAGAGGGAGGGGAAAAGAAGAAAAAACATACAGTTTACAACTGTTGCTTTAAAAATACCAAACAACACATTTAAGGTCACATCCTGATCTCTACTGCAGACAGGTAACTTCCAATGACTTTAGTGGAGTCATCCAGGATTTGCACTGATGTGTCTGAGATAGGCACCTGGCCTTCCAGATGCCAGGACAATATAAATACATAGACGTATACTGAAGTAACAGTAACTTTAAAAATCTCCCTTTGGGTTTGTAAGCTTTTACAGCTTTCCTTTATCTTGGGAAAACAGACAGGGGAAGAGAGGGAGAGAAAGTGAGAGAAGAGGCTTTAAGTTCTTGCACACTGTCACAGAAGCTACTTGTAACATAGACCAGTTTTTTACACATCAGGGGATACTAAAAGTCAACACAAGTGTTAGGTTTTGACCATAAAGAATCCAAAAACGAGACAGAAAGATCAGGCTGGCATCTAAACTTCCAACTATTTACAAAATAAAATTACAAACCAGCATTCCAGCTTTAACAGGAATGACACATTTATTGCTTTCTCGGTAGCAGTGAGAACACTATTTATTGTCTCTTAAGGGCTATGTGGCAGGTTAACAATGCCTTCAGTTTTACTCTAGCAAAAGAGAAAGAAGCTCATTAATGAACTGGCCTGCCCAGCTTGTTTAGGGGTATAATGATTTCTTAGCAGTATTCTCTGTGAATAAGTATCTCCAGCTAGCTTGGCGTATTACCACGTGGTATTTGTTAAACTTTTCCTGAGATCCTTTTCTGAGGCTGGGGGCAATAAATAAAAGGATTAAATGTGTCTAAAAGCTAAATCTAGCTAACTAATTCTAACTTCATTACACTGTTTCAAAATTCTCTTTACACAGAAGAGATGCTGGATTTACAATACTAATCCAAAGAACAGAAGAAGTATTGAGGGTATTCCCAACCATGGTACTTCAGCTTCCCTGCATTACTGCTGGTACCAAAGCTGTATTCTGCAGTCCCACACCTACCCTGCAGATGATTTGTCTGAGACTGCAGATGGGGCTTCCTTTTGGAGGTGCATTTCTCTTTGCTGCTGTTCCTGTTCTCTGCTGGTTTGGTCTGAGGAGGATCATCATTTGTAGTCAGATATTTGAGAAGTTCAGAGCAGGGACGTCTTTGAGGCTTTTGCTGTTGACAAATGCTCTTCGCTTTATTGCTCCATGAATTCTCAGTCTTAGAAACAGGGTAAAATAAAATAAAATAAAATAATAAAATAAAATAAAGCTAAAATTAGTGAGCTGAACCTTATCAGAATGGATATAGGTTTTCTGAAGAGATGAGATTTTCAATGAAGTGTTCAGTCTAAGTGTACTAGATCTATGAGCTGTGAATAACTGTTTGCAGAACAAGGAAAGAAAATTACATTTAAAATTCCTAAATGACATTTATGCAGCTTTTTATTTCATTTCTCCTACATTGCAATGTTCCTACTCAGCAACATGTAACTAACAAGACCCTACAGCGCCTTTACTGTGAACACAAAAATAAGCTGGTTTAAACCTTAATTTGCTGCTGATTGCTTGGGCCTGGTATTCACAACTCTCTTAAGTACCCCTAAACGGTCCGTTTTCAGTTACACTGAATGGCAAGACAAACATTGTTTAATACTGCCTGCTAACAGAATTATGTCTAAGCCCCCCCCATGCTATCCAGTCAATGTCTAATATACATCTTTTGCCAAGAATCCAGTGTCATCTGTCTTATCTCAGACAGCTGGGGAAATGGCAGCCCCGCATCCTGGAGTCACTCATAAACAACACCAGACCATCAGCAAACTTAATCGCTCTGTCCTCGTCCTACTCTGTGTATTAATAAAGTAGGTAAGAGTAACAGACGGTGTGACTACAACTGAACTCTGCCAAGAGAAAAGGCATAAATGAAATATTCAGAGCATAAAGGAGCTCAGATGATTTTCTGGAATCCAGTCTGTAACTCACTTTTTTTTTTTAAATTAGTTACAAGATAGTACACATATTAATAAAACACATTCAGATCTACTGCCTGTTTGGTTGCTAAAAGCATAAAAGACCTTGTTACACTTTCTTTTTTTTCCCTTATTATAAAGATTAAGTTTGTACCTTAACAACCACAGGGCTTGTTCTGATCCTGTGATTAGTGTTTGCATGGTTTTGTGTGCTGAGACCACTGCATTCATTGTAATTTAGCTGAGTGTTGGCTGGAGCCAGCAAGAGCTTCTTAAGCTACAAACACATCAGGGAAAGGGAAATGGAAGGAAAACAGTAAAGTTATACATCTGTATGGACTAAAATGACTTATCTACATTTTTGCATAGGTACTTAAAGTTAGTTGTATCAATTTCAGCAAGCAAAGTACAATAAAACAAAAAGCGGGACTTGATATTCCTCAGAGGAAACAGATTTCATTTTCTTCTGGCTTGGCAGCACATTTCTGCTCCCTTTACTGCAGTATACTGCTGGACAGATAGAAATGACAGGGATCTTGGATTTCTGAATCCATGGCAAAATGAAATTCTCAGTGATCTGTTTGACAGAAGAGGCCTCTGATCTAGACAGAGACATTAACTGTAACAGACTAATGGATACAGTGTCAAGATTCAGGTATCTGGCTCTGTTCCCACTGAAGCCAGTGATAAGAGGCTTTCAGCAGAAACAGAATCACATCACAAACTAGATTTACTGAGCAAAATGCATCTAATGTTTCACCCACATCCTCATCCAAGGTTCAGTTTTGCCCTGGTTAGCACTAAGCTGGTGCTTACTGGTCAAATCAATGTTAAAGGCACAAAATCAGCTCTGCATCCCAATAGACTCACTGGGCCTTTCTTCACAGATCACCAAAAATTATGTCTTAACATACACAACAAAAAGAGCCCCGAGAAATGAAATACGAGTTAAGAACCATTACCCCGACTTATCTGAACAGAATGATAAGCAAAAGTGTCAGCCCCATTAGCATAAGAGTTTAAAAACAACCTTTTCAACAACTTTTTAATAGACTGCCATATTAATCATCCTATGGCTATTTGGTGGGGGGTTTTTGCCCGCTTAATTTTCAGTTCTTTACTTGATTTTCCTCTCCAGTCTAAATGAAAAGTCCAGACCTTACTGTGACTACATCATACCCATGCAGCGGGTAGCCAGAGGCACATCCAATTCCTGTTAAACAGTAGGAAGGGTTCTTACTAGAGACGGCTCTTCTGCCTCCTGAGTTGGAGGGGTGCCGTCGGGCATTGGGGAGGGGCTAGCGGCATTTTCGTTGGTCACATCTCCATCTGTCAGTGCATCAAATGAAGGCAATCCATCCTCATCCACAGGGATGCTGTCCAGTGTTTCAGTGAGAACAGCTAGCAAGTTTGCCTCGCTCTCTTCATCTATCTTCTGTGGAAGAGGACAAAACAAAAAGAGGAACCAGGTGAGAAAAGGAATAAAACGATGCCTTGTATGTGAACAAGCAAACAACACGTAGTTAAACCAGCCCTTGAAACAGTAACCTGCAACAGAATCTCAGCTGATGTAATTAGGTACAATAAAATGATCCATCTCTGTTCAAAAGAAATCTCTTTGCACTCGTGGTGTATTGCTAGTTTACTTTTCTTCCACAATTCTTTTTTTTAATCAGGTGTTAACAATGATAAGTAATCACCCAGGGATTGTATTACAGGATGAGCCTAAGATGCTGACACCTAATGATGGTGTCAGCCCAGGCTGTCTCTTTCTTTCTCTCTTCAACACTGAACACCAGCTAATTGACCTGACAAAATTACAAGAAACAGACAGCTAATCAGGACACCAAAATGAATCACCAGGAAAATACAGAAAACCTCATTCACATATACGGTTCAGTGTAAGGGAGAAAGGGTTTCCCTTCCACACTTCTGCAACTCCTTGCTCCAAACCCAAACGAACAGCTCCTCATTCCTGAGTATTCTGGCATAAGAATAGCCAGCAGCACTCATATGGTAAATGACAGGTCGTTTGGGTTTCTTTCAAAGAAATGTATTAGGCAGGTTGCCTTTGAAGTTGTCCTTTCGAGTTATGTCATTTGAGTGCTCAATGCACTATTGTATGCATTTATCTAATTCAGACTGCAATTACGAAAAGTAGATTAATTTCTAATCAGATGTGGCTGTAATGTTAATTTATATCTTATTTCAGCAACAAGAGTTCTTTTTGTCAAATTGAGTAAATTTAAGTGCCTCCTGATTTTTTAATGAAATATAGTCCCTACTGTATATTAACGTACAGATTTTTTGAGTGCTGAGAGTACTGAGAAATAGAACTGTGTAAAAATCATTATATTTATTTTTCAGAAAGATTGGAAATTGATCTTGACAGATCAATTATCTAGGACTCCTAGGCTGATCTTAGTGCTATTAAAGTAAATGAAAAGCCTTTCACTGATTCAAGTGATATCAAATTGGGAGTTTTTCCACCAGCTTCAGAGTAGCTCATCATGCTCCAGGTTCATACTGTGAAAAAATTTCAGCTAAGTTCAAATCTCAGAGTTTAAAAGTGAACTAGCAAGACAAATAATACCAGCAAGACAAACAAAGAAGCAAAAAAAAGAAGTTAAAAAAGGCAACAGCAAAATATTGCCAAGTTACACTTCGGAAAAAAAATAATCAAGTGAATCTGGGTATCCCCTTAGCACAACTTTTTTCAGTAATACTTTTATCTAGCAGACTCTGAACAGAGATGATCATAAACCACACAGATAATTGCTCCTGCTAGGCTTCTCTGCCAAATCACACCTCACGGCTTCTAACATAAAAGCTGTCTTTGAGCTAGAAAGCTAAGGCAGAGCACAAACTGTTCTGGTGCTTACAGCATCATCTCCAAGAAACAAATAAATACTCAGGCAAGCTAATGCTAGGGAGAAGCATTTACTTAAAAGGCCAAAAGGCACTTGGCCACTGAGAAAAAGCATCCAAGTTTCGGTATCAGGTGATTTCCACCATACTAAGCAGACATATGCACACAGCTGTGATAATTCAGTGTGTAGAGGATAGAAATGACAGAGGGGAGCCACCTTGCGAATAAAAACATGCTCTGAATCCAGCTTTTCACAGCCACTTTCTGAGAGGAAAAGACTAAAATCGTGGTGTCACTTCTAGAATAGCAATATCAGGCAAGAAACTGTGTACCGGTGGTTTTTCCCAAAGGCATTTCAAGCTCCTTGCAGGTGGTGGGATGAGTGGTGTGAGAGCCAGCCCTCGAGCCTAGGGTGTCCATAAGCTGGTTTGGCTGCCTGACCCCCAGCCCTACACCAGGAACTTTTTCAGCAAGTTCAGCTGGTGGGGCACGCTGCTGAGCCTTGCAGCTCATAAAGCTGACAATAAAACTGGAAGTGTTGCTATTTCTAACAGGGAATGCCCTCTTTAGTAATAGCATGCCAGAAGAAAACCTGATATTTGCTGTTAGCTGCTCAACTCTCATGCTTTAAACAGACGTTCAAGTGCACTGACATTCAAGAACAGAAACTTGAGCAGACACCGGTCCTCATCACAGCAATTTCAATTAGTTTTGTACAAGTTTCAACATTCAAACACCCCAGAGAAAGCAGAGGATGTGACAAAGAGGACTCTGTTAAACAATTAATGTCACTTTCCATTATTGCTTCGGTCCCAATTTACAGAGCAAATAAATCAAAGTCACCACAGATGAAGCACACTAGCTGGCTAACACATGTCTGTTCACAAACGACAATGGCAGTGGGAACACATTAGTCAAGAAAATGACATTGTTAGATAACCTCTTAAAGGTTTAACTATGCTATTGCTCCTAATTGTCCCAAATTACTATTTATAAAAAACCACAGTTATTAGATACAGCAGAAATGGTGCTGAGGAGAGATGCAGAGGGAGAGATGGTTGGGTACATCAACGTCTGAGCAATAATCACTGAAGCAGCAGCTTTCTCCTTTGCTATTGCAGCTTGAGTCTTGGTGTTGACAGCACTGGGGAGAAGCAACGCCACGGCCAAATGCAGGCTCTTTCACGTTTTCAGCACTGTCAGCGCAGAAGTTCACATTTCAGACTGGCATCCAACCTGCTCATCAAGCAGGCTCGGTGGAACAGGAGGTGCTGAGCACCTTCCATCTCTGCCGAGGCCAGAGGATGCCCCGTGTGCTCTCTGCAACTGACTCCGTCATGTCCCTTACTTCAAACAGGATCTTACAGGAAGGATTTGCTTCTCTCTATAGGAGCAGACCCTAGATATTTAGACTACCTAAATGAACTACAGTGTGTAAGAAAAAGGATCAGAGGATAATCTCAAATGTAAAGCTGCATGGCAAATATATGCAATTATTAAACTTTTATGAAAACAATTCATAATGACTGCATGTTGCTAACTTGCCTTTTTAATGCAGTAGCAGTTATGCATCACTTCTGAATCATACTGTTATGTTAACATAAAGACACTGGGGCCAGAGATGTTTTGATCCCTGTAAATTTTCTCCCAGATGAAGGAGGCAAGGAACACAAGTACGCCAATGGGTGCACGTGCTTCTCAGTTTCTGACAACAGAAATTTCCAACAAATCCAGAATGCCATTAGCTCTGAAAGGAAATAAAATTAGGCATTTGTGTCACTCTATATGGGTGAATGCAACAGAGGTAAACTGCCAGAACATCAACCAGTCCTCAAACATGAGTGATCTAGGAGTCCAAAGACCATGAAAAGTTTCTAACTGTGCTCTTCTCTGCTTTTACATGCTTTGCTCTAATACTTAAATATTTCTACAGCACTAAAAATAATTCTCTGTCTGAAAACACTTTAATAGTTGTGTAACAATCTAATTGCATTTCTGCCTTCAGTAAAATGTCTCCAGAGATATTCTCTCTTTGGCCAGTGAAATGAGTTGATAATTTACCGACACAAAGGTATTTAAATCCTCTACCCCTGATGATTCCTTCTCTTCTGCTTATTCTGACTATTGATGGAGTTGGGTTCACCTTGTGGTTAGCATTTTATATCTGTAATACCTGTTACTTGTGGGCAATCCACAGAGGCCACAGAGGCCAAAGACTGAGCTGTAATAGAGGCTTGTCCGTCCACCTTGTCATTCACAGGCATCCCTTTAGGGTGCATATAGTGAGCAATGCTGTGATTTATCCTTAAATTTTCTTCCTTTAAAAAAATCATGCAACATTTAAAAATGTCTGTCATTACAATCAGACTGGGTTAGAGAACACCTAGGAAAACCTGACATCCACAAGTCCATGGGCCCTGACAGAACACATCCATGAATGCTGCAGAGAGCTGGCAGACACCACAGTGAGGCTGCTTCATGGTCATCTTTGAAAGGTCACAGAGATCAGGAGAGGTGTCTGAAGACTGCAAGAAAGCAAATGTCACCCTGGTCTTCAAAAATGTCAAGGAGAAGGATTCATGGAATGACTGCCCAGTCAGCCTCACCTCGATCCCTGAAAAGGTGATGGAGCACCTCATTCTGGAGGCCATCTCTATCCACATGGATGACACAAAGGCGATCAGAGGTAGTCAAGCATGGTTTCACTGAAGATAAGTAAATCATGCTTGACCAACCGTATTGCCTTCCATGATGAAACAACTACCTGGATGGATGAGGGGAGAGAAGTGGATATTGTCTACCTTGACTTCAGCAAGGCTTTTGACACTGTGTCTCACAACATCCTCATAAACGAACTCAGGAAGTGTGGGCTGGAGGAGTGGACAACGAGGTGGATTGAGATCTGGTTGAACAGCAGATTCCAGAGGGTCATAATCAGTGCCACAGGGTCTAGTTGGAGGCCTGTCACAAGTGGTGTCCACCAAGGTTCAATACTGGGCCCAGTATTGTTTAACTTATTAATTGATTACTTGGATGAAGGTCCAGGTGCCTCCTCAGCAAGTTCATGGATGACACAAAGCTGGGAGGAGTGGCCAACACCCCTGAGTGCTGTGCAGCCCTTCAGAAGGACCTGGGCAGGTTGGAGAGAGGGGCAGAAAGGAACCGATTTGAAATTCAACAAAGGTAAATTCAGGATCCTGCACCTGGGGAAGAGTAACCCCGGGCACCAGCACAGGCCAGGGGCCAAACTGCTGGAAAGCAGCTCTGCAGAGAAAGACCTGGCGGACACCAAGTGTCCATGAGCCAGCAGTGCCCTTGTGGCCAGGAGGGCCAGTGGTATCCTGGGGTACATCAGGGAGAGCATTGCCAGCAGGTTGAGGGAGGTGACCCTGCCCCTCTACTCAGGCCTAGCGAAGCTTCATCTGGAGTACTGTGTCCAGTTCTGGGCTCCTCAGTACAAGAGAGACTTGGAGCTCCTGGAACAGGTCCTGAGGAGGGTGACAAAGATGATGAAGGGACTGGAGCATCTCTGTTATGACAAAAGGCTGAGGGAGCTGGGCCTGTTCAGCCTTGAGAAGACACAACTGAGAGGGGAGCTCATCAATGTCTGTCAGTATCTGAAGGGAGGGTGGCAGGAGGATGGAGCCAGGCTCTGCTCAGTGATGCCAAGCAATGGGACAAGAGGCAACGGGCAGAAATTGATGCCCAGAAAGTTCTACCTGAACATGAGGAAGAACTTCTTTACTCTGTGAATGACAGAGTACTGGAACAGGTTTGCCCAGAGAGGACAAACTGTCACTAGAGATATTCAAGAACTGTCTGGATGCAATCCTGTGCCACATGCTCTAGGAGGGTCCTGCTTGAGCAGGGAGGTTGGTCCAGCTGACTCACTGCGGTCCCTTCCAACCTTACCCATGTATGTTTCTGTGATCCCTTCCTGAAAACCTTGAAGCCAGTGTGCAGATGTTCTGACTCAGGATTATCCTGTAGCTCCTGTCATCAGCACAGGTATGCTGATCCATTCCAGAAAAGGGTCAAGCCCATCTTCTAGAAAATACTTTCAAAATATTAATAGTATCTCCAACATCTTCCCTTTGGGTGACTTCCCCTCTGCCCTTCACTTGTGATTAATACATGCACAACTTTAGTTGACTGTATCTCAAGGAGTGAAATCAGCTAATGAATGATGATGCTCTGAAGTTTCTTTACTGACAATTTGAATAGTGCACAGGCCCATTGTGATTCATACTGAAAGATCAGGGTCTAAACTGCGTTATTAATCCACAGCCCCAAGGAGCTGGGAGCAGTGGCAGCTCGCCACATCTTCGTAAAAGCCCAGGAAACTTTGGGACAGATCCACAGCTGGTAGAAGCTGTCACCACTCCAGCAGCCCAGCTTGGTAAGCAATTCAGAGCAGCCAGGTGTACACCAGAACTCACAAGGGATCACCATTTCAACATATCGACTCATTTCTCCTCAGCAGCCTAAGATCTATTCATAGCACAATTAACAAAGAAAATAAAAGATTTTCCTCCAGCTGAAAATATCTGAGTGATCTAAAAATACTAATACATTATGGCACTACTTTCAAACAAACAAAATTGACTTGTGAGCACATCAGGGACTTCCAACAGGATTTAATTCCTTAATGACAAATTATGGAGTAAGAATGTCCTTAGGATTGTTTTTTCCTTAAGAAATGAGGGGTACAGATTCACCCCTTTTTGCACATAAGGATGCAGAGGCGCTGAAAAGCTCATTAACACCACTCAGGCCCTGAACACCTCCTGTCAACAAACATGCAGGAGTAAGGGCAGATGGTGTCTCAGCTCCAGCCCCACAAACCAAGCCTTGCCACAAGAGGATAAGGAGCCACAGGCTGGACAGAAGCACAGGGAGGGTAGGAGGTGTACAGGGATTAGGATGCAGGCTGGTATTCCTACTCGTGACAAAGAAAAATGAGAACTGAAGTCAAGGATGATGAAAGGGAACAACTACAGCCCAAGTTTTCCCTCCTCTGGTGCAGAAGGAGCCAACCTGCCATGGCATGGCACAGACGGCACTGTCATGTTGGTTTTGCTGCCTTTTCCATGCGCTGTCCAAGGCAAGCGCCTCCTTCTCCTCAGTTTAGAGCTGGCTGTACCCAGGGCCAAAGATGAATTAGTGGTCCAAGTGGAGAACCGCTTGTTCCACCTTATCTGCTCACAATCAGTCTCATGCCCTTATATATTTTGAGAAGTTTCTCAGCTTTTACTTTACTGTTCAACTGCTTTGCCAGTCCTTAAGCATCCTGCATTGTCTTACAGTAAAAATTCACATGATGCATTTGCATTAGAACATTTTTCCAAGGTCTGTTAGTCTGGTCCCCAAGAGACACTCCCATAATTGAAATGCTTAAGTCCAGAGCTATCAATTATCTTTAAAAACAAAATGGAGTCCCACTAGGAGAAAATTACAGCCAGGTTTCTTTATATGAAGTAGAAATATGGGGATTAATTATCACCACCCCTGTGCAAATGCCTTTAGGGTATGGAAAGGAAACAAGATATTTTCTTTTCTTGAAGGAGACAGCTATATTCATACTCCTCACATGTACCTGCAGGCAAAGACCACTTGAAACCAGAGCCTGCCTTCTGATTTCAGAAGCCCCACTGCCCTTCATATGGAATGTGGATATATCTCAATTGTAGGACCAGCCACTTATCCGTATTTGTGTAAGAGCTTCACTCCAGTTGGATTTCTTGAGATACAGACTTGAAGCAATGTGCTCTACCATCCCAAAATGCTCTCCCCCAAAATGATGTTAAATAAATATTGTGATTCTACACAATGCAGGTACTGCAATGCCTAATTTCCAGAGCTAGGTCCCGCAGAGGAATAAACCCCCAGCATTGCTCCCAGGAACATTATGGCACCACTGGAAGGACCTGCTAAATGTCCACAGGCTGAAGGAGATGAGAGCACCTGCAGCATCCATTTTTCCCCTCCCCTCTTCAGGATATAACAACATAAAACTAAACTAAACTAAGCTAAACTAAACTAAACTAAAAATTATTATTTTCATCATCAACATGTTGCATATTTCTCAGAAAGATCTAATGTGTAATCTTGGTAACTGAACTCAGATTGCTTTCTCTCTGAGATGCTCACCTGATACTGTAAAACCTCTGTCAAGTACTTGGTATTAAAGCATCACAACACAAAACCACAGCACAGACCATTTGCAAATAGGCGTTTCTTTAAGATCATGACCTTGATCACTGGAAGTAATGCTGTCATAGCTCCTGTGAGACGGACTACCTCTCCAAGTGAAAAATCTAACTTTTCTGCTCTAAGCTAAACATGTCAGTTTAAAAAAGCCTCCTGAATATTCTTCTACCACAAAGTCACTTTTTAAATTGCTTCTAACGAGTTGTTGCAGTTCAGAAGTTTCCATTACAGCCTGGCAATTAAGTTTATAATAAACTGAAGAGTTACTAATTGACTTACTCATCTCAGGAACTTGAGGATCCAGCTAGCAACCCATGCTTTACATCTTTTGACCAAAATTCATCCACATTTTGCAAGCCATTGCAATTTGACTTATGTAAACTGCATCCTTCCCCTCTATCATAGTAATCTTTGATTCTGGGGAAAAGATAAAACAAAAAACAATCTGCAAGCAAGCTACTGTGCCATCGACTGTGTTAAGAGGACCAATGATAAGATACTGTTGTGCTGGATTCATTTCACCGGTGGTAGACCAAATATCAAAAATTTATAGTAAGTGAAACCACAGAATCTTTGCAAATGCAGTCAATTTGACTCAGTATCAAAAGGTCATTCTATTCAATTTATACTTGATCCTGAGCACAATACTGAGAAAACACTTGAAAGCAAATCATCTTATCATCAGTTTGGGCCTCAACATTTGCTGACTATATAGACTAATTTGCTGATTACTAAGTAAATGCTCTACCCATGTTTTTTACTGGGTTAGCTCACCAGGGGGGCTTTTTAACTTCTACAGGACTTGACACTGTAAAGGAACCGCATGTCTGTAATACTGATGGCACACCATGGACTTACTATTGTGCTGCCTTGTCCAGTGCTAGCGAAGGCCACCTGGTCTTCATGGGTGGGCGCGGCAGCAGGAGAAGATCTGGCATGTCTTGTCCCACCCAGAATGGGTCTAGGTTTGGACTGAGCTCCACAATGAAGCACAAAACTCTCTCTGTGTTTCTGGTGGGTAAAAACAAGAGCAGGGAGAGTGCAGAAGAGCAAAGGGAAGAGAGTGCCTGGTGGAGAGCCACAACAAAAAAAAAGGCTGGGAGTTTTTCTTCACTGTGCAAGACTGCCAGAGAAGCTAGGGTGGAGGTGAAGTTTCTGTCTGCCAGAACTGCTGGGCAAGCAAGGGTGAGCAGAGGAGTGAGTGAGCTGGGGAAGGGGATGCAGGCCAGGTAGCCTGACCTGCATGAGTAGCTCACTGCCCAGGGTACAAGAGGTTAGGCAGACTGCCTCTGAGCTCACCACCCAGCAGCTTCCCCCACCTTGGAGCAGCAAATGGCACCTCTTACCCATCCTTCCTTCCCCACACATAGACAGTCGCTCATGCATGTAATAAGCTCCTGAGCAACAACTCAGGGATTTTTAATTATTATTATGCACCTAAATAATATACAGCAGAGTAGAGAGTTAAAGTTCCTGGGGTCCCAGTCTGGACAAGCTCTAATACAGAGTGGATATTGTAGAATGAAGGAAGAACGGGAAGGAAGGGTACAGCATAAGGTAGGGAAGACATTTGGGACTCTCCCTGTTGCAGAGCTTTCAATGACAGTGTCAGCAGTATTTCAGTCCAAATAGTCAAGCACTGCTTGCTCAGATTTATTTATTTACTTGATTTATGGTCCATGCCCACACTAATCTCTCTACGCACTGACATAAGATTTTTCAACATTCATATACCTTTGTAAGGCAGCATAGCATATCCTGGAGGGAAAAAAAGCTACATATACTTTGCAGTGATGATTTCATACATGTAATTATTGTAAAAACTTGTTTGTCCTCTTTATCATGACAAATATCTCTAAAAACTGCACTTGAGTGGTAGTATGGACTCTGCCAACAAGAAGCATTATCTTGTCGCTTTTGTTGATTCTCTATTTCAGTGCTGCATTTGCTTTAGTTTTAATTATACTGGATATGTCAGGATGTCTATAATTGTCCCTACTACTATCTCGAGATTTATGACTCTAAAGAAATACAAATTTAAAGGTAAAATTATACACAATATAGCAGAGAAGAGTTTACATAGATTTTTTAACTTTGTTCATTTATGCGGAGACTGTTTTTGTGCAAATGAAACACACACTCAAAAATTCCTTTTTAAACCACAAAATAAGACACTTCTATCTGGTGCTTTTACTGTCAGAAAATTGGAATTTAATTTGACCAGGAAATTAGCATTTGTAAAGTATCAACTTCATTAAATGCTTTTTATGATGTTTTAATTTCTCAGCATGTTCAGCTTCATCAAGCCTAACACATGCCCATTGAACAGGTACGAAAAACACAAGTCATGTCTCACAGGAAGAAAAACACTGGTTTTCCTTATAGTTAAAGCATGAATGGATCAGTATATCATTAATACATCTGGGCTTCCCATCACTTTTTATTGTAATTTAACTAGATGGCAGCTATCTGGTTTGAGTCGGTTAAAAAAGTTTACTCAGATATAACACAAAAACTTGTTTACAAGCCTAAAGATGCATTTCCTCTGTGTATTTTACCTAAGTAGCTGTACGTTATTTTTAGGTGGCACAGCAATGTC
The DNA here is from genome assembly GCA_013399875.1 of Gymnorhina tibicen. Taxonomy (NCBI): domain Eukaryota; kingdom Metazoa; phylum Chordata; class Aves; order Passeriformes; family Artamidae; genus Gymnorhina; species Gymnorhina tibicen. The sequence continues at coordinate 346,960 of VXAZ01000833.1, forward strand.
CTTCAATGTCCTCCTTGTTTGTATGTACTAGCAGACGTGTTGAGTGACACACATACCATTTAGAGAGGTGGTTTAGACAGATAAAATAAACCTCAGGAATCTGTATTCTGAGTGTCCTAGGCTGAAAGCAGTAAAGACTCCTTTATACTGAAGCACCAAATGAGAATGTGGAGATGCCACAGTATGGAATGTCCTAGCAGATATAGGGTTTAACAGCACAGATCACAGGTGCGTTTTGCCAGGCTTTTCAGAGCACCTTTACAGTCCCATGAAAATAAAATGAAAGCCTCTCCCAGCAAGCAAATAAGTCCTCAAAAAGCAGTGATTGAACAGTGCAACCTGGTAAACCCCTACAACCACCAAATACTCTTCAGGATGAGGAGATGCATCTGCATTTTCCACCGGTTAAACATTTGGGTATGTATATGTCTGATAATATCCTCAGTTACATATCTCCTTGATTTGTCATTCAGTGCTAAGACTTTAATGTTCTTTTAATCCAATTTTGTGTATGCAAATAGAATTGTAAAGTAGAGACGGTGATTTTAAAACAGAAAACACTTAAAATAAACATCACAGAAGAGCTATCTGTTGCAGTCTCCTCTAGAGCATGCCCACTGTTGGCTTGATTCTAAGTTTCCTGGAACTCACTAGTCTTCACAGATAATATTAATAAAACGGGGTTGACACTAAAATGTAAAACTAATTTGCTAGTTCACATTAAGGCTACCATGTCCATTTACCCTCAACCAGTCTAGCAGAGTTATGTAGTGCATGCATACTGTGGTCCACACTACAGTTGCCACTGCAGTTCCCTCTCCTCTATTTACTCCTTAGTCAAGACTGAATTTATTGCTCATTTTCTGCTAGTCTTTTAAAAGTCTGCATGTTCCATCTGTGTGATGTAAAAGACTGCAATTTTTTTTAGTGAGGCACTCATGTTAACCAGTCCCTTTTTCATCAGAAATGGCGAAAATCCACCTGGGCATAATTTTTTTATCCTCTTAAAAAATGACACGGAACAGGCAGTCAAGTCCAGATGTACTTACCAATGCACTAAATAACATTATTAATTAGGCCATAAGTTCCTTTAGACAGGGACTGTCTTTTTGTTATGTGTTCACACAATCCCTTTCACAACAGTGTCCTGTTTTACCATTGGGCTTTGAGATGCTGCCACAGCACCTACAATAAATAATTTGGGGTAATTCAATTTAATCCTGCTGGTAACCAAAAGAAAAAGAACTTAGACCCAGATGTTCAGCTGCTGCAAATTAAGGCCTCTCCACAGGTTTTAACAGAGCTATGCAGATTTACACTAGCTAGGGAACTGGTACTCTGCTCTTTGTGTATGTTGATGCTTAAGCTGAGAACAGCAGCTCCTACATAGTGTGTCTGGTCCACGCTGTCCCAGGACTAACAGCAGTCCAGCCACAGGCCAGCAAGGGCTAATTCTTCCTCCTTACCAAGTGAGTTTTGCAGCTGAGCACAACATTGCTATGACTAAGACACTAAGTTTAAAAGTGGCTTGGGCTCATCTTGCCTACAATGTGGTACATGCTGTGCTTGCATTCCCTACTGGAAATACACTGACATTATTTGTTCATGTCAAGTGCATCTTCAGTTTAAAAGTTACCCCTGCTGAAGTTAACACAAGTTATAATTTGAGCCTGTGTAACTGCTAGATGCACAGCCAAAACCCCACAGGATGTGCCTAACCCCAGGAATAATAGCTAAATTGAAATCATTTGAATACTAAACCAGAGATGGGACCCTGCAGATCACTGGGTGTAACAAAGCCTGCATTTTCCTGGCTAAGATGGCCTCTCTTTGTATTGAGATACTTTCCCCTGCTCTATCAGCATCCAAATTGAGGGGGAAGAAAGAGGGGAAGGGAGCTGTAGATTGGAAACAGCCCAAGATGAAAGTGTCCAAGCCTTGCTCAGCTGGCTGAGAGGAGTGGGTGGGACTACTCATGTTTAGGAAGCAATAAAATCCTGTTTTGTAAACGTACATGAGAATTACACATGCCACTAGGGAGGAAGGAGGGGAAAGGAGAGGAGAGAGGAAGAGAAAGCAAGGAGACAAGAAAGTAAACATGGTTGCACTTCATTCTATGCATGAGGGAGTAGGGGAAAGGACACCCCACCACAAATAAAAAAGAGCTAGCTACTTCTAAGTGTGCAATATTGCAATGTCTTATCCACCTGAAGCACCAAAACACCAGAGTGCAATGAGCACCACGGTGTTTTACAACCGCATCTGGCCTTGCCCCGTTTTGATGCCAAAGAGTGCTGTAAATCCGAGTGCTGGTGGCACGGGGAGCACAACAGCAACTCCAGCTTGGCTTCCCTTGGATTACAGCAGCACAAACCAAGCATCGCCCAGCAAAGCCGATGGAGTTAAACAAGGACAGATTAAGAGTAAGTGAGAAGGAAATCAGGCCCTTTATGTCTGCCCTTCCTTCCCTGAGAAAAACTAAATACATTCCTTTTTCCTCAGATGCACCAACAGCAATAGCTTAAACTGCCCTGATCGAGTTTCACCACTGGCAATACAGGAATGTTTATTTCCATTAGGCTGAGTCTATAAAATCTTCCTTTCATTCCTGCGCTTCTACCATTTCCAAACAGCAAAGCCTGACAATTTAGTCTCTGACAAACAAGCTTAATACTGAGACGTTTGGAAAAAAAAAATCCATACAAAGAAAGCTCTTAAGACAAGATAGGCTGAGCGTTTGCACCACAAATGGTTTGTTTCAGCTATCTCTTTGCCTCCTGTAAGACGGAAATCAGACAGCTTACTGGCTTAGCTTGTTAGGCCAGGTTAAAGGGATGCAACGCTGAAAGGCTCTTACAGAAGCTTACCCTTGGACTAAAAATAGCAGGCACTAGAGAATTATCTTAAATACTACCAAACTTGTTCCGCACTGTGAATGCAGATAACTGTAATATGTTTCCATTTTTGGTAGTTTTAGAGCTTTTTTAAGTTATGCTCGCTTTAGCTGACTATTTAATTAGTTTCTGATTCTATTTGCCACTTTTTTCTCTCAGAGATATAGCCTGAGGGGTACTTTGCCTATGAATCCTTTGTATTTAGCAGTGTTGCTATTGTTAACATCTAATGAGCTGTTGGATTTGCCAAACACTCAGTATAGGTACAAACGCTTCTTTGAAATATAAATGTTTAACACATAGCAAATAGCAAATCAAAAGATACTCTAACGCAGCATCCTCACTCTCTCATTGCATCTCATCAAAAGAGAATAAAAATAAAAATCTCCTTTATTACATTTAATTCTGAAATTCAAAAACGTGTATCTGAGTGAGACAGTTTTAGCTCCCTGTCCATGACTTAAGAAGAAAACTAAATGATTTTTAGTACTGTAAGAAGACTTGTGCATATGACTAAAGCTCCACAGTCTGACACAGATCCCTGCCAGCTGAACTGTGGAGCTAGCAGTGTTTTCTTTGGGGTAAAACTGCAAGACCCTACAATCTTTAATGAAGCCATCTCATCTTTAAAACACATAAATTGAGATTTTGGTGGATTTTTTAGGCTACAAGCAGTTTCTCTCTAAGCTCTGTTAAGCAGGATGCCTGTTCATCTGCTACTCACTGAAAACCATGACAAGATATCAAAAAAAGGAAACTCCAAAGCAAAGCACAAATGTCCTTACATACATTTCCCTTGTGCTACAGCCAGTCTGAAAGACATCACCACAGAAACCAGTCATGCGGTGTAACACCCCTGCTGCTGTTGTTGCCTCAACTTTGCACTTCTGCAGATAACACCATTGTGGGTACTCGCTGTACAAGCTCAGATCAGAACATCACAGGATTCAAGCAGCAAGGGCCTCCACACACTGATTCCTGCCTGCTGCCTTCCACATGATGTCCCCAGTACTATGCCAGTCTTGGCATCCAGATGATTGCCATAACAAGAGCACTGAATGGAAACTGATTCAGACACACATTTTAGTATGTTTTCCAGTACTTTTTCCTTCCCTGGTTTTACTGCGACTCTTTAGTATGAGTCACTTTTAACATAATTTAAAAATCTCACCTTGAGTGAGGCCAACTTCTGGATAGAAACACTGGGCAAGGTCAAGCTGAAAGCCATCCATGCAGCTGAACAGAAGTGTCTTCCCTTACTGGGCAGACATCACATCCGACTGTCTTGGAGCTGGCAGAGCCTATCTTCTCAGACACAATTTTTCTTTGATTTCCCTTTCAGGGTGAGAAATGTTTTTACTCTTAAATAGGGGTGGAATTCACAGATTCCCTCACCAGATATACACCCCGTGTCTTCATAAGCTCACACATAGTGGCATAACCCAGCCACATGTCTTGCAACTGCCATTAAAACCCTCCATATGTCTTCATTTGGGAAGCAAGTTTTCTTTTTGAGTCAGGAGTTAAGTTCACAGCCTCTCTGTCAAATAAACAACATGTCTGTTGTCACCTGGCTGCTGAGCAAGCCCTGTCTTTGAAAGTATGCACTCAGTGATTTTAGATATCTGTTTCTCAGCTTTTCCTTCCGCTGTCATGCAGCAAAAATCATGCTCCATCTTGATTATGATGATTAACATTACTATCCATCTGCTGCAATTCGAATTTTTAAGTAGTATTCTAGCACTACCAAGGAAACACCCCTATTGCACTGAATGATCTCCAGTCACATGTCAAGGGAAAGTATCTGCAGAAAGTACTCACAGTTCAATCAGACAAGATCAAGAAAGGAGGATTATAATCCCCGCTTTATAGAAGGGTATTTGATGCTCACAGATTAGTCAGCTTCTCCAGGCCAGAGTGCCTGTAGGCTGTAGGCATGGTGGAGAGCAGGGCTCCAACGAGCAACACCACGACCCGCTTCCAGGCAGGGGCCACCTCACCAACACCAGCAATGCATACATTCCCCATCCCAAAGTACTTTCAGCTGAACTTCTAGCTGTCAGAAGAAGACTGAAAAAATGGTTGTCAAAAGTGTTGGAGTCACAGCCCAAAGCTAAGAAGAAACTCATTTTGTGCATTCATAGAACTTGGTGATTTCACCATTTTTTGTACAGAAAACACCCCCATAATATTTGCTCACTTAATAGTAGCATTCCAGAACGGAATTTTCCAGAGAAAGTTAACACAGAGACGGTAGTGAACAGACACACAGAACAAGGCTGGTGTGTAAGATATAACTCTGTATCAGAAAGACAAAGGATACCTCTCTGATGTAGTGGATGTCAGGGAGAACATTAGGGCTACAGCAAGAGAGACAAGTTTGGACCACTGGAAAGGAACACAGTCATGACTGAGTTCAAAAGTGAGCATGGAGACAATCCATTTTAACATGAAAAGCCAGGCCAATCCCCCAAAACACAGGAGGAAGAGGCTATAATAGATCAGCAACTCAGCAAGTGCCTCAGAAAAACAAAGGGCTCACAAAACATATTGCTTGAGTGGGGCTTTCTCTTTGCATAACTTACTTTGGGAATATAAAAGCCAGAGAACATCCAAAGGTAAGGTACACCTGTAAGGTAAGTCTTTACCTGTACAGATAATCACACAGACTTGTTTGTCCCAAGGAAAGGTAAGAAGGAGAAAGTGAAAGTGAACTGAGGGTTCAGCAGAGCTTTCATCTTGAAGATTCCCAAATTACTATAAAGCTAAGTAGGAAAATATTTCACTTTAGACTTTGGATGGCCCTTGGAATCAAAAATAATCATGAAAGCAATCCCTGTTGATCCCTGTCAGGCTGCCATGATGGCAGCTATACTGAATAAGAGTCCCAAGGAGCAGAGCCTATGGGAGGGCAGAGCATGGCGTGTGTGCAATGTGTGACCACCTGCCAGACAGAAAAAGGAAAAAGAAAGCTATTGTGTTACTGCCCTGTTTTTTTACTGTATGCTGTTTCCACTCTTTTCTTTGCTAGTGAAGAGACTACACTTTCTTGCTATGGTAGTAGCTCAAGATCAGGGATCTGCTGCCAGGGGCCTTCGGGGCTGAAGTGACAGCCTGAGATGTGGCACTCATTTGCAGACTTTCATAAGTAAGACTGTGTCATCTACCACAGCCTGCAAAGGTTGTTATGAAGTCCATAGAAGGTCAAACAGCAGTGACAAAGGAAGAAAGTGACTTTGGCACAGTATCAGGGATAAAATGCCTTTCTCAAAGTGAATTGGAATTAGGATGAGGAATTGTGCCATTAACATCAGCAACAGATTAAGCGCTGATGATTTTCCTTGTGTATAAGGTGGAAGAAGACAAGTTAGATATTGTGTGTTTATTGAAGCAAGAAGGTTAGAGATAAGATATAATCTAACCAAATCATGGAATGCAATATGGGAAGATAGTCAAGAGTTACCGAGTCTGAATCAGTGGGTTTGCCTAATATCTCTAGGTACAATTACCCCGATGCAAAACAATACTGTATTTCAGAGAAGGAGAACACCTGAAGTCAAGTGGCCCTGATCCTTCATTAGTTGAGTAGCTTTAAAGACAAGAAAGGACACCTGCACATATCCAAAGCATTCAAGCAGCAGGAGGAAGACATCTCCAGGGATCTTGGAGTGTACAAACTGGGCACCAGGAATTGCATTTTCTTTGTACAGAAACAATTCAGATGGATTCAAACATTTAAATATTTTCTAGGTTTCCATTCCAAGTCTATGAGCATTTTCACTTCTCTGCTATTGAAAACAACCATGTTATTATACTACAGTACTGTCTGTGTGAAATGCAGAAGTTTGTCATGAAATCTGCTTTTCTTTTTTGAGGTCATCCACACTCGACTCCTGAGAGTTGACTCTCTAGAGACAACAGTGATGAGGACTAATGTGGTCTATCTCCACATCCCTACGGCGCTGATTTTCACAAAGATTTTAATTTTTTTATTTATTTACCTTTTTATTTGGAATACACCAGCATTGTTGAGGGGGATTCTAAAGAAATAATGGAACATTATGAGTCTGAATGGGAAATGACTGGAGAATATAATGGAGTTCTGGACAATATATTTGAGGGATGTCTTTATAAGAGCTCTTTTAAAGATGGATTTTGGGGAGGAATTGGGAAAACCTAGCCGCTCTGTTGAAAGGGATAGAAGGGCAATGAATTCTACTGTAGGATCTCTTCTTTTGCTGACTCAGTGAAGACACATTTGTCATTCAAAGACAAATTAGAAAAGGGCATGGATCGTGCTACAGAGATGCTTCGTCTCAGTTATCAGTCAGGTACAGGCAGCTTCCAACACATCCACCTCCAAGTGCATCTGAATAAAAAGCAATCTCTTCTGGTGGATGTGGACAGAATGTCTTTGTCAAAATTTGAGTTTGAGCAAATACGGCAAAGCGGTTTAGCACAGGTAGGATTTGTCCCTGCAGAAATTGACACAAATTCCTTTAGGACAGGGGCAGCCATCCCAACCACATAGCTGGGATTGGCAGCAGATAGAATTAGGAAAACTGGAAGATAACACTGTGGCCTAATGTAAACTCTTAAATCTGCTGTAAACAGAGCAGTAACATTGGCACACAGTAAAACTGGTATCTGTCACTGCACTCCCAGAAGCAGGTGTAGGGAAGGACAAGACACATGAGTGGATTTTTGTCATCTCTGTGAATTTGGTTTGCGGAAAAATCCAAGCTGACAGAATCTGTGGCATTTTAGGTAGCATTCTACTGATGTAAGGTAAATTGGAGTGATCATGCAGGAGAGAATAATGGGAGATGAAGTGAAAGGCTCCTGTTTGAAGTTCCTGCTTTGCACATGGCGCAACTTGGAGTAGCAGCCTTGAGAAGGCAGCATTCCTGGATGTTTCAAGTGGAAAGACCAATATCCACAAAAGCAATTTATTAGGAAGTTTCTGACATGCATATCTTTAAGAACATACATCCACCATTTTCAAAGACATGGTTTAGGAATAGGAATTATTACAGGCTTAAGTTTAGGGATATGTCTCTTTTCTTCTTTAGCTTTGGGTCTAAAAATCAAAGTTTCGCAAGTCTAATCTTGTGAGAGATCCTGAAAGAGAAAAACCTCTGCACATCACGGAGCTGCCCCTAGCAAGCCCTTTTGAGACTAGATGGGGTCCACGGAGAGGCAGTTCAAGTACATCTGGACAGTGTTCACAGAGCTGCACATGGCATGAGCAGTTCTGTCAAGTGATGCTGATGGTCCAGCAGAGAATTAGCCTCCTGTGGTCTATTAGCTCTGACCATACTGGACTTGAGCTGGCCAGTATGGAGACCCTGATGTGATTCCAACTGCAGTGGAGTGCAGATTCCTGGAAATCATTTGTGTCTGTACAGGACACAGCTGAATAGTCCTTCCCAGCACAGTTCTAAAAACACAATACAGAGATGCTAACTAACTCTGCAGGAACCTCTTTGGCACATTACAGTCATCTTTAGCTGGAGCTCATAGCCCAGTAGGATCCCAACTCACTCTTCCAGATCTACTCTAGTATCCCTTCATCACTTTCGTCTGAGAGAGAGGTTTCTGCTCTCTCAGAACAGAGCCTAGGAGGAACATCAATATTGAGTGAAAGCTAATAAATCCCCCCACAGCAGCCATCAGCACTATGCAGAGGCATGCATATGGCCTTGCAAGAGCTCGCCCTGATCTGGCTGAAGAGCATTATATCAGAGCTAACACACCCTCTCTGACTAGTTACAAGGGGACCAGAGCATCTTCCAAATGATAGCATTTCTTAGCTTCCTAGTCTTCTGTGGGCTTTTGTCCAGTTGAGGTGTTTTAATTTTTTAATTTAATTTTCTTCTTCATTTCAGGTTTGGAGATAAATAAGTCTTCATGTTGGGAAATACTACTTAAGGCAGCTTCTTCTTGGGTTTGGTCCCACATCACATTGACACAACTGCAGCTCTGACCTGTGTTGTAGGTTAGAACTTTATATTTCCTGGACTGGGCAAGCTCAGCAGGCTATAACTGCCTCCAGCTGCCTGGGAGGAAGAGGAGTCTGGTTAGAGAGCAGTGCTCACAGGCCTCTGAAGGAAAAATAACTTGAGTTTTATCTTCACTCACAAACCCCAAGGACCCAGCTCTTTTCTTCTTTCATTACCTTTGCTCCTTCCAAGGACTTCAAAGGGCACACCATAAAACTGGGACGGGCTGGTCACTAGCACACACAGACTCTCTCCCTACTACGGGGTTTTTAGGCATTATCACAAAACAAGTAAATAAAGACAGTGTTTAGTAACTGAAAGAAAAAAAAAATAGAAGTATGGCCCAGAATCACAGCCAAGGAACCTGGCATGCCAACTACTAAAAGGCCACATGGAAGTACTGAAATTAACCTTAATTCATGGGATGAGATTTTCAGGAGGGTTAGGTATCCAGCGACAATGTTTAAAAAGTAAATGCACAAGAAGTAATACGCCTCCAGAATGGTAACAAAAAGACTGCATGGAAAGTTATGCATTATGGATGATTTAGCAATATCATAGATAGCACAGGCTCCAGCAAAAAGAGTGAAATCATCCCTATCTTTCCATTTGTTGGCAGAATTTTAACAAGGGGCTCCTGGGAGCTCTTGGGGGCTCCTCCATGGCTCAACAGACAAATTAACTCATCAAAGGGAAGGCAGGGATGATTAACTAACAAGAGCCCCCTCCAGCCCATCACTGGTACATGGTTATTTCACCCAGATGGTGTTCACCTACCTGAAACTGGTAATGATGGTCTCAGATCGGATTTACAGAAAAACATAGATAATAAGGTGCCGCAAGAGTGACATGATAGGAGTTATTGGTCTGTGATGCTCCAGACTGCGCCAGAGGCAGCAGAGCTGTTTTGTAATGTTAGCCTCTGTTTTGTAACATTATCCTCTCCACCCGAGAGATTTCCTGCTGCAAATGGGAGACTCGGTCTTCAGAGAAGCATTTGACCTGACCCCTCCTATAGGAGAGTGGGATCAACAGCAAAGAAAATGACAAGACGTGGCAACACTCCCATCACACACAAGCAGAAGCACTTTGACACCCTTTCACTGGAAATGGATGAATGTTTCTGCAGTGTTAAAGAAAAAAATTCACAAGTTTTTTTGGCTTTTTCCCAGATGCAATTGATGTGACAATTGCCAATGTTCTGCCTGATGTCTTCATACTTATGTGAAGAGTGATTGTTGGGCTTTTAAGGACAGTCAATACAGCCAAGAAAATCCACACCAGTCCTGGTGAGAGAAAAAACAGTAAAGCAAACACAAAACCAGAAAAAGAATTTCAAAAATGCGTAAGTTTCCCCCAGACAAGTAGAAATAAAAGCCTATTGCTCCTTTGTGTATGCCTGGAGGGTCAAATGCCTAACAGAGCACATCCAACCAGAGGTCAGGAAGCATGCACTTCTTGTTTATTAAGATAATTGCATATACATCCATTTCAACCTGACAACTTTACAGTTTCATTAGTCCAACATTAAGCCCGTGAAAATGGACAAGCTCAGTACCTGTGGAAGCTAAGATTAGCCCAAGAAGTAGATTTCCTTGTATGAAAATTTGTCATGAAAACCAAGGCCAGACTGAGAATGCTCTTGACTGCCACCCATATTCCTCTGAAAACTAGGATTTGGCAATAATAGGCTTCTAGCTACACACAGGCATGTCTCAGGGAAATCCCGTAGTTGCTTAGGACTATGGGCTAAGATTTTCAAAATGGGATCAGAAACTCCTTACAAATACTAATAAAGTAATTTTAAGGAGGGAAGAAACAGCAGCAGAGGAACACAGAAATACTTCCTCAACTTCTTGTTCCATTTAGTCCTTCCTGAACAGGTTGGGTTGGGCCAAATGGCCTCCTGACGTCCTTTCCCACTTCAACCACTCTATGATTCTCTATGAAATGCAAAGCCCTCCCCTGCTCCAAGTTCATTCTTCATCCTTTACCATCCACACTGTCACCTGCACTACTTGGCTGCCTACACCTCACCAAGAAGCCCTCTTAAAGTGGATACCAACAGGCCAAAGATCCTCTTCACTCTTGTCTCAACACACAGGGCCTGGTAGAGTGGAGAATATTACTGCTAGATCTACATAGCCAAATGATACATATTTACAAGCAAAAAAAAAAAAGAATCCCTAGTACTAGAAGAGTTCTAAAACTCTCATAATACCTGCTTTTCACTTCTGGTCACTGACTGCTCTGTGGAAATACGCAAGCCCGCAGCATTCTCACCAAAATAAAAATCCCAGTGAGATGTCTCACTTCAATAACATTTATTACCTAAGGTCTCTGATGCACTTCCTGAGTCATTATGTCACTGCTTATACAGCAACATGGGAGAAGAACAATTGGATTTTTTGCAAAGGTTTTGGAGTACTTTCAGAAACAATTTTTTGTCCTCCAGGAGAAACTACCATTCCAGGAGAAAACTCCCATTGTTTCTTTTAGCAGCTTATGTGGAAGTTCCTCTGACCAAAACAATCCTCCAGCTAACCATTACCACCACCTCCTTGACATGAAGTGAGAAACTTTTCTACCCAATTTCTCTATTTTCATTCAAGCATATCTCCTGTAGGAGAGATCTGCAGTCCCTCACACTGTTTGATGGCCTGCCCCTCCAAATCCTGATAAAGATTTACTATCACTGAGCCTTCAAGGAGCAGCTATGGCAGCAGGTAGAAGTGTAGAGGTGTAGGAAGTTCTCCCTGCCCATCTGATACCTCCAACCCTGTAATGTGCTTGGAAGGGATGATCCTCCTAAACTTTACGTGATAAGCTGGCTGGCTGTGAGCAGTTCAGGCAACTCAAACCTGTCATAAATCAACAAGGCAACAACACTTGCCTGAGGCTGCCACCGTGGCTCCTCACAGAAAGTACTCTGTTCTTCTGATTATCGTCTTAGTGATTAGAAGTACCCATTACAGACCAGCACCCCATTGTGTTACTCACAGTAAAGCACAAAAGCACAGATGTGTGTGAGGAAATGGAAGTATTATTCTAGTGCATCACACAGCTCACGCTTCATGACAACACCAAAATCTCAATAGGTTTTGGGTTTGTGCTTTCATGAACAAAACCCAGTGATTACTGCATGTGGTAAAAAGCAAACTCCAATCATGGCCCTTCAGACTCATCACCGCCACAAAGTGCTAATTAATTTCTCAGTCATTACGAAGCAAGACTGTTGCTCCGTTGTGTCAGAACGGAAAATTCAGCCAAAGCAACCAGCTATGCATTGCAAAGGGAATGATTTCCACCAAGACCTGAACCCAGCCTCCGTGGCTGAGTGTGCCTGCACACGCAGTCAGAGCTGCATGCCTGCCAAGGCTGCAGCCCATCACTTGCAAAGGCATTAGGATCCTGTATGCACCTGCACAAAGCTACCAAAATAAAAATCAGACACTGGAGAAAAAGAGGCCTATAAAGCTGGCAGGGGGCACTCCTTCAGAAGGGCTGCAAATTTCCAGTGCATCTGAGGATTAACCACAGTAGTACAACAAGAGTTACAAGTAGGTAAGTTTTCACAGACACATATACACTCTTTTTGTATTTTTTCTCTGTTCACGGGAAAAAACAGTTCAACATGATTCAATACCAAAACTTTCTCCCTGCAACAAATATGCTCTGTGCAATTTCCTCCTCCTGACCTACACATGCACAATAGGTTAGTGGCACTAAGAAAAAAAGAATTCCTAAATGAAGCCTTGTGATAATTTTATCCTTCTGTAATGGCATGGGCCAGAGTTAATGTTAAGTGGGATGGGGCAGCAGGGAAAGAGCATGCCAGGGTTAAGATGGACTGTTTAGTAGCAATTAGCAATGATGCATTGTGCAAAAATAGCAACAATGAAAAAAAGAAAAGAGGTTACACTAGAAACAAAACTATTAACGAAAATAAACTTAATTTAAACAATTAGCATTTGTCTAGGAAAGGCGAACTTTCTGTTGCTGTTGTAAGCCAATGGGGAATTAAAAAACCAGAAGAATCTTATCAGAAATATTTACTTCCCACTAGCAATGAGTCTGGGAGTTTTTCTAACAAAAGACAGAGCTACTGTCCCGCATTTTCATGACCCTCTCTACAGTTCCAGGGAGAAAATATTTAGTTCAACATTATCGTAAGCTAGAATATGGCTCTATTTATGTGACAAGTTGACAACATACAATTTCATGCTTGTTGAACTGATCTGTGTTATATATTCACTGCGAATATTATGAAGCCTCACCATTATAAATATGAAACAGTATACACTTATTCAAAATAACTCCAGCAGTAGCAATTTATAGCTCGGTTGTTTGTGTGCTTATGAAGTCCAAATGCCACCTTAAGAAGCTGCATCTCACTAAAACAGATGTGGAGTGTGACTGTGACCAAAGTGGATTTAAGATGACCTCTGTGAAAGGAGGCTGTTACATTTCTGTTTGTATGGCAGCTGACACCAGTTCGTATTTAGCTATGCAGCCAGTGGGAACACAGTGTAACACAGTGTCCTCAAGGGCTGGCTTTAACACAGGCCAAGACATCCGTCTAACGACCTAATTAGCTTACTACTGTTCTGGTGAGTGCTAGTCTTCCCTCTTGGAAAAAGGACAGGTGCTCTACAGAGCAGCAGCACAGTGAGTATCTCAGGCCACGGCTGCTCCAGGTGAAATGTCTCCTTAACAGGACCATGAAGTGGACCAGTCGCATTTTCTTGATTGCATGCCTGGGGAACGGTCTTGGTGGCCGCACACATCAAACAATAAACTCTCAAAGCAATTGTTTTTTTGCTCATTTGGGACTTCTTTCCTGCCTGAAGGTTTCAACCAACATGCCAGGTGGTTCTTGCATTAAAAAAGGGATGTGTTTAGACAGTTTGTAGTTTGTCCAAGTGGGAAGGAAAAAAGGAGCAGCAGCACACCTTGGTTACACAAGATACAGAGCATCTGCATAAACTCTTTCCAGCTACATAGCAGCTGGTTCAAGTAAAATAAATTCCACTTACTGCTTGAGCCTTTTTAAATGTCAGCATAGCTAATCATAGATTATCGTTTACATACATCATCCCACATAGACATGATGTTATTGTGTTGGTCTCCTGTTTAGCAGATGTAGAGCCCTGAGTCAGGCCAGAGACACTGGTAAAGGTAATGCATTCAAACACACAAGAAACATGACATTGCTCCATTAGGAATATAAAAATTCTGGCGCTTTTGCCAAGTGTCTGCTATTTTCTTTCCCTGGAAATGAGGATCTTCTTCTACTTTCACAAGTGGGTTTTATGATACATTGTTACCTTTTATCATTCTTATAAAGTTTCCTATCTCAAATCTGCATCTTTTGCCTTTTATGTTTATTGTTGTATTAAACCTATGACATTGTCTGTTTCACTACTAAATCTATCCCATAACCACACACTGTACATTCATTTCTCTAGGACCTCAGTAGCTCTTATCTGTTTGCTTTTATGATCTCTTATGAACTGTTAGAAATAACAATTTGCAGGAATGTTTGTAAAGTCATCTTGGCCTGAACTCAGCCTTCCCCTTTTCTACCATACAGTGATACTCTCTGCAATAAAATCCCATTTGTCATAGAAGCAGCTCATTACAGGATGCATTTTCAAATACCCAAATACATGTGCTTATAATGTAAAACATTCAACGTGTATGAATATGAATTTCAAAAAAGCCTACGTATTAGAGCAGGAGAGTACATGTTGATACAACTTGGTCCTGTGCTGCTTCCAGATTCACCAGTATGCTCTATGCTACTGCCCAGAGCTATTCTGTTCATGCCCTCCAAGGCCTCAGACAGGATGCTATGTGGTGCACACAATCACAGTCCTTTCAAGCACTTTGATAAGCTTTATTCTGCCATTATGCCATCTAGAACATTAAACACAATGTTTAAGTTCTATGTTAAATCACGATCAGCTCCTATTAACTGTTCCAAGCTCCTCATTTTTATCAACAGTTACTTTATTAAATCCTTAATAATATAGATGGAATAGTTAGTTAATTTGTGTGTTGAGCCATGGATGTTAATTTGTAAACATAATAACATACTGCAATCATTTGCATAATAGCATTTTAATCTTTTTAGTAAAAGCTGTAATTCCCTACAAAGTACGCTGCAGTAGAAACTAAGTGACTATTGGTAATAATAAAAAAGGCCTTAAAATTCTGATCCTATTATAGTGTTGGAACATACCCAAACTGCTACCATAATCTCTGAAATGTTACTGTTCTCTGATTTAGGTGTCTGTGTCAAGAATAAAAATGAAGTATAACTGGTAGCAGTAGACTATTTCCTAAATGTAATTTAGTATTCACTAAGCACCAGCACTTTGCAAATAGCTCTGAGGCTTTCCTTCAAAGTTCAGAGCTCTAGTTATGCATATTGTGTGAGGTACACCATGCAGCTCACCTCCAGCCTCTGTTGTGCTGAATAGATGGCTATGATAAATCATGCTGATTTGGCACTGAAGGGCATCAGCCATCAAGGATTTGACTACTATGTCTTTTTTTCCCTGAGATTATATCTCCTTGAACTGCCTGCCCTGGGCTACTAGTTTTGGAGAAAATTAAAAAGTGGAAAAAATGCTAGGGAAGGCCACTACAGAAAGTCTATATAGGCTCAGTTCTCTGGAACCCATTAACACCAGTCACAAGACTGGCAAAGAAAACATTGGTGGTTGTTTAAAAGTCAGGCCAAGTCATTTTACGCAAGATCTGGTAATTCATTAATCAATCTGGCTGCAAACCTTGAATGAATAACCTGCAATGGTGAAAGAGACTGGCAGCACCACAGAACATGAGGGATCTTATAATCTGAACCAATGCAAATTACCCTGATGATGTTTAAGGCTTCCCTCGACACTCATCATCTTCCTGATACAACCCCTTCCAAATAAGTAAGAAATCATTTATCTCCATGAATTCCCCTGCTGCCAGGGGAAAGACTGTCTGCATTTCATTGTGCATTTCCTTCTCTCCTCACATTCTCATTGCTTGTAATACAGCCTTTTTGGCAGTCTACAATAAAATGTAGTTATCGTTTCAGGCTTTCCAAATACACAGCACATAGGAAGGCTTTGAGAAGTAACTTGGGATACACCTTTACAAAACAATTAAAAACAAAGTCATCAAATATTGTGAGCATCTCTTTGGAACACAGAATTATCTAAACAAATGAAATCTGCAGAAGGGCAAGCAATGTGGGTTTTCTGAAGTCTTTTTAAAGGCTAAAAAAAGTGTTTTGCCAAGTACAAGATTTATGATTTTACACAGGTTCGTTGTACTTTAACAGATTGTTGCCTATCTACGGGCTGCATTTTCTCTTACCATCAGCTGAGTTATTTGCAAAAAATGCCAACAAAGAGAAACACCCACCGTAGATATCCTCCCTCTCCATAATGCTAGGCAAGGATCATAAATAATTTTAAATATGACTAATCTTACATGATATGGTACAGTATATTTCAAGATGCCTCAAGGGACAACAGTTTTCATGAACAAAAAGCCTTCTCGCTCATGGCACATCAAGTTATATGTTTGTTCACAATTTCACATAGCATTGGCTTTGAGAATGAAAATTTAGCCATTTTGATTTTCTGAAAGTAGCCAAATTAAAGTTTTTGCAAATACATTTTTTAAAACTCTAGTTCTTTACAAAAACAAATCATAAAACTGAATGGTGCAGTGAACCAGCTAAATAACTGGTCTTGGGTGACTTGTTAACTATTTACTTGCATGAACTTGTGTCAATAGACAGTGCCCTGAGGGGCAAGAACTCCTTCATCTTTTCAAACAACAGGCAAAGAAAATTAGGTGAAAAACAGGAGTGATCAAGCTGTTAACAGAAAGAAATCACCAAATTCACAATGTACATAAGTACAAACATTGGTAAGAAGAGCCTCTGTGCTAGGACAGTAAAGGCTTGATTTGGGACTCGTATGGGTTACATTGGCATGTGAGCAGAATAATGGCGTGATGAATTAGGTGTGTCTGCAAAATGGTGTGTTTTAATCCTAGAGTGAAGGCCAGTATCTCATCACACCTAAGCGGATGAGAACAGGGATTTATACTCAACACTTACATACTATCTAGACTAATTGGACCTTTATCTCACTTGGCTCCTGGTTGCTACCATAACTATTAATAATTTCTAGCCTGTGAGACTCCCAGTGCCACTGGGAGTGCCTGAGCTTGTGGGTGCACAGCTCAAGTGAGCTTCAGGAACACGATTGGTAGAAAGACTGAAAATTCACTTTCTGAAATACAAGCCTTTCTTTAAAAAAAGTGCACCAGAGACACTCAGGAATTTTGTAAAGGGCTTTTGGACACCCTTCCTCACATAGGCAGTGCCACACGTACTGCGTTAATACCTCAAAGGAGAGCGTGTTTCATTCAAGGCTAGGTTTGGCAATTAACAGCTTGTACAGCTTGTGCAAGTAATGTTGCTCGTGTACTTCCCAGCATTTGCTTGTCATTCGCGTTCTTTCCTTTCCACCCCAAATAGGCTGTATTTCTATTTTTTATGACAGTGCCTCATCTGGAAGCTTAAGTTAGATAAAATATACTACTCCCACAATGATAAGAGAGAGAAAAGAAGTTTAAAAAAGGTATAAAACCAATTTATTTTCTTTTTAAAAAAACCACTGAGGATCAATATGCAAAAATCTAGTGATTACCAAATGAGAAACTGCTCAAAACTTCCATTCTCTCATCTAAAACAAATAGTTCCTCAGAGAGTATGTGAGATAGTCTCTGGAGGAAGAAGACATCTTCTTCTGATCTTGAGCACCCCCAGTCGTCACATTACTGAGCGGCAGAGGCAAGAAATAGTGCAAAGTATCCAGCTGCACAGTGGAGAATGGGGACAGGGTTAATGTACAGGAGGAGAAAATAACTGTTTCATTCCCATCTTCCTAGGCCAAGCAACCAAGGAATGTAAACAGAACACTCTAAGAAGCTGAAAATAGTCTAATTTTGTACTGCAGTATTGTAAAATATCATTAGGACACAATTTGTCCCTACAGGTAAGTATGGGCCAAGCTGTGATGAGACAGCAATGCAGCCGGCAGCTGAAGTCAATGAGTGGGAGGAAAGAAAACAACAGAATTTGTGTGTTAGGAAAGATGCAGCATATTTCATTTCCAAACTATTATTTCTGACCTATTACTTGCTGTGTAGCTGCACTGCCCCTATTTCTCCACACCTTTCCCCCTGTTTCTTCACGCTGGGGCAGCTTATCCTCAGACACACCCAAACATGCCCACGAGATGCTGCCCCCATCACCATCTCTCAGTGCGGTTAACTACCAGCCTGTCTGGTTGTCCTGCTGTTTCCAGCATGCTTCAATTTTCAGAACAGGAATTGTTTCCTGTACAAGGTGTGTAGGGGAATGGTCACTACCTATCTGAGACAACTTTATACTCAGCAGCTGTGGCCATCAGAGTAGACAGGCAGTAACACACAGGACAAGCAATGAGTCTGTGGTCAAGTTCCACTGGTTTTACTGGAATAATTTGTACACTTAGAATTGGTAAATACGTAATTGTATTGCCTGTCTGGAACTTACACTTCGAAAAGCTGCATCTTCAACTAATTTTTCCTGAAGGAAAATGCCTCTGCATTTGGCTTTTGGTGAATGTGGAAGAAATATGTGTCCTTGGTTATAAAAAAAGCAAAGCAAGTCTCCACCACACTAGCTGCAAATGCGGACCCTGCCCCCCTGCCTCCCCACTGCCTACCATCCAGACCCAGCCACCAACATGCCCTAACCTGCCTGAGGCAGTACAACTGCAATTCAAGAACCAGACAGGGTTTGGAAACTTTGTAAAACAAAGTGTGGAACTCTATACAACTAAGGAAAAAAGAGGGCCTAAGCAGAAGGCTTTGCAGGGCTATTTTGATTCAAATAAAATTAATTCCAAGTTACTTGGATGTAAATCACAGAAACTAAACAGAGAAGACCAGTTTCTGCTATCAGTTACACTGGTATAAATCCAGAGCAATTCATCTGCATCAGGGAGATCACTGCAGGTTTACAGCTGTATACAAAGAAAGGAGAATTTTATTCAGGATATCACATCGTAGGTAAGAATTTTACTATACTATTTCAGTTAATTTTTTCCAGTCTTTAAAGTCTACCATGATAATTCGGGGCTTTCCGGAACCAGCAGGCTAGCTGTACTTCCTGGAGCTGTGGTACCTGGTGTGTGAGAAACAGCAGCCATAGCTTGCTTTTGTACAAGGTCTTCCTGCCAGCTAATCAATTTATTGTCCAATTTCCCAGTCAGTGAACGATCTATGGCCTCTCCTATCAACAGGGAGAGAAGGACGTTAGGGTTTAGGAAGGGCACAGCTGCCCGAAACCACAAGGTGGAGAATTATGAAGGCTTTACACAGCAAAAGAAAGAAGACTCAAGACAAAGCGACAGCAACTCTCCTCTTGTACAACCTGATCCTCTCACACACCCTGACCCCCAATGCAGAACTGGAAAGAAAACAATTAAATCTCTCCTATCACCCTTTGACTTTTACTTTTAGATTGCTCTCCACCAGGAGATCTACGAAACGCCACAAACACTGAGCTAGTCCCTGAGCTACTGACAGCCCTCACTGCCTTCTCTGCCACCCTCACCCTTACTCTCCCCTATACATAAACAAATTGTGGACCTCTCAATTTGTGTGCAAATAACTTGCACAGTAAGGCTCTGAGTGGTAAAAACCTTTACTAGAAATGTTCCCACTACTCATCAGCTAGCTGCTGCGCAGCACTCTGCTTCTTGCCGAGGAATTCGAGTGGAAGACAACAAATGAGTTTCGACTCCTGTTTTGCTCTGTAACTGACAACAGTGCAACTCTTCACCATGATGCCATAGGGCAGTGTGCTCTAGGCCCTCTTTAGCTGTTTCCTCTCAAAAATCAAAAGTTCCATTTAAATCCTTTTAAGGCTTTCCCCCCCACACCCCTCAGATCACAGGTCTGGTTTTGATCATGAGGATTAAAGGAACCAGTCAGAACCCGTAATACATCAGCAGGTTTCTTGTCTCTTAATGGCAGAAAAATAGTAAACTGTTGTCCACCAGGCTAACAAAAAAAAAAATCAGAAAAAGAAGCAAGCGAGGACTTTGCAACATGCACTTGCATCATCTTGCCTTACCTCAAATATATTGGCGGGTTCATTGCTGTACTGATTGGAGATGATCTCTGACTGGTCGCTGTACCACTTGAGTCCCCCCAGAAAGCTGTCTGCATCCAGGTCGTTCACATCTAGTTCAGAGAGGTCAAGTTCTGGGAGATCTGGGCAAAGAGGCTGGTCTTCGCCAACCAGAGCAGCACACTGCAGGATACAGCAACACAGAAACAGTTTCATTAATTACCAGGAATCTATTAACTAGTATCATGTGATAAGAATTAAGCCTCAATTAAGCTATGGCACAGGGTCACTAGGATTGACTTTGTTTTCTGAAAAAAGAGACACATAGTATTTGGTCATTGTTAGCTCTATATAGGTATGTAAAGGGGTGGGGAAAACAGCAGGGCATAAGCTGCCTTTTCTATCACATCTCTGTCCAGGGACAATGACTTTCCTTCTCCCTCTACCATTTGATAATGATCATATTCAAAGCTTTAAATCCGACAGCCGAGGCCAAAGCGTGGCCTTATTCTCCTGTTTCAGAGTGAACCAGTGCAGGTAGAAGTTACAGATGAATACCTCTGGGCAAGGTCTGTCACGCATTTCCTGATACATTCAGGTTAAAGAGGCACAGCCTGTTACAGCCTTCAGCCCTGGAGGCTGGCTCAAGCTGGAGATAGTCACACTTTCACTTCTACAGAACCTTACTGTAATCCTTACAGCCACTCCTGATGGTGGCTACCATATGGGCATAAAAAAGTATGGGTTAGTGATGCTGCTGGTGCTCTTTTCCTGATGCACAAACCACAGCCACCCAGTTACACATAAAAGTCCTGGCAGCCAAAGTGTGGCTTGAAATATCCCTATATTCTCCTCTGGGTGATAGGCATAGTTAGTTCACGCAGCCTTTCACCTCCTTGGTGTGAACACATCTATTATCCTAGACAGTTTCCTAAATGTCCCCAGAGAGAAGCTGTACTGAGAGAACCAAATGGGTTTTCCTCTTCTGGCAGCCTCTGATTCAGTAATCCTAAAAAAGGGTCTGTGAAATATTTTGGTTGAGGCTGTAAACAAAGTCTAGTCTGCAGGAATCCTCTTCAGCAGTGCAAACTGTTTTTGTCTGCACAACTTAGGAAGAGAGTGGGGATAAATAAAAACAAACCTGGAATAAGTGTCTTTTTATATGCCAGTATGAAGCTAGCTAGGGTATTGACTGACCTACTAAGGAAGAAAAAATTAATAACATACATCCACTTCAACACAGCAATTGAAATGTTAGCGTATCCACCAAAACCATTCCTAATTATAGAAAACACATAGTAACAGTTTGGCAAATAGCTGAGTCCCATATGTCAATGCTGCTCAATTAAGCAATTCCTACTGCACTGTACCATGTATCCCTGGATCTCCGAACATCTACGTCGATACGGGCACGCCGCAAAGCACACGTGGAGCTGCAGAGGCACCAGGCGCTGAATGGTTAAAAGCCATCTGAAGTCAACTGAGTCTAAGGGCATCTACTGCAAGTATTTCTACCACTGTGTTAAGGATGGCCAACTGCAGGAGCTCCTCAACTCCCGTCAGTTGACTGGGTGGTTTGACTGATTTCCCAACTTCTATTTGGACTGAAGTCAATGGATGAAGTGCCACTTTCTGGAGGCAGATGTCTGTAGGGCACTAACAATGTCCATGGATATGAACCGCTCAATACTGGTTATGTCACTCCCGCAAAGAGCGCCTTTTACAATAACGCAAGCAAGAGCTGCTGAAGGTGCATTTCATTAAGGTTTTTGTCCCCAGAATCTCGGTGTGTCTGCAGTGACGGGCTGGATGCAGCAGCGCAGCCGTGAGCAAAGATTTTGTCTGTTGGCACAAAGACTCGGTGCAGCTGGTGTGAGCTGTAATTTACCAGACAACTTCTACGTTTACCAGGACACTACGAGGCAATCATAGAGTAGGCCAAGGGGCAAGGAAGCTGAGAGATTGTAAAATGAGGCTCTGATTTAGCAGTTGGTTTTTTTCCTATTATTTAAGGGGCTGTAGAACTATAAAAAGTCAAAATCCCACTTAAGTAATCTTAACTTTTTTTTTAATCTAAATTTTTTTACCTTTGTTTTGAGCATGAGGCAAAAAAAAGAAAATAATTAGAGGATTTCCTCTTCTTTAGTGCGAGACACAACGTTCTGGCAGCAATCTTATAATACAGAGATGACCTTTTTTGATGCTTGGCCAAAATCTCTGATCTCATTAAAGGATAATCTAGTTTTTGACTGAAAAGGTAGATTCTCAGCATCATTCTCAGTTTTGTGTTCTGGAGGTCAGTAGCTTATAACTGATGCCATAGACTTCGAAAGTATCCTGCTGATCTGTTACTCCTTTAATTTATAAAAATAGCTTCACCCTGTGAACCACCTACTTAAACATGTTTACTTTTGGTAATCTGCATTTTTAAGTTCCTACAGTGGGTTTTTGAAGTAACATAAACAATGGTATTAAAAAAAAATCCTAAAAAAGCTGCCTATCTCAGCTTTTATTTACCTATAGTGACTGCAACGTCACCTAGAAAATGTAAAAGTGCTGAAATGAAGTATATATGCCTTGTCAATGTTGACATGATAATAAAATCACTGTTTCTGAATATGACATTATGCTTCTGAGCACACAGAGCACATTAATCTGAGACACATTAGCAGCAAGTGTTCCTGTTATTAATTTATATTTGGCCTTTGGATGATGCCAGATTTAACACTCCAAGTCCTAAAACTGTCCTCATCTGACACGCTGATATTTACTGTTTGCCTATACATCTGTAACAGGTGCACCTGCATTGCTAGCACACATTTTACTGTCTTCCCACTGTTCTTTGATATAATAGTTATTCCATAACTATAGCCCTAATTTTACAGTAACATTTAGAAGGATAAAGCAGTCACTAAACACAAAAGGCTAATTACTGTGCATTATTTCACTCCAACAGACCTTTTTTCTCTTAGTTCAGGTGCAAACAGTAAATTAGCTTAACTGCACTGATGGTAATGAATCATTATAATTAAGTATAATTCTCCATTAACCTTTTGACTGTTTTTGTGCCTTTGAAGGTAAATGGGGAAAAAAAAAAAAAAGAATAAGACTGGACTTGTGCCATATTAATTATATTAATGAAAATATAATCTGTGTTTTGTTTTTAACAAGTTATTCAAAGTGCCAATGGGATGAACTCAGGAAAGAAAGAGACACTTGACAAAATGTGTGTCATGTGGATTCTCTCTATCAATCTTCGCAACCTTACTGTACATCACCTTCATTAAGCTGTGAAGCACTGGGGACGCTGATCAGCTACAGTGATGCAGGCCTTTATTAAACAACACGCTGTCCTGTCATTATGTGAGTGAGAATATAATACATTTTACATTGACAGCAAATATTAATGATTCAAAAAATGAAAGCTGCCTCCAGTACTTGCTGCCTGCGTTATTTTAGCTCAGTAAAGGTGATCCCCTGAGCCAAAGCAGCATGCAGACGCTAGTGTTGCTACAGGAAGTGCAATGCAGGAGCACATTGGCAAAATCCTACCCACAGTTAATCCATCCACCACACAATTAATATTAAGATCAAACTCTTTTTTTCATTCTTTTTTTTCTCTCTGCACTATGAAAAAGTCATTGACATAAATTATCTATTCTGTTACTAGCTTGAAATTACTGCAGGAACTCTAGTGATTAAAATAAATCTTCAGTATTTCCATATAAGCTGGTTCCTCAATCAGCTCCTAGCAGCATTAGGAATAATACATGATGGAAAAATGAAGCTACAGCAGCTGAGACCCATGCTACAAGCCAGACAACAACCCACAGGATACTCCAGCTACTCAGAAACAATTAGGACTTTGGAGCCAGAAAGTCATCCACTTACTGCCTTGACTCATAATAGCTACAGGACATATGAATTATCCATATCTATTCCACTTTACCAAGAAATCAAAACAAGATAAGACCAATTACAATATGCAAACAGAAATCTGCAGATACAATGGCAAGCTGCAAATATTTAAAACATGACAAAATGACTTGAGAATCCACACACATGCTCTGCCAGATAGGAAAAATTTACTGGAGAACATGGAAATGGTTCACTTTAGATGGATAGCTCTCTACAGTACGAAGATCTTATTTAAAAAGCATCGCCTGTAACCTGTTTTTCCCTCCCCCATTGCCCAAGGGGAGCATTTTAAGCACTTATTCCAAGCCCGAAGCCAGAGGATTAGTTCCTTTGAGCAGGTCTGTATTTGGGATTCCTCTCCATGGGGTCCAAAGAAAGTTTGCCTCGCTTCGCAAGTTGCCCGAACTTTCAGGTAATGCTCCATTTTGCTGAATGCAAACATGCAGAAATCCTCAAACCTCACATTATACTCCAGAGATTAGCACAGGGCTGCTTGCCTTTTTTTATTTTTTCCTTTATGAATTGTAGCCAGCAGAAGCTGTGGATTTGATGTATTGCCGTCTATTTTTACACAAGCAGCGGCGGCGGCAGCAGCAGCAGCAGCAGCAGCAGTTCACACAGTCCTGCATAAACTCTATTCTCACGGTTCATCCTGTTGTCTCTGCTGTACATGGGATTTAACCATTTCTTGGACTACTCAGATTGACTGCAAACCCTGCTCTACGGGGTATTAGCTACAGCGTCCGTATTCCAATACCACAAGTAGCAGGGAAACGTCTCCTTCCAGAAATCTCTTTTAAAAGCATCTAAAGCCAAACAACAGGGTATTCATTCCTGTGTGCGTTTGTATTCTGCAGCTGATAAACAAGGCAAAAACCTTTGACAGAGCACAGTGAAACAAGGAATTAAAATATGAAGCCATGAGTTAATTATAACTTTTTTTTTTAAAAGAAATATTAGTCTTATTCTAAATAAACGTGGCATTTCTCCAACCAGGCCACTAAACGCCACTGGAAACGCCACTTCAGACACCGATTCATATCAATATCTTAGAGCATAAATATTGCATATGACGGGAAAGCGAGCCAGAGGCACATGAAAATAGTTTCCAACTGCAGGAGATACTATACTGATGACAGGAGCTCAGCTTTGATTTGCTCAAGGCATCGCAGAGTAACCTTAAAATAGCAAACTTACTGGAGTTAAGATAAGATAGGGACTTGTTTGCAAAGTACGCTGCCTCGGCCGTCCTGCCGGTGCCCCGCCGAGCCCACGGCCCCGCCAGCTGCCGGCACCCCACGGCCGCCCACGCCGCGCACTCCTCACCTCGAGATCACTCCATACAGAGTCCTGGTTGCACATGTCCCACGCCATCCAGCTGCGGAGCGACGGCAGGAAACCTGGCAAACTACAGTCCAGAGGCAGGCAGGCAGGCAGCAGACACTCATGCAGACAACGAGACCCTCTCTGAGAGTGAACCGAAGGCACCTGTCTTACTACTGTTCCCCGTCACATGACAAAGCTATTAAAAAGTAGGCTGGGCTGTCACTCATCCAGCCTTCTGGAGCCGCTGCTCCAGCCCGTGACGTCAGCCAGGGGCAGACCCAGCCTGAAGTGAAGTAAATCTTTGCAAAACCCGCTCAGACCTCGGCGGCCGCGGCAACCCGCTGTGATTCAAAGCAGATTTCCACGCCACACCCCCGGAACGCTGCTCCTGCCGTAGCACAGCTCCTATCCCTCCCCATCTTTTTTAATTTCTTAGCTTGCTTGCTTTGTCTTCCCCCCACACCCCAGCACACAATAGGCAGAGCTGTGCTTATAATAAAGAAAAAGTGAAGTGACTCCCAGCCGAGCTACAGCCTGTGTGCTCCGAGTAGCCCCAGCACAGCCTTTCCAGTGCCTGCACCACTTTCCCGGCGCCGTTCTCTTTGGAGAGGCTATCCCAGAGTTCGGCAAAAGTTACTCCTCCTCCTAACATTTTTTGCACTCGGGGATTTTGCATCTGCCCAAGTATTTTAGTTAGGCTAATGGTATCTCATAGACAATTGCAACTCAAGGTAGTTTTTCCACNAAAAACGTTCCTGCAGTTATCTCACCTGCTCCGAGAGGGAAGCCTGATCCTGTTCCCAAATGAATTACAGTACTTCTGAGCTGCTCTTTAATCACTTCTCTGTCTCAGCGTATTCCCCAAGAAACCATGGCTGTTACAAGGAACGGCCTCCGTCCTGCCCATGACCGCCCTGACCCCCGCCCGCTTCTATAGTCTGCCTCAGGGCGCTTTTCTGTACCCTTCTGACCTGGACCCAGCATTTGTTCATGGAAAATAAATAAATTTTAAAAATCTCTTGTCGTGTTAAAATCCAGACACACTGTTAACAGACCTGTCTCCCCGTCAAAGCCTTTTCCAGACAATAGGGGCTGCTGCAGGTGCAACTGGTTTATGACGGCCCTTTGCACTGCATACACTCATACACGACAAACTCCATGTACCAAACTGAACTGCAAAATGTTGTCCACAACAGGGAAAAAAACCCCAAAAATAAAGGTCTTGTTTAACTATCCCCACCTGCCTGCTTATTGTCTTAAGCTGCAGTTCTTTTAATTATCTGGGTGCAAAAATTCTTGTGAAATGTAAATGCTGGCTCCCTTGTGCAGGGCTACCAGTCAAAGTTACAAAACTATAGCTTATCATCCTCCATGTCATGAAATATTCATTTTCATTGTTATTTGCAAACTTGAGTATTCTAAAGACTAAATGAATTCAATTATTATACAAGGCTATGGCAATTTTGCTGAGAGAAATAAAATAAATAAGAAGTACAATTCTTGAAATAGCCTTTTTCCCACAGACACTGGAACCTTCAGAAATGGTAGGAGGTCTCAGATATATTCTTAGCTTATTTGTGTTTCTTTGTAATGCATTATTGCCAGTCCTGAGAAAATGTACATTTTTCCAAGCTTGTGCTTAAGTTGCAAATCACATCACACTGTCATATTTCCACCAAGCACTGATGACAAAAATGGCATTGTTTTTACTTTACTTAATTAAAAAGAAATACAGCAAAATACCGAATAACTACAGAAAGCCTTTCCTACAAATAATTAAATTAACGGTATTGCTTTGCTCTCACGACAAAAAAACCCTAATTTCCTTCCCAATTATGTGCTGATTTAATGATAAAACTGCAATAAATTATTAAGATCTGTGGCAAAGGTGAGTACCTCTACCCTCTGAACAGTCAACTGTGAAATAATACTGGGCACCTGTGTGCCTGGAGTGGAGTCGGTTCTTATTAATTATTATCTGTGGATCCATGGTTGGTGGAATATTCTCCTTCAATACCTGCTTATAATTGTGTTCATTGACTGTGCCGAATCCATCATCTGGTTTTTTTTGAAGTTTCATTCACACCTTTTATAGAAATGTATTTACACTGGAACATTTCATATTGCTGTTTTGGATATTTTGACCTGCTCATGTTGTTTCTATTTTCTACATTTCCACTTCAATGCTTTCCCTTCAAATTAGCAAGTTAACTGATAAATATAAACTGTGACCTTAGTGGTGCTTTCACCATACAAGCTTTAGAGATTGAAGAACTTTTTTAGTGCACTATAGAGGGAGCAACCAATAGGTAATAATT
Organism: Gymnorhina tibicen; assembly: GCA_013399875.1. NCBI lineage: Eukaryota > Metazoa > Chordata > Aves > Passeriformes > Artamidae > Gymnorhina > Gymnorhina tibicen. The sequence goes on from VXAZ01000833.1 coordinate 374,618, forward strand.
ACAGAGCCCCCAGAGTTTTTCTATGGCCCTGTCTACATTATAGCTTGAACTTTGCTGGCAGTTCCAGCGTTACCTGGAAGAGATGCCAAGCAAGACTCCAACTACAAAAGATGTGAGATTTCAACAAGGGTTCCCCATTGCTTGGGAAGATTTTTTTTTTTAACTTAAGTGTCTAACCCCAGCCATAGTACAAATTTACCCACTAGAATCTTTTTTTTCCCCGTATTTTAATGTGGCTTTTGAGCATAGTGCCCCAAGGAGGAGAAAAACAAGGGAGACAGCTGCAGTGGTGGTGTAGTTTGGAAACGACGCAGCCTCCGCATATGCAAATGAAGCCTGTGAAACCCAGCCAGCACCTAAGCTGCTTCCTCAAAGGAAACCTTGTCTTCTGAACATTCCCTAGAAGCTTTAGCAATGCTCTTCCCTCTGTTTTGACAACACTAAAGAATTGCACAAACATCTTTTGTGGGGCAATATCTAAGCACATACACACACGGTATTTGGTTCCATAACAAACACATACAAAGAAAAGCCTCCTTAGCTGACAAAGTCTGTGGGTCAGTTTGACACAATCTGCCCTGTTGAAATGTCCTTTATCAGACCACCTCTTCAACCACTGAATTTCCTCTGTTTTCAGGTTAGTCTGTACCAGGTCTCAGCAATTCCCAAATTTTGCCTTTTCTTCTTTAAGGGCCATGATTCAAGAAGGTTCTGGTAAGCCTTCCAACAGCATTTGGGCACTAATTCCCAAATCCTGACACATTTCTAACAGGACTGGAAGGTATGGCTGCCTGCAACAACAGGAAATAGAAATGAAGGACCAAAGCCTTCAAGCCCTCTGTCCTTGACTTTTTCCTGGATTCAGCATTCATTTTATCTCCTTCCCCTCCCACCCACATTTTCTAGCTATGGTCAGGTTTTTATTCCCTGTAATTTAGGTCTCTTAAAGAAGCTACTGATTTTGGAGACCTTGTGATTTTGAAATCCAAAACTTAGCCCCTTCATTATGGCACTGAGGAAGAAATATTTTTTTTCCTTGCCCCCAAGACTGTGGTACTTGCTGATTTTCGGCATTTTCCAGTGGAGTAAGGACAAGCAAACTTGTATATAAAAATAGTGCTGAAGTTTCAGCCCGATGAGGTTTGCAAATCAGTTCTCACATCGATTCAACCCTTTCTACTCAACACTCCAAGAGTGAATGGCCTTACAGCAAAAGATCAGCCAATGCTGTATATAAAAAAGCAAACTGCACTCCTAAGGTGTGTTAGCGTGAATGGTGTTCTATATAAAGTATATGTACCCTATTAATTTTTTATTAAAAATATTCCTCCTGTGCATCTTTACTCTTATTTTTTGCAAATATAGTCCTGTATTTGTTCTCCAGTTCATTCTCTCTGTTCCACTTCTATCCTATTTGTTTACACTTCTTTTTTCCCCTTCTCATCTTTTCCTTATTTATCCAGTTCATCCTACCCAGAATACACTCTCGATAGCATAAGCCAGTGAATCAAACTCCTTGAACTTCTGGGTTCATTGGTGCAGTAATTCTACAAAGGAATAAAGCCGTCTGCTCTCTCTGGTTTTGTTAGGGCAGTTACGATCTGAGATTTTTTTTTTAACAGAGAAACCCAGGATAGTGCTCTGTACCAGCTCTCTGAAAAACTCGAGAGATCAGGGCCAAGTTAATTCCTGGCCCAGCTCTGGGTCACAGGCTGCTGTCTGAGGAGCTGTATATTCGAGAGTCCAAAATAACTTTCTCCGAACAGCGATGCATTACTGACATTACTGACACCAGGCTGAATTTTGCCACATCTGCCTCCACAGACTGAGGGCTCAAATAAACAGCACTGAATGCCAGGGGAAATCACTCGCTTGTTCACATGCAACTGGACCTGACTTGGACTATTTGCTATTAGTGCAGATTACCTGATTATCAGTGTTAACCAGTCTTGCAGACACGCGACTCTTTGTAACTGGGTGCTTGTAGTAAAACCTTCCAGGAGTGTTCAAGTGAAGCAGAAGGATCACAGGTACCCACTACAAGAAATCTTCCTGTAATTTTTCTTATACCTCCCTGAACATCACCCTCTTTATAAGCACATTTCACTTACTTGTTATTAAAAAAGAGAAAAACAAACTCACTCCAGCTGATTACATAAAAAATGTATTTGTCACTTGTTTCCCTCCAACATTTGGAGCGTAAGTTCTCCAGGACCCTCCTTTGCTATGATTTGCAGAAAAATCCAGCTCATCAGGCTTGCTAAAAGGAATACGAACAATGTCTTTCACTTGGGCATTACTGTTTTGTAGAAAGGCTGATCTGTAAAAGAGTATCTACCTTTAAATTTATGACCTCTGTATATTTGAGAAATGGAGCCACGTAAACACATCCTTTTCCTGGGGAGGCTGTGGTGCTGTCTGAGCACAGACACCCAGGCAAGCCAAGGAGACAGATTCCAGTATTGCACTGTCTTGCAGGTTGGCAGAGCAGGCAGGACCACATCAAAATCGCAGACCGTTGCAGATCATCATCTCTCCTTTACTCACCTCACTGCTGATATTTCCTTGGAACAAAAGAAGTCATAAAGTTCTTATTATCCCCTTATCCTTCCACACGTTCAAGTCCCTGGGAAGAGACCAAAACCTGCTCATATCTGATATTATCAGACCCAAGGAACTGGTTTCTGACATTCCTGTTCTGATGTTCCTGGAACATCTGCCCTTACTCAGAAGCTGTGCCCTTCCTCTCTCACTCCCAGCCTTGCTGGGACGCTCACAGCCCTTCTGGGGACAGGCAATTGTCTTCTCCAGCTTCAGCCACACAGGGCAGAACCTGGGGAAGCTTCAGGAACACACCTTGTACTTGTAACACACTGCAGAACCCCACCCACATCTTCCTCATTATTCCTATTACCATTCACCTTGCACCCTTTCCCCTGAGCACCTAGAGAATTACCCTGGAGCTCTTGTTCCCTGACTTGTTCCTAGTTAATGCCAATCTAATTTTTACTGACTTTTTCTGAGAGGAGTCTGAAGAGGATGATCCCCTGAAGAACCACCATGGATTTGATATCTTAGGGTACAGAAGATTCCCTGGCGCAACCATAAGGAACTTGGTGGGAGCTATCAGCCTTCAAAGCTACCAGCCTTCACTGAAGTGGCCACCCAGTTGTCACATTGCATTTGGGGTTTGCTTTGCCATCTGGCCATTTAGTGACCCAGCCAGGGCCTCCCAGCCTGAAGGGGAGCTGTGATGCCCAGACTGCCACAGCAGTGCAGGAGAGCACACTCCCTACCAGATCCAGGCTGAGGCTCGCAGTAGCTAGTGGAAGGAAAAAATCTCGTATTTCCATAACATAGGCTATCTCCTCTCTGAAATGGCTGGTAAGGCGACTGCAGTGGAGCACACACAAGGCTGCAGCACAGTGCTGGAGAGAACAGTAACCTTTAAATACTCTAAAATCAAATCTTGTTTTACACAAAACTGCTATGGTAAAGTCGATGTGAATGAAGCACCTTTGAGTGAAGGAACAGAGGGACAGGCAGTGGACAGTTTTAGTGCCTCCTAGCAATTCTTTTTAATAAACTAGAGATGACAGACAGCCTTACCAACACATCTCTCATCTTCAAATACGACTTTCTTCAGACAGAGCTCAGTGGAACTGAGTCAGCCTTTTTTCTTGGGCCTAGCTCTTGGCATTTTTCATATTAAAACAAAGTATAATGCGCAAATAATTCTAGACTGTAGTAATCTGATGGGATTTTAGTAACACAGGCCACAGATTTGCTCTGCAACAATTTTAGGCAAACAAAATAAAATGAAGATATCACACACAAGACCTAGTGTTTGGGGGTTTTTTAAATACACTTACGGATCAAGTTACCCTTTATAGGGTTATGCCTGCCTGTGGAAGAGGGCGAGCTTTTGCGGAAACTCCTGTCTGTCAGTGGGCAACATAACTCCACTCATGCAGCAGCCAGCACTCACAGCTTGGCCTCTGAAGCTCCCAGACTGCAGCAAAGGTCCCCGTCCCCAGCTCCCCACAGCCCCTGCACCCTGTTTTCCTGAGTCAGCCAAGGAGAAGCCAAGCGGAGATGGGATCACCTCATCGCAACAGCCAACAGTCTCATGCAGACACGGCTTCTGAAGGATCAGCTTTGCCTGACCCCTTAACTAGTAGCTCCTGCCAGCCAAAATTGAGCCCTGGAGTTATTTTTAGCCAGAACCCTTCATGAATTGCAGTTAACTTGCAATATGCAAACTAGTGACTAGTGCTAGAGGAATCCCTATGGGTTTCGTGGTTCCACTCCCTGCTCAAAAGTCCAATTATTCATTTTTCTTGGAGCTGCAATATTAATCTAAAAAAGTTGCACAAATGGCAAGAGATGTCATCCTCCCTCCATCCCCAATTCAGATAACCAAAATAAAGGAAGATAAGCATTTAGCCCAGGGCTTATTAGCTATACAAAGTGCAGCTGTAAACCTTTAGAGGCTGACCCTCCTCCGGCGATGCTTTTGACGAGAAATTTGTCAGTACTTTCACCTCTGACTCAGGGCCAAACAAGCTAGTGCAGGGATGGAATGGGAGAACTAGCCACAGAAAGGTTTGGCTGAGTTACTATTTTATTTTAATTTAATTTAATTTTATTCTTTCCAAATCACTTGCCTCAATACCTATATGAGAAAATGCAGTAAAGTAAAAGGGGGGTTAAAGTAGCTGGAAGGGGTGACTGCTCTAAATCCTTTGGAAGGGAATAGAAATCTTTAATGGATTTAGGCAGGCTTTGAATCAGACCTTATCACAGAAGGTGGGACCAAGACAGTTCAAAGCAGAAACTCCTCCACACATTTCCACCTTTTTTTTTTTTTTTTTAAGTTTTCGTACCATTCAGGCTTCCCCAGCCTTCCCCTGTGAATGCACCAGGGATAAAGCACTGAGATTGCATCAGCTATCACCATTTTAGACTTCTTTGTTCCCAAGAAATTTGGTATTTGCTGAACATCCTTTGCCCTGGGACACTGATTATAAATTATTTTGTAAGTGGGTACCAGGAAGATTCACACTTCCTCCCCAAAAGAGCTATGACTGTACTTTCATTACTTCATGTCGATCAACAAAGAAGGCAAGTTTGCTACTTCTATGTTTGTCCCTAATAGATCTCTACCACTGTGAAATTCCCCAGCAATCTGGCTCAATTAAACACTATTTGTTGTTTCTGCTCTTTTGAACTCCACACGTGGGAGTGCAAGTCAGGGCAATGCATTTAACCAAAAGCATTGAAAGGACTGTGTAGGATTCACACTGAAACAGAGACTTCACCAGAGTGCACCTTTCCCTTTTGCCCGCTGCAGGCTCGCCCTTCCTCTCTGAGGAACAAAGAACCAAGTAAAAATAAGAAATTGTCGGAATGGAAGATTATTTTAATTTATGTTGCAAGTTGCTATGTAAAGAAAAACCCTCTGAAAAAACAGCAAACCAACCCCAAAGAGCACTTCATCATAATATTATTACCAATTTATTAAACCGAGATTGCATAGACTGGAGAAATGAGTGTGACACATCCCCAGGGGTTTTCTGGAGGTAGACCTCCAGCTGTTTCATTCTCACATGCACTTCTGTTTACAGAGACATGGAAAAATATTTGCACTTCAGTTCAATGCAACACAATTTTACATTGTTTGCAGGTTTTCTTTAAGGAAGGGTAGGAGCACACACAGCAAGCTGGGGATGTACACTTTGGGGAGATAGGGCTACCGTCTTCCAGGGAGACTGGGAGAAAACACATGGTGGTTGTTAATTTATATCCTGGACAATGCTATAAATCGAAGCATTGCTGACAATTCCTGCCCAGTAAACATGCTCAATTTCGTCTCCCGTAAAAAGGCGAGCAGGCACTAAATAGCAACACATTTTGATTTTCATTTAGCCACTTTAATGATAGGTGATGTTAGTGGAAAAGATCGTTTATCTTCAGATTTATTTTATATGAGATAAAAGGCCTTGCCAATTTTTTAAAATTCATTTACACAAGTGAATAAATCTTCCCAAACAATAAGTAGGAAAGTCATATTTCTTTAACTTTGCTAAAATCTGAAAATGCTGATCTTGGAGTGAAATAGACAGCACTGGCATTTTAATCAAGAACATAAAGACTCCTCTTCTAAATAAGAAGCACAGCTATACTTCAGAAAAAAGTATCTCTGATTCAGAGGACAGCCTTCTTTAATGCATTTTGTCAAAAAATCTCTGATAAATCAGGAGAGACACGTGCAGTTTTTATGTCCCCTTCATTTTTAGATCAGTTCCAGTGTGAAGGCTATCTAAAAATAGACAGAACCTAACCTTTCAAATATCTATACTGCTGCATACCACGAACGCAAGCTTTCAGTGCCTCTCATGGCTTTCAAGAGCCTTGTGCTGTGCCTGTCTTCTCCTCTAGCACATAATCCCATGTTGCCTACTGCACCCAGGCACTAGACAAGCTGCAAGTTGCAATGTGCAGTGCACTGCAATATGTGATACGTGTCCTTTTGAGACATGCAAGCGGAAAGATCATGAAAACCAGCCTTTCCTTTTGGCTATTTGATTTTTGCCACTTAAAGGACACCGACAACACTGAACCTAGTAAGTGGGGATGTGAAAACGAAGCTGTGCTGGCTGCCCCAGCAGCTCTGTTCAGAAAGCACAGGCTGGCTGGTTTGCAGCACACCACTCTTAAAAATATGAAGGGGAACAATAAGCTCTTTTATTGTTTTCTACAGTGCTTGCAGACACATTTCTACCCATCTTAAGAAGAGACTTTGCAACAGTGCACTGAACTGAGTGACTGGTGTAGAATTACAAGACAGCAGAATACATGGTAACTATTTCTTTGCATTACACTTTCAAAACTGTGATTCTGCTCGGCCTTAACGGTATAGGTCAAATTCATCCCAAGCACAATCCCAGCAATTTCAGGTCAGTGGTACCTGAGAAATCAATAGCATTTAAGTTGATGAAGTTATAACACGGGAGATTTTGGCCCAGGCTGTACAAATACTTTTATTGTATATATTCTTCACTTGGTATTATGCTATATTTCATTGTTCTCTGATGCTAAACACTCTACTTAGCAGGTCCTAAAGCAACACCAGGAGCTGGAACAGGAAAAATCTGTACTAAAATCAGGTTGTGGGGCTGCCCTGGGGGCTTTGAGTGACTGTGACTTTTGCTTACACGAAATAGAAAATCACCCTTGTACCACTTGTTAGCTAGCTACTCCTAGCAGGAACGAGCTTGTAAGGACTTGCTTTTCTTTGTTTACTGTCATGCTCTGCTCTGAGGGAGTCAGAAGTTTGTCAAGGCGTTTTACTCTGTCAAAAAATGAATAAAATAACTTACACTGATAAAATAATGAAACAAAGCAGCATCAGACTAAATGAATTCCTTCAAAGAATTTTGGACAGAAAATGTCTTACCTACTGACAGGAAGGCAAGAATAGCAAACAAAGGCATAGGAATAAAAGCTATTCAATAAAATATCGATTTCATTATCACCACCTATTCAACTTAATTTTCTTGGCATCCATATCCCTAATGCAGGTTTGTGATAGATCGTACAATCACTTTTTAATTAAGCCCTACTGTGCCTTGTATTAAGAACAAGACAGTATACATTATGGCACAATATATCTACCAAAATATTTAATGCTTATCCTTTTCATTTTGGTATTTAAAAGTTGTTCTCTTAGGAGGTGGTATCAGTATTTAACAACATTCTTGACAGTAAGTATAAAAACAAAAAGCTTCATACTTAATCTAGCCATGTCAAAACTGAAACTCCTTCAAATAATTGCTTTCTGAATATATGGTATTTCTATTGCATTGTTTTACTATTACTCAGCTTTCAACACCTTAAGATGCAAAACTTGTTCCTTCTCCTACGTACCAATGAGATAGGAAGTGGCACAAGGATAGAAAATTCACATTTGACCAGTTGAATGGTACGTGAAACAGATGTTATCATGCTACAAGAGATATTTAATGAGAAGTTGGAAGCTTCCTGACTTGGTAGTATTTTCTTTGTGTTTCAGGTCTCTTTTGGTGTATTGCAGTTCTGCTGCTTGTGATGGGGCAGATCCTCTGTAAGAACAGCACTCTTCTTCCATCCACTGGAGTACTGGCACTTTTCAGAGAGCAACATTCACTTTAATTACTAAAATGTACCCACCTTCTTCCAAGTAAGAAAAGGCTGTTGTTGCATGTATAATGTGGTTTTAGTTTTTAATGCTAGAAATGAATCAGTAAACATAGTTACATTATGGTATACTATTTCTTATTCTGTACCCATAGTAACCAAATTAATCTCAAGGCACTGCTGGCATTAATTCAATCTGAAGCTCATACTTTGGATTTCACATAGGTGTCTTCATCCTATTCTTCTTCTCAACTAATAAAATGTTAATATATGGCAATATATTTATTTCTGGTTCAGTTCAAGTTGAGGTGTGCAGTACTTTGCAGAAACCTAATTAATATCAATCATACATTAGAACACTGTTTAGTATACAAAAAAAAATGGTGCTAGCACATGAGGATGAAAACAGAGGACCCAAGAATTCATTTCTAGCTGTAACTTCTTTGTCTCTAGGATAGGCAAAAGTTTTCCCTTACCCTTCAGTCTCCATTAAGAAAAAAATCCATAACATACAGCTAAGAGCTACACTAAATAAATCACAAATTATAAAAAAAATAACAAGAGTAAGGAGATCTTGGAAGATGAGATACTGACATCTCCCCCTGTACCACTATGAGTTTGGTGCACACTAGCAATGAACTAGTTCCCACAGTGATCCAGAAGTACTGTCTTCAGCAACACCCACTGATACGAGTTTTTCCACTGGAACAGCCTTCAGCCAAAAAAACCCATCCAGCTGATAGTGAAAAACCATCTCCGCATCCCAGGGATTGTGCCTGAACTGCTCAGGAGACATAAGCAGCTCAACAGCTGTGATGTTGACTAGATCTACTCTAGACCTCAGCAAAAAGAAATCCAGTTCCTTTGTCAGAACTTAATTTGGGCAATCTGATACCCCAGGCACGCTACTATCCCAAAATCTGTTCTACTTCCCATAGTTAGGTTTTGCAGCAACAGTTCACATTTCTTGGAGCCCTTTTTACCTAGCTGTCCCCAGTCCCATGGATTCCCAGGAGCACTAGTGTCCCCAAGTACTTTGGTGCTTTCAAAATGCCCAACTAAGAGAAATTACTGCACTGAATGGTGCCCAGCTTGATCCAACCACTGACAGCGCAAGCGCAATAGGGCCAGATTCTGTCACCCTTATTCACCATGTACAACAAGCAGTCCCCATGATGTGAAGAGCTAAGGCAATACTTACAGATGAGCAGAGGGAGTATCGGTGATCTGTGGCTCACCAGGTGAAGATCCCCACTGTGAAAAGAATCACTGTCACGCCAGTGCTGCTCTGCATGGAAGCTCAGGCCTCAACGTGTACGTGGGTCACAGACCTGCAGCAAAGCTTGTATTTGGCTTACAAAGATCCCATCTGCTGGCAAAAGCCACGGGGATGTTTGAGCAAGCCCACAAACAAGTTGCACTGGCAGCCCCATGCCTACCACGGCAGGACACAGAAGACTCAGCGGGTCTTTCTATCAGGCACATCACTCAAGGCTGTATGAAGAGAAGCTCAAGCCCAGCCTTTGCAAAAAGACCCACCTCAAACAAACCTCCACACGACAGGACTGCATCAAACAGCTGGAGTTCACAGAGCTCCCCTGATCACTTCAGGTTCTTGCCTCGGTAACCGAGCAGCAAAACTCTCAGGGGGGCCCTAGTGTGCCCCTGGCACTCCCATAGGGCTCCCCACTGGCCCTGAGCCCTACCTGCATACTGCATCCAAGGGTACAATACAGTCCTTCACTTTTACCAACTGCTACAGAGTAAGAATTCCTAGAACGGCTCAAACACATACCAGTTCAAATATGGGTACTTTCAGACTTCTTTTCTATTCCAAATTATGTGCTTTGCCAGCTTCAAAAAAACAGATGGAAAATACGTCCCTAAATGTGCACCCTTGTGATCATTCCAAAAGGAAAGCAGCACCAAGTAGCTTAAAACGTTTGCTAGAAAAACTCTTTTCCATATCATGCAAATAGCAGACAAAAATAACTGCTAGGCAATTGATATACATACAAATATTGGTTATTTTAAACAGTAATTTGTTATTGAGGACATCTCACTGAAATATTATAATATTCAATTTCCTCTGCATTTGCATGGAAAAGGAGCTCAAGAGCGCATGATCATTCATTTAACTATTACATAAATACGTCTATCATAAGATCACACGGTTTTCAAGCCAGAGTTCAGATACATGTTTAATGTATGAGACTATGATGAAGAAACTTGTGAACTCACAGGTCTCATAGCACAATCTCAATCAGATACAAGCTTGGTGTAAATATGTACAGTATCGTGTGCTTTCCAATAGCACCATGTCTCCAGGCAGCAGTTTGACATCAGCAAAGGAGACAGGTGGTTCCCCTTCCAACCCTGGAGGGGTGAAAAAAAGGAGTTAAGACACTGTGTAAATATAGCAATATTTTTTCCTCGGTGTTTTGCTACAGTTTTCCACCCTTAATGAAAATTCAGTGCATGAACAATTCTCATAACATCTTTGCTACAAATCAGTGAGTGGATGTCACGTCCTAAGATATTTATAACCTGAAAGGTAGTGGTAAGCGATACTGTTTGGCAGCCTTGGTTTACAAGTACTGAAGTTATTTGCCTTTTGGTTTCATAAGAAAGGAGCTCCAAAAAGCCACAAAAACCCAGTTCCCTTGCTCTAAATGTATCCCTTTCCTATAGCAGATCACTGTTACTAATAATGCCTGTAAGAATGACAACCAACAGTCAATCACTGGCACAGAGCAGGTCACAACTGCTTTTAGCTAGCTCAACTTTGTAAACTCTAACAGTGTGAGATATGCTAAACTCTGCACAATCCACAGTAGCTTGATTTTGAATCTCACATTACAAGAGTTCACACGTATGCTAACCTGCATATAGAATAACCCAATTTGGCCTTTCTTTCCTATCTGTACATAAATAGATACTTTTTTTTTTTTTACACAGTGACAGCCACTGCCTCTTAAACCATTTTCTTTTGTTGCATTTCCTTAGAAACACAAATCTTGTTCCTTGGCAGCAGTTGCTGTAAGTGCTGTACCACATGCCCAAACTAGTTCTCACTCACAGCTTTAATTCACAGTAAGTGGCATGAAAGGAGGTCAACACTTCTCAGAAACCACTTTCAGTTCTTTGCTGCTTCAGTATCTATTCTATAAAGCCATCCGCCCTAACAGAAAGAAAGTTGTTTCTTATATTGTGTCCCTTGCTTTTTTATTATTGTCATCTTTATGGAATGGGCTGCAGAATATATCTGATGGAATAAAAGAAGATTATTCCTGAAACCACATTCCTTGTCTCCCTTTTCCGAGATCCTAAAAATATAAGTAAAAAGAAAATAAAAATTAATACTTTCCCCAACAAAAACAGAATGGCCCTTTCTTTTCCGTGCAGAAAGACTTTATATAAATGGCATCTTGCAACTCAGTGTCAATCACCGTGTCTTACTTTCAGTTCAATTTACTTGCTTACAGAATGATTATTTTTTTTATCAATCCAACCAAGACATGATGGAGGTTGAAAATCAAACAGCCTTCTTTTTGCCATGATGCATCACTGGCAAGAGGAATGGCCTTGCTGACAATATTTTGCTGTCACATTTGCCTCTACAGCTTCACTGCCTTCTCTGTGATCAATGAAAACAGATTTTGACCTCATCTATTTCATTTCAGACTATATTCTGCCCTGAGGCACACGAGTACAACCTATCATAGTTATAGTGGCAATTGGGGCAGAATTTGTTCCTTTCCTGACAATTCAATATGTGATTCATGAACCAGAATTGAATCCAGTTCTCCTTTCCTAGAGCTCCTCTGTTTTTTTGGCATTAGCATCAGTAAAAAAAGCAGCAAAGATGAATTTATGTTGGTCATATCAGCAGAACTGGCTGGGTAGTCAATAATCAGACTGCTCAGCAAGATGCTACCTGACCAAAAGTTAGTTACTGTATTTTATTTACACAGCTTGTTCTGTAGTCTGTTTGCTTGCTTGCTTCACTTCTCGCTCCGTTGTTTAACTAATGGGATCATAAGAATTGGAAAAATACCTCCTAGTCTTGAACATTTCTAATTGGCTTAATAAAGCAAACCTAAAAAAAGATAATCCTCTCCACAACCATCACCTTAAAAAACACACCCATGCCACTAGCCAGGGAATACGCGGTGCATTCACAGGGTATGCAGTTGCAGGCAATAACTGGATGATCAAGTTTCTCATTAATCCCCAAGACAATGGACCACTTTTGAAAATACAGGCTCCACTTATATTCACACATGACTCTATGTGCCAACACCTGCATGCACTCTTTCACACAACTCATGGTACAGCTGAGGCGAGCACACTTCAGCACACAATGTCTCACGTGGACACACAGCAATGCCATTTGAGATGTGCAGCACTGCAGCAAACCTGTGCTGTGGGGCACTCCCTCTGCACCACCTACAGAAGTAGGAAGAGTCTGTTCAAGACCACCCTGGGAGCGCTGGCACTCAAGAGCCAATACCAGGAGCTCTTTTTGAACCCTGGAAGTGCCTAGTGTCTCAGCGTCTCACTCAACATGACAGGCATTGCATGCATAGGTTGTATCATGATTTTCTGGAGGACTCAGCTCTCAAGCAGAGGCAAGGTTGACATCACTTTGAAAACCACATCCAAGACATCTAATAAATTGCATACAGGAGCCTAATCTATAGTCAATTTCATGTACAGTAAAAATAAACTCCTTAATATAACAAAAGCACTAATCAACACATTGCATATTAGGTCTGCAATGCAACAATTATCTGATGAGGAGGAGTAATACTAGATAGTTCCAGTTTCCTCAGTTATTTAACTATTTACGTCAAGGGAAATCAAAGAAAACAATGCCTATGGAACCACACATGAAAATACATATGAAGGATTTCAGTCAACATTTCAGTTTAGATTTGAATGTAAGGAGAAAAAAACTATTCAACAATAAAACAACAAAAATATAGCTCAGGACCTCCAAGTCCTGCTGCATAGTGCTATTGTACTGGTTATGAGAAAACAATTTTTGGAAGCAAATTATTTTAATTTCCCTTACCATTTAAGAAAAATGCATTCAAAGCAAAGCACAGAGCCTGATCCTGCCCTTCTGCAACCCCATCAATAGCAGCCTTACCACAAACTCCAGTGAAGCAGGATTTATCCTTTCCCGTGGGCCATGCTCTGAGTCCTTAATTCAACACCTTATTCATCAACTTGTTCTGTGAGATTAGCTGTGGTTTCAAGTGTTATTCATTGAAAGCAATGGGTCTACAAACACCCTCTTTCTCTGTATGGCTAGACCAAAGAAAATATGAACAATTTGGGGAACATTACCAAAGGCTCAGAGAGAACCTCAGTATCTTCTGTGGGGTTTTCTTTGGAGTGAGAGAGCTTTCTGAGTTTGAAAATCAGCCTTGTAATGAAATAAACAGAACTCCCTTCTCTTCCATTTTTTTTAGGTAACATGACCTAAAAAAGGATTTGCAAATACACTGGGAAAGGAGAGAGCACTCTTGTGTTTATTGGATTTTTGTTTATTTCCTGCAGTTATTTCAGAGAGTTTCTCAAAATCTTCAAACATCTGTCAATCTTATAAGGTTCATCTTTTCCAACTGCAATGTGTCTAGCTTAACTTTCTTTTCTATTTATTACACTTACTAATAACTATCTGAATGCCCACACAGTGCTTTAAATGGGGCTGCAAATATCCCCTGGAACTCCATCAGCAAAAAGAGAAGTAAAACCCAGCGCAGTGTTTTGATCTACTATCTGCTGTTTTGTAAAACTGCAGGAAAACTTGTGCCTTAAGGGCCGAGCCCTGTTCCTTCGGCAGGGAAGCAGACCAAGAAGGGTCTGAGTGCCTCACCGGAGTCATGCTTGGAGGCAGAGCATGGGAGCGACGAGCCTGCCAGAAGTGCTGATTCACTGCAGCCACTGAAGAGGTTGCTTAGTAGCTAAGCTGGTGGGGGGAAAGATGGCACAGAGCAGGGGGGCATCTTCATTGGTACAAATACATAAACAGGAGGGAATGCCAAAGTTGTTGCAGAGACTGGATTCCCTGAGATCTCTAATACATGCGTGTTAGTTCATTTACTGGAACAAAACCTGTTAATACAGCTCTAGCCATAGGGGGAAAAAAATACTTGCAAATGCACAGAAGTCATGTAAATCAGAGCTGCTGCTCTATTTTACAAGAAAATTTCTCCATTAATTAATTTCATGACTTAGAGCAAATGAGCATGGTTGGAAACAGGGGACCCTGCTGATACCAATCTCACAGCATAAGATACTTTCGTTTCTCTCTCTCAGATATATAGCAGATGTACTCCCTGGCTCAAATCCAGGTGCGGACTAGGTACTTTTGTGGCTAAAACACCACCTTCTAACCTGGTTAAGTCTACTAGTAACTTTTTCTGGTTTGGAGTTAGAAAATATCCAATAAATCCCCCAGGATTTTAAAATCCAAATTCTCAGAGTTGTCACATTTATAATTAGAACAATCTGATATGACTGGCATTAGTGTGAGGTAGGAACATATCACAGAGGGCCAAGCAGACAAACTAAAATATTTCTCACCATTAAAAAGGGAATTCTTCCAAGTAGAAATGTCAGTTGAGTCACAAGGGCTCTGTGCTAAAGTAGCACCTCTTCATCCTCATACCTACTCTTAGAAAGTCCTGTGCTGCTGCCTAACTTAGCCCAATAGACCACACCACCTACCAAGGCCTGACAACAGCTCTGGCTCCCTGCTCAACCCAGATCCTCCTCCAAATAGAAAATTACTTTTCTCTTAAGTTCAGGTTGTTTCAGAGCTACCTGTAACACCCCCAAACAATACATAAAGACAGCATCTCTGTTGATGCTGCATGTAAGAAGATATGCCTCCACACTGAAAAAAAATGTTTCATTAAACAGTTTGTCACAGTATTCCTGGATGCAGAACTTGTTGCAAGAGTAACCTTTCTTTGTGCTGATGAAAGTACTTTTCAAATTGTTTACCCCCATACTGGAGAAGGAGAAAAAGGAAATAGGAAAGAAAGGGAAGAAAGGAGGGAAGAAGGAAAGGATGGAGGGGACACTATTGTAGTTACTGAATCAGCAAACAAGCCAGCAACAGACAAAATGAGAACAGCTGTAAGGAACCTGGCAGCACCAGCATGTTGAGTGAAAACAATAAAAAGGAGCCTGGAAGACAAGAGAAACCCTGGATGCAGATACTAACTTTTTCTTTTTTTTCCTGGAAGAGGATTTATGATGCCAGATTCTGGTTGACTCCTAATACCCACACCTGGATAAATACAAATGAAATTAATTTTACAGCTGCAATCTTTCCACATTTTGAACATGGTGATTTGCAGAAAGAAACCCTATCAAGAGGTGTCAAAAAGGAACATATAACATGCAATATTTTTTGAAAGACATCAATTGTAATTATATGAAACCGAACAAGTGCTCCAGGGAGAGGTGGATAGAGTCGCACAGCAGAGTGCCTGGCCCGTGGTGCAGATGGCAAAGCTCAATCCAGGCAAATACAGTGGGAAGGCCACAGGAGCTCACATGTATCAAATAATAACAGTAATGTGTCTCTTCCTTCTGCCATCCGGTCACTGAAATCAGTGTGAAAGCAGCACGGAGATGAAAATGCTATGGTCAGGTATTAGGTTAGAACTTCCTACATGACCTGAGATTACAACCATCATCCCTCATCCCTCTTACTTCCACATGACAACCCTCATCCCTCTTATATCCTAAACTAAGTCACTGGTCTCATTAAGTTTTACTAGCACAGTATGGCCAGTCTTCATTCTAAAGTATTTACTTTTTCTCGAACATCAGTAGCAACTGATCTGTAACACATATGTGGTATTAAAATCCACCACTGATGTGTGCAAAGATGGAGATACTCCTCAAAGAAAATACGAAAAATTTCAGAATACTATGTCTGAGAAACAAGGTGTGATACCTATTTCAGAATTAGGGCAGGAGTTTATCTGCTCACAGATAAACAGGAGTTTATCTTCCTCTCTTTACCCCATGACCAGACTGGCAAATTTTGCAGTTTCAGTGCTTGAGAGAACGAAAAATGGTGCTGTCCCTTAGTCTCTGTACCACACCTACAAAATACATCTCCAGGAATGTAGTATTTTCCTTGTTGGTTTCTGCTGGTGAGGATCATACTACTAATGTATTTTGCTCACCTTCCTGCAGCCAGGCATTCCCGCAACAGAAGCGGAGACCTGCAAACTGGCCACATTTGTACCAAAAAAGCATCAGGTCCTTTACAACACAAAAGCCATGATTTCATTAAATGGGTCAGTGCTGAAGAAAAGTCTCTTTTCTGGGAATTAAAATAGGCAATTTGCTTTCTGGAATTTCACCTGCCTCCCGTATTATCACAAGCATGACAAATTAATGGCTATAACTGTATTATAGCACCACTATGCTCTACACTGGCATGAACACTCGAAAGGATATTGCCCCTGTGAGAAGGCGAACTACTGCACCGGCTTTCCTGGATAAACTAGGGGTAAACAGATGCCTTTCAAATGATGAAGAATGACAACCCATTTTTACAAATACACCGAAGAAAACTCTTTGTAAGGTTTGGTTTTTTTCTTGCTTTGGTTTTCAGTATTAACACTTTGGGCACCCGATATTAATCCCTCCCATATTTCTCAGCTCTTGTGTAGAAAACATAGTGCAGTCCTACAGCTGCGGCATTTTGAAGTCTGCACAACATGCTGTACATGCCATTGCTTGACATTTTATTGACAACAAAGGCCTGCAGCACAGCAGAGCTTTTAGAGATGGGATTAACATAATGAACTCCATCTTCATGGCTTTTTCATGGCATTTCTTTACAAGAAAGAGTGAAAAAAGACCCAAACCAGGAACAAACATTTTTTTATAGTCTTTTAGGACACAGTCCCCTCTGAAATAAAGGACAGAAAAGTCCGCAAGTAAAGGAGCACATCTGTACTTCTAAGGAGAATATAACTGCAGAAGAACTAGGGTGAAAAAAAAGACACTGACCTTTCTATAGGTCAAGAAGAGCTCAAGTGTGGGGCCTGCACTAGTACAACATTATAGCTGATAGAGTAAGCTCCATCATGAGATGGTAACATGAACAACACTGAGGCTTCCACATGGGACGTTCTACTGCACAGGGACAGGCTGAAAGGGTCTTGCAGCAATGCAAAACACCAAAGTTTCAAAATCCCTAAAAACACATGTACAAAACCCAGCAGATATTGCTTATTTGAGTCCCAAGTCAAATGGTCCTCAGGCATGAGTAGCCACAGACAAACACTGAACCCAGCCTAGGTTTGCCAGATGTCCACCCCATATTTGCAAGATGGCCCAAAATGCAGGAAAGAGAGTAGCACCCTGTGCAGGAATCAGCAATTTTGTCTGCAAAGCTCTGATCTTCCCCTCTTAAAGCTTCAAGAAAACTCTTCAATGAAAAGTGCTTGGCAGAGTTTCCATCTGTTCTTGGCTGGACTCGCTAGCCAAGTCTGAAGCACACAGAGCTTTGCTTTATTTTTATCCTCGTACATAAGTAAAACTCCACAATATTACTGTTTTTTACAGAATGAAGTAGAGCAATCACACAGCCATCAGTCCAGCCTAACGGTAGTTGCTAAAAATGAATTTAGACAGTTAGGAATTACGGGTTTTGATTTTTGCAAATTTTCTTTCTTTCTTTCCTTTTGGTCTCTCCTTTTCTGAAGTCCTGTATCCAAGCCTTCCTGTCTGTAACTTTCTACAAACACTTAAAAAAACTGCCTAAGTATCTACATGAGTAACTTATTCAGAACCTTTTTTGGGCAACAACAAAGGAACATGGCAATTTGGTACGTCCTCAAACAACAATTTAATCAAATTAATGTTCCAAAGGTGCCTTAGTAAGAGATCAAAGAAAAAAAATCACAATAGTCCCCAATTGCAGCAATAACTTGTCTGCAACTGAATTCTTGGCTTTAAGCTAACATATTATATCCACTTAGAAATTAAAAGCTGCAACCTCAACATGTGAACTCCTTGCAAAAATGGGGCAAATTTCTCTGGTCATTGTGGAAGTAAAGGGTATTCAGCACCTCTCCTAGAAGTTCTGTCTACTTGCAGAATCATAAGTCAATTTCTCTAGGAAGTTCTGAGATGCTTTCTGAAAACCAAACCTCCACCCTTGTTCACAACCTTTGTTTAAGGAAGACAAGTAATCTACATTGTGAAAAGAGGCTGTGCTCATTTTCCTGACGTACTTTTCTGTGACCTGAACCCTCCGTTATATAAGAGTGGGAAGCATGGACAATTCATTCTTAATGCTAGCTCAGTCCTGGCCTCTCCTGGGCGCTGGCTGAAAATAATACTAAACCATGCTGAATCATTTACAGTAGCTTTATGATGTGGATTATCATTCAGCAAGGACTGACCTGACCCCATCACATTCATTTCATGCAGCAACACAGACTGGACTCCAGGATCTAACAAATGCCACCCACACTGGCACCAAAACAAGTCATGCATTCATGCAGAAGGCTCACTCTAGAAGAAAGTTGCTTTAAATTTATCCTTGTACTAAGCCTTCAGTAATTGTCATATCTGTGCCTCTTCTGCCAGCATAGGCAGTGCTTTAAAACTATAAGCTGCCCAGACATATGTGCAGTTTTTTATTTCAAGCAGCTTCCCCACTCTTACTTTCAGAAGGCTACTAGCCATTATGAGAAAATATTTTGTTAATCAATGCTTCCAGCAGTTACACAGATTTCTAATGCCTCTGCTAAAATAATGGTCCTTTATTCTGCTTCTTCCTTCAGACAGAGATTCTGATCACAAGGCATGGGAACAATTTACCTCCTCTTGGACACACGAGATACTGTGCTACAGCGCAGTGCAAAAATGTGAGCTCCTCAGTCATGCAGGACCTGGTCATATGGCTGCCCACTGAATTCCTGCTCTTTCCACCATCATAAAAGGGAGTACAAGATGCTGTTGCCATTTATATTCCACTGATTACACAAGCTATTTTCATGGCAGGACTCTGCTGCTGCATTCCATCTCACAAGCTGAACAGATTGAGCTTTTTTAGTGGATTCTATTAAAATAGATGTTCGTTCCAATAGGACAAATTCATCAGGTAGGGAGCTTTTACAATGAGTCATTTTAAGGTAATCTTTGTACACATCCTTTTCAAATAGCCTGAACTCTTTGAATGATAAAAGTGCACAAAAACAATAGTGGCTGTGAGTGGAGAAGAAACATTTTAAAAGCTGGGTTTGTTAAATGTTAACCCAGAAAACAAAACTCTGTCTGATTTTAGATTGGATCTTTCTGTGTGTATTCCCATCCCTACTGATTTCTTTCTACTTTTAAACAAAGAGAAAACAAAGGTTTTAATTGCAGGACACTTTCATTTTTACTCACAAACTGTCATTATCAATCATTTATGTTTTCTAGTGAACTCCTACACTAAATAAAAAGAGAATATAAGAATAAATCTTTTAAAAGGAATCAATTTGCTGCACATCAATCCCTGCAGGCCATGTGCTCATAAGTCAATAGTTTAAAATGAAAACATCTGATCAAGGTAATACACCTGTTAAAGGAGCATAAAATTCCAAACCCAGTGGTAAAATATAAAGATTATGAAGCCTCTTAAAGGAGCCATCAAAGTAAACTATTACACTGATACATCTGCTTCATATCAGCATCCGTTCCATCAGTGCCACTCACGATAAACGAGCATTAGGACAAACATTTCATAGAGCATCTGCAGAAAATATATTTTTTCCGAAAGTGAGTAATTCAGCTCAAGAAAAGAAACAAGTAATGATTTAGCCTGGCGTGCACTTTCTAATAGAGGATCTCCAAGCAATGCAAACTATTAATGATCTGAGCTCATCACAAATCTGCACACTAGCAATTTATCAATCATGTTTTACAGACAAAGCAACTCCTGTACACGACAGGCAGGGTGAAGTGACCAGCATTGCCTGAGTGTGTAGAGAGATGGGCTCGAGCACCGACCAAGGCTCACAGGGAATCAGTACTGTCACTGCTACTCTGATTATTACTGTTACACAGTTCAACCACTTGTTCTCTTGTTTCCTGCTCCGGTGGCTCTGTCTTATGCAGCTTTGCTGGAAGAGGGAACAAAGCCCCTCACCAGCACGGGCATTCCTGCACTTTCACAGTGTGTCATTCTGTCTGCCTCTCAAGCACTACAAATCCCACATGGATGTTCTCTGCCAACATACTCACTTGTGCATGTGCTGTTGGTAGAGTCAAGAGGATTTTTGTTTCTCTTTTGTTTGCCTCTTTTTCTTTCTTTCTTTTTTTTGTTTTTAATTTAAACAAAGTGTGCTCAGGGCCCCATCGAAGGGATTTTTTAACCCCTTTCCAAAAGCTTATGGGCCTTTTGAGTCTCAGCTGTAATTAGTCTCAACCATGTTTTGTAGTGCTTGTGATCACACTTGGGTTTGGCCCCAAGTTTAAAATGGAGAGAAGGGCTGCTACCTGGTGTTCCTGCTCCAGACTTTCTCCACCTTTCTTACTCTTTTTTTTTTCCTGAGGCTGAGGTTTTGCAGACATGACAGGAAGAGAAATATGGTTCCATACAGAGGGCCAGGGAAGCAGCATGACTTCTCCTTCACACAATAGTTTTCTGTTGGCCTTCCTCCTGGCTCCCAACCAAACCAGCAGCCAAACCTCCTCTGGCTTCACAGCCCCAGGAAAGACTTTCACAATGCTGAAAACAGTGATTTCATAATCCCACAGCTTCCCTTTGTGCAAAAGAAAGCTGATCACAATACCTAAAATTTATGCTACCCTGCTCCCTGCTCGTGGATGCTGATGGAGGGGGGCACAGGGTGGCTGCAGGCAGCTCCCAAAGGGAGAGAGTGAGTGCCTCCTGCCCAGCAGCGCGTGGGCCCACGTGGGGAGGTGAGCGTGAACCCCATCCCACCAGTGTTTCCCTTTTTGCTCCAGAGGCTGCTGGTGTAATATTACCCTCTGTGTTACCACATAAGTCATGCCACTCATGTGACCAGAATTTCCAGGTGTGTAATTTAAATTCTTCGCACCTTTGACGTTACCTCATGAGGGAGAGATACCATGGCCCCAGTTCCCACCAGGAGCCCAAGCTTTTTCATCCAGGATCCTCACAACACAGCTTTTAACACATCTGTCAAAGTGGCTGAACAGTCAGGGCCACGGTCATGCTTTATATAACACTGCATTTTTTGCATTGTTTTTGAAATGCCTGGTGCAGGTGTCAGCCTGTTTAAAGGGTACAGTACGTGTGCACACCTCGCCTTCCCCGTGAGCGCATGAATTGTTACCTCTCGGAACGCACTGCCTTGGCGCTGCTGACATTTATGTAGAACAGTGAGGTCTATTTTGCCAGCTATGACTTCAGCGTCATTCTCAATAACTTAAAGATCAACCATAACAAAACAAAAAGGCTTCTGAATTTTATTGGCACGTGCTGCCACAGGAAATATGAAATATGGATACCTGTCATAACTGATCCTTCATATTCTGAAAAAAAAAAAAGAGAAAAAACCAAACAAAATAAAAAAACAATAAGAGTAATAATAATAAAATAAGAGCAACCATAGAGAACTGCTCTGAACTGTAAGGCCACACTGAAACAGAGGAATGATTCAAAAATAGCCTTGTCTGAAATAGAGCACCAAGGTAAGCGTGGCGAGGCAGCGCTCCCAAGGCAGGGCAGGGCAGGTGCCTGCTGCAGGCGTCACTCCCAGGGTGAGAGAGCTGCTCTGGAAAGAAGGGGTTAATATTAGCCGCATGTTATAGTCAGTGATGCCTTAAATAATCATCACATGGCTCCTGTAATCTGTTCCATGCTGTCAGCACTGGGTTAGTCATAATAATATCAGATAAGAGCTGTTCAAAGTGACATACTAACCAACATGAGAGCCACATGACTTTCTGGCTACATGGCTGCCCTTCACCTGAACTTTGGCTCAGACAGTTTTACACCGGCACAAGGTGCGCTGGCGTCAGAGCCCCTTCCCTGCACGGGTGGTGGGAAACCACCTGCCCCCCCGAGCACCCCGCAGCCATCCTCTGCAGAGGGGATGTTCTCCTGCTGGGACACACTCTGAACATCCCCCTTCATTTTTTTCTAAGCTGGCTGCAGGGTAAGAGAAGCACTTCTGGCACGGGGCATGCAGGGCGGCTTTTCCTTTTTTAACAGTACTTCCTGCCTCTCCCCTGCCTCCTTTGTTGCAGGCAGCCAAGCGCAGGAGCAGAGAGGCAGAGCAGCAGGAGGGACCCTAGCTGGGGAGCAGGAAGGAGGCAAGAGCAGGGGAGAGCAACATGGAAGGGTGCAAGTGCCACGAGGAAAAGCAGCAAGGCTGTGAGGATCTGCAGCAGGGAGGGCAAAAGTGGGCAAATTGTGGTGGTCAAAAGAGGGAAGGGAAATACTAGAAGCAGAGAAATCGGTGTGAGAAACTGAGCTTAAAAAAACACGGACAGAGCTGGTTGTTGTATGCCTTGAAAGACACCAAAAAAAAAAAAAAAAAGAAAATGCAAGAGCTCCAGCACTCAAAAGGTGCCCATGGCCAGCCCTAGAGACAGGGAACTACTTCCTCTGTACCTTATGAACCAGCTCCTACTCATCACTTAGCTGCCACGTCAGCCCAGGGGGAGTTAATGTGATCTCCCCAAATAGCTCTCTGCTCTTTTCTTTTTTAGGCAAGAGAGCTGCCTTTTTTGTTTGTGGGTGTAAAGTATCCTGCACAATCATGCCTTGGTATTCCAGGAGACTAAATAAATACAAATAATTAATAACAGCAAGCCCAATCCAGCAGCAGGCTATAAACTGGTGCTGAGCAAACCAGGGAAATGGTACAAATACCCTGTTTATAGAAGAGATGAAGGGAAATACGTTGCAGAGTTACAAGAGATGTGAAGACATCTTTCTTGACAAGTATCATGTTATCCTGCCAGAGCTCCAGTGGCACAAGACTGCTCGTGACCTATGGCTCCACTCTCAGGCTCTACCAGGGTGCATCTCAGTAACACAGCAACACTCCAGCAGCTCCAGCAGCTGCCAGCCTGGCCACACGGTGTGGAGCAGCTCTCTGGAGAAGGCGGGGGGGACAGCTGCACCACCAAGAAATGAGAAGAGCTGAGCAGGCTAGTGCAGAGCATCAGCTTGGGGAAAGGGCAAGGGGAGGAAAAAGAAATGTAGAAAGGAACTGCTGTGTGAAGGAAGGGAATTCAACGGGAAAAAAGTAAAATGCATGAAAAAAAATATAGGGAAAGAAAAAAAAAGATAGGGAAGCACAGCATTAGAGAGAGGTTAAAAGAAAATGGAAAAACAGTGCCAAAAGGTGTTTTGCTTTATTTTCCTTAATTATCTCTTCCCTTATAAATTGCAACACGCTCCATCCGTACGTCCTAAACCAGCAAGTTCTGCCCCCTGAGGAGGAGATCTGGATCTTGAATCTTACTGCTAAGTATCCAGTAAGTGTTCATCTCTGTAACATTAAACTGCCAGTGGGCACCTAACAGTCTCCCAGCCAAAAAGGATGGTGTCAAACAGGGGAAGCTAGGGCATTCCAAACACAAGGGAGAAAAAGGCAAGTGTTTGGTACCCATCTGCCAACAGTCAGCTCAGGCCAGCTGCAGAGGATGCTCACACAGACCTGTGTGAGACAAGGGGTGGCTGGATTAGGCTCTGGCTTGCCAAGAATGATGATCAGCCTCTCACTCATTCAGCAAGACACCTTCAGCAAAGAGAGAAAACCTGCATAACAGAAAGACATTCCTTCCCTGGCACTTGCAGGTCTCTTGAGTATTACGTAAATACCTGCTCTCCTGGGTGCTGGAGTTAAGGAAAAGGGACACTCACATTAAGACTTACACAGAGAGGCTGGGTTGCGTACAGTCAGTGGACACAAACGGGCACCTCTTGGCTCAGTTGAAACTTGAATCACTTTATGGACGTATCTGTCTTGTTCTCTTCACTGCACAGGGAACCAAAACCAACTGTGCTCTTAAGTCCTTAAATTAAGTTGACCAAATCTAGGGCCATAAATTTGTTTCCTAAGATTAGTTGGCCTCAGTTCCTGCATTGTTTTTGTGAACAATCACCTCTAGGATACAGTCTAGATACCGTGGGGAGTCTTGCTGGTGTCATCTCAGAAGCCAGCACTCTTTTTTTCCTACCTAACTGAAACCCGTGTGTGTTTTCTCTTCTGCTAATGCAGGTCAAAACCACTGTTACATAACAGTGAAATGGCTGGAAACAGCTCCCTGCTTTTTTAAGACCTCTAACCCTAGGCAGGGTGCTAGGATGCACTCATATCTCCCTCCATGAGAGACGGAAGGTATGTTAGCCCACTTCTCTTACTAAAAAATGCAGAATTTTGTTCCAAACTATGCCATTTATTATTCATTATTATTTAATGGGACCAAAGAATGCAATATGTGTAACCAAGAAATGTGCCAAGTAATGTTCTTTCTTTTAATGGCTAGATCAAAAGAAAGTTTATGAGGCTGGTGCTGTCTAAGACAGTAGTTGCATTTGCCCCTAGTCCTCTGCAGAACACCTTACTCAACCACATGTTTTAAAATCTTTAAAATCAGGGACCAAAAGGTGTGCTAGACATCTTAAGTTTACTTGCCTTTATAAGCTTTTTTTCGCTTTTCAAATAAATGTTTTTGGAAGACATTTCTCTAAGCCAACTTGCAGTTGAGTGCTTAACATAGCATCTCAAGTACTCAAAAAGCAAACAGTCCTTGGAGAACGCTCTTCCTACTCTCACTCTAAATGCATGCAGTGGGTGATGGAAAGGCTCTTAGGCGTGCCAGAAAAGGGATGGTTTTCTGATTTTTCTCTTTTCTCCTTGAGTCACCAGCTGCTTTGTCAACAACCAGATATCCCCCGCTCCCCTCCCTCCCTTGCCCCCAGTAAGATTTGTAAATGTCTCTAGAAAAGTTGTAAAACTGGCTCTAGCAGGATATGCATTCACACTAATGCTGAAGACTCTCAACTGTGATAATTTAGCAGATCATTAATCCCACTCTCTAAAGGAGGCTGTAAAGCAGAACTAAATATGCAAATCCTCTTGTGCTTTAAACTTGAATCTGTCTGTCTGTCCATCCAACTATCTATCTATTGTAGTAGAAATCTCCTAAGATCACGCTGTATTCTAATCCATTAATGTAGCTCAACTGGAGCATACAAGATTAAATAATAATTAAAAAAAAAAAAAAAGAAAAATAACGTAGAGGCCTCAGTACAGTGGGCAATCTCTCAGACTTTGTGATCTCCACTGCACGTGCAGAAAGGGGGTGCGCCCAGCACTGGGGTTGAGTAAATTAGCCTTCTATCCCCACCCACTGACATTCAAGCACCTATTACTGTAAGGCACAAGTGCAAATGAGGTGGGTGGCCTCTTTCTAGTCCACTTCACTGCACTGCAACACAATCTGGCATGACCTCCAATTCCTATTCAGGACAGTGAACACTGTGGTATCAGGGGGTTTGGGTATTCTGGCATGACTGCAGGTGGTATGCTTGCGCAGTAACTACCTGCACAGTGCCTGGGGCTAGACATTTTGCTCACATGAGCAATAAACTCTCTCAATCAAACGTAACTAAGTGTATAATTTACTATTTGCAGCTATTCTAGCATGGAACTATTCCTGCTTTAAGTTAGATTCTTTTAGGTTTTTCTCCTGGCTTTAAATCAGAATCCTAAATGAACATTTAAAAATGTAATGATCTTTGCTCCTTAAAAATTGCAGTATCAACGTCTATGGGGCACCTTCACAGCGAGCACTGCAGTGACTTTTAAGATGCAGCACAAATAGCCTGCTAACAAATGTGAAGTAACACTGCATGTGAGAATTCAACAAGCAGTCCTGAGCCCTACCATATGTGTGCAATGTCCAGGTGGTAAGGATGTCCCCCATCTCCTGAGTGGGTCTGCAGAGCAAAATACAGTAAAAAGAATATGCAATCCTCACAGAACCTAACCCAGTGGAAAATACCAGTTCCTGCTTGAACCACAGGAGCTCTGGAAGGCAAGAGATGCCTTATTTGTGTTCAGGGGAAAAAGGGGCACTGTGCAGATGGGGAAGACCCAGCTTCAGCAGTTTGTGTCAGAGAATAACAGATTTATTCTTGGTTGGAAAACCCTGTGGGGAGTTGCAGCAATCTTAAGGCTGGAACTAACACTATCTCTCCAACAGCCACAGGACTCCACTCCTGTCTGGAAGTGCAGCTGATGCTCCCATATGGGATTTAGCTGCTGGCAGAGAAACTCTCTGATTTGCTACAGAAATCTCCACTTTCCTTCCTCAGCCACTTCAGTGTACTGAGAGGAGAGCTACTCATCTAGGGAGACCTAATGGACTGTGTCTGCCTCTTACACCTTTGTAACCCTCCTATTCCCTCACTGAAAAGCTCATGTCTAGAATATTCCTCTGAGAGGCTTTTGGTCTAAGCTTGGGCTTGGGCTTACAGAAGGTCCACTTCTGGCTCCCCCTGCTCCAGCAGAATCTGGCACGGTGCTATATGGAGCTTGCCACTGGACTTGGTACATCAGAATCCAACAGAATAATGGCTGATATATCCTAATGTCTTGAACACAGAAGAAATTACCTACACATGCCATGAGGCATTTGTGTGCATGTGTAGGCACATGAGAACTTTTATATTTTCTTATATATACAAAAAACCTGCAAGCACTCCAGAAACCAAGCAACATAATCTGAAATCTCATCTAGACTTTTCTCCTTCTGTCCAGCCTGCTGCAGGCAATTTCCTCTTCCCACTGTTCATGCCAAGATCCCCTGGGTTCAGCTCAGCTATTTGAGCCAGACCAGGAGCATGATTTGCTGTGCCCACTGGATGGTCCAGTGACCACTGGGTGATGGAAGTAATGCAACACTTGAATTATTTCATGTCAGACATACAGGACAACACAAGCAATTGCTTTACAGTGGCCTATAAAAGTAAACAAACTAATGTAGATGGCTATTGTTTTTGCTACTGAAACCACGGGTTAAAGTAATACACAAATATGGGCCTTTGGCATATTGACACTTCTAGGTAATGAAGCAGGACGTGGCTTTTGGTGGAGGTATTTGGTAAGACAGGAGAAGAAAAAATGCATATATAAATGTATATATATCTAAAAATACACGAGATGCAGCTAGATTCACAAGTAAGAAAAGGAATAGTAGAAGCAAGCACTATAATTAGTTTTGAAATTAATTTCAATATAGAGAATGACAGTAATGCTAAACCAGCTCCTTAACCTCTGCTCCACACAATGTGGCTATTGTCTTCTGGTAATCCCATGGCTCAGGTCAGGAAGCACTGGGATTTCTCAGTCAGCACTGATGTATGAACTCACATGGAGTTTTGTATCTTTACACCTTGTATCTACATACACACAAAGAAAAGAACAGAATTTGTTTACTAAATACTTTGTACTGGGGGGGAGATTGGTAATGGAGAGGGTGATAGAGAAGAATAGGGAAGGAAGGAAGGAAGGAAGGAAGGAAGGAAGGAAGGAAGGAAGGAAGGAAGGAAGGAAGTGTGTGCATATCTTTTCTCCTACCAACTAAAATGGCAACAGAAATCCAACCAAAGCAGCAAATATTCAATGTCTCAGTATTATTGTCATTTCCCATTGTGCCTGGGTCTATTCCAATATGAAACAGCTCAGAAATTAAAAATAGGAACAATAGGGACTTAAAAAATTAAATCCTCACTCACAATGCACACAAACACATTAAGCTATTTATTTTTATGATATGTGTCAGCTCTGCATTGAGATAATTTCACATAACTCTGAATGTGTCCCATGCTGTATTTCATGCATGGGGTATTGAGAAGAACAAGAGTTTACTAACCAGACACCATTATAACCACCAGAAATTATAGGGCTTTTTTTTTTTTTTTTTTGCAATAGTTTAACACGATTTTAATTATATATGAAGTAAAATTTGAATAATTAGGTTTATAAAAAGCTGCCATTTGCTTCAGTGTTTAGCTCTTTTCCTCAGAAAATGAATCACATCCATCCAAATTTCAGACTCCCAACAATGAGCTGCTCAAGAATACAATGCAACCTATTCTGAAAGCATCTTCTCATTGCTGAAGACAAGGAGTTTACAAAGGGGACAGTAAAAGTAAGCAAG
This sequence comes from Gymnorhina tibicen, assembly GCA_013399875.1. NCBI lineage: Eukaryota > Metazoa > Chordata > Aves > Passeriformes > Artamidae > Gymnorhina > Gymnorhina tibicen. The sequence continues at coordinate 403,007 of VXAZ01000833.1, forward strand.
CAGTCTTACTCAGTCCGCTATCTACAAGATCATCCCTAAATCCATCTACTTGGTGTTTGTGTGCCACAACCATTATATTGAGGAGGCATTTTATAGATTACTACAACATCCTGCAGAATGCTGCATGCAGTATGGCTGAAAGCAAAGTAGAAGAGCTAATAATTCTGCTCTTACAACACCAGCATAAAATGTAGCCTTGCAAAGGGAAAGATTAGCATTAATTGCCTGTTGTCAAATTCATCATTTTCCCCAATTTATTGGAAGTTTTGTGCATTGCAGCACCACCAGAACAAGTTTGTGAGTACTGCAATACACCAATCTTTATTCTCCCTTTGGCAAATTAATGCAGATATTTTGCCTTATGATAATTCCTAATTAATAAGAGGTTTAGGAAAAAGTCCCACTCATTTGGAACTCCAGTGCTACTATTATTCATTTGAAATTCAACTCTTAAGTTAAAAAAAAAGTAAAATATATGCAGCTCTCTTTACCACATCCCATTTATTGCAAGAATACTTAATATTAGTAAATTGGTCCCTTTGGGAATCTAAATGTAGGCACATATAATAATACACGTTGAAAACTGTAATTCTATCATAATCACTTCTCATTCTGGGTTGTTGGTTTTAGGTTTGGGGGGGGAGGTTTTTTTGGAGGGGAGGAGTTGTTAATTCAAAAAGGAGACTTCTGCACTGAGGATATACAGTAAGATTTGCCTATTTACATAAACAGTTTAAGTTTGAAGTACAAGCTCATTCATGCACAAATAACCCTTTCACATATGAAATTCTTACGTGTAAAGCTAGAGAGTTAAATAAACTTCTACACTACAGATTCAATTCAGGTAGTCTGTACAATTTTCTGCATAAAAGACCTTTAGGTCAGCCTGAAAACCACTTGTGAATGATTTAAAATATAAGAAAAATAATACAAGCCTGTAGATCAAAGGCCAGGGCTATATTTTCAAAGGGTGTTTAGTGTAGGTGACTCATGTGCACGGTATGTTCTTACATCTTCCAGGTTTTTGAACAGTGGTAAGGACAGGCAATTTTAACTCATTCTAAGTCTGCAACTTTAATAAGTGAAAAAAATGAGAGGTGGACTCCACAGTCAGCAAAAGCTTCCCACAGAGCGCACTCCAGTGAGCAGGAAAGAAGGGTATGCGCGGGGGAACGACAACCGCGAAGAGGCTTAACCTGATTTCCTAGTTTGTATTTCCAGCCCTGCTGACGCACGCCCGAGCAGGCTGCTCGCATGCGATCTGCCGAGGCGCCGCTGCGCATCCCGTCCCCCGCCGCCCGCTCCGCACCCTCCGCGCACAGCGAGCGCCTCCGGCCCGGCCAGCGGCGGGGGCTGCGAGCCGCCGCTGGAGCAGGAGCGGAGGGGCAGCAGCTGGCCCCATGCGCTCCTCACAGGCACTCGGCACTCGCATTTTAAAATAGGCAGGTTTTCCACCAGAGAAAAGGAGGGGAGGAGAGAGTATTGTCTTTCTTTAAAAGGATAGTACATTAGTGATGATGTTTTTTTGTTAGATCCCGGTTTGTCTAGTTGGGGAATTTATGGACTTTTAAAAATAGATTTTGCCAAACAATTGTGTGGGCAACTGCTGACTTGCAGTCTGCAAGATATCTTTCCGTCAGCCTCAGGAAGATTAAAGCAGGTTCTATTTTCATCACAAGGGAGCTAAGGATGTAGGCACAAAGGAGAAATTCACTTTTTGTCCACATCAAGCTGAGCCTCTTGCCAGACGATGCAGCATTCACTGCAACAATTGCCAACGTAATGTGTTGCCTTCTATAGCTCCTTCAGATTGAAGAATAGCCTTGTACTGCTACATGTAGAGAGCAGGAGAATTTCCCAGTCCCTGGGTCTATGGTTTAACACCAGGACAATTTCTTTCCTAATTTTGCACGCCAAAAAGCTGACAGAAAAGTTACATTGGCATACAAAGGAGTAACATCTCCCTGCATCACATGTGTGTGAGAAAGGAAATAGAGATGAAAATAAAACATCCTCTGAAAGATCACAGCGTTACATATTCTTGTATCTTCTTTTAAGTCCTGATTCTAATCTCAGCAGTATGATGCTCAGAGAGAAAAGCAAGTCACAGCCTGGCATCTACCCCTCTTAGATGGAAGAGGGGGAAAGGAGCCCTGCCAGCATATCTGTACAAGACAAACCTTGCACTAAATAGGGCGACAGGGATTCAGGAATGAAAATGATCTTCTCAGTCATCAAATCCAGGCCCCTGGTGTCACAGGCTACAATGTGGTGCATTTCCTCTTGGAAAGCAATCACCAGCTCCCATAAGAAAAGTCCCCTGCTACCATCAGCAGCAGGCTCTTCCAGAACTTCACTGTTCATGGTCTGAACTTTCTCAAATTTTCAGCCTGCCTTTACTCATGGCTGCTTTATACCCTTTTATTCTTGTGGCAACATTGTTTTGTAGCTTGAACAGTCCTTTCCCTCCCTGGTGTTTATCCCTCTGAAGTATTTATGGTAAGCAATCAGATCCTCTCTTTGCCTTTGTTTTGCTAGGGTATCCAAGCCAAGCTCTTTAAGTCTCCTCTCACAAGACAGGCTCTCCATTCCTCTGATCTTCTTGGTACCCATTCTAAACTGAATTTATCATTTGTGCACACAGACGACCCGAATTGTACATAGTACTTTTGACGGGGTCACATCACTAAATAAGCCATGGAAATAGCATAAGCAGAAGACATATGGGACCAGATCTCTGGGATGTTCCTGTTATTCTTGAATACATAGACTCATAAATGTATTTGGCATTTACTGCCTCAAAAGAAAGACATAAATATATTAAAATGCAAGTATTTAGATAAACAAAGACAGGAAGCTTTTCCTTTGCTTAGCAAGAAAAACCCCACCATTTTACCCTGAACCTAAATGAAATTTCAGAGAAAAAAGTTTACTGTGTAATCTACTAAACTTAAACCACAGCTGTGCTCCCATGAAATACCATCCCCCTGTTTATAACAAAGTAAGGGCTCTGTGCCACAGTTCCTATTTCAAGCCCTGATATATTTTGCATGAAGTGCAAAATGTAAAAGCAAACTTGGGGAGAAAACCAGCATCTCTATGTTAGGAGCCATATCTTTTTCAGTTTGATCTGACCTGTTCTGCTGCTGCCAGAGACGCAAACACAGAGACCAAAAAGCAGAGCAGCTCACCAACTTCCTGATGAGGCAACTGAACCTCCCCGACTTGCAAGCACACTGGGACAAATGGGTAAATTTAAGAGCCTATTATTAAGGGCCCCAAGCACAAAACTGAAGTAAACCAAACCAGGCAGTACCATACAGGTAGCAGTTGTATCAAGGCATGCCAAAAGTCAGCAGGATTTCAGCAACATCCCACATACGGCTGCAAACACTTGTGCCAGTTAATTAGCAGTGGCATTAAACGAGAAAAGGGACACTGAGCAGGACATTGGGGTTAACCTTACCCTATGTGATCTGTGCCATATGATCTTTTATTCCATCTGTTATCAACATACCTTGAGAGATTAATCCAGTACTCCCAATTTTGAATGAGCAGATACCATTTTGTTACTCCGTATCATACTTCCCAAGTCTCAAATACTCAGTGGCTGACTGACAGCTTGAAGAGGCGCCACAAGGTTAAATGACAGCCTATCAATTTCTCAAGGGCAAGAAACCCTTTACGAGACATTCAGAGGCTTTTCCTTTTAGCCGTTTTCCATTGTTTGCCTAACCTAAACCTCAAGCATACACCAGAGTTTAAGGACATGCTGCTGTAACAGAAACCATCAGTCAACAATGAAAAAAACATCTCAGAAAGATATACCATATGCCCATCCTGAAAACACACATCAATTATGGTAGTCATACAAGTTCTCATCAGCTGTTTCTATGGCAGAGCCACTGCCATAGTTACACCATACCCAGTGTTGGCACCCACTCCTGAACCCAAGCACAGCCCTCCCATCAGTTCAGAGGAGCCTTCCGCAGGCACCACTCACCACAAAGGCACCTTGCTCCTCTAACCCTGTTATAAAACTTTACACCACACTGAGGACAGCACAAGAAAACTGATAGCTTTACTAGCCACAACAATGCAAGAGGAAGATGAAGCTGTGAAAATCCCTGCACTCAAGGAACCACTCTACTGCCCTGTGAGCGAAGGGAGCCAGACAGAAACACACAGCCAGGCACAAGCAGTGCTACTTTTCCTTATAGGAGGAGACAAGTGATTTCCTGGCGTATGTGCAAGTGCCTTGGAAAGTACCAGCAGGAACATATGAACATTGCCTGGTAGCTGGCAATGCCTGTGAGCGTGGGACCCCCTCTCTGGAAGGGAAGCTGGATGGTGCTCTTTGTCCACCCAAGGGAGAGTCACTTCTGGCATGCATGCTGAGCACTGCTTCCCGCCTCGCCCTGCCCGGCACCCAGACCGTATAAGATAGGAGCTGGACAAACATCAACAGCAGCTTTTTATCAGCCACTGGAAATAGGGCCAGTTAGTATCAGCAAGTCATTAATCTGGTGTTATGTTGCAGGTCAAAATGTCCTTCTGTTTAGACCTTATTGTCAAAGTCTTCTGCTTCTTCAGCATCATGATTTACTGTTTGGAGCAGTGTAACTTCATGTCACTGTCACTTTTGCTGCATGTGTTCTGCTCTTTGCCTCTGAGACATCTTGACACATTGATATACAAACCAGAGATGCAAAGATGGTTGTAAATATTGCACCAGGATCCATTCCTAAAAAGTAGAAGAGAATCTAACACAACTAATTGCACACGTACAAGGAAGAGATTGATGTGAGAAATCCATAAAGAAAAAATATTTCATTAATAAATTAAGAGCTGCAACCTGTCTAAGTTCAGCTGTATCGACTGCTAGAACATCTGAATGATTGCTATAATTACTGTAGATACCAGTGCCACTTTGCAATATGGCCTCTTGTGCCTGTATTGTCTTTCCCATCTTTGCAGCAGCATTACAGCTTCAAATGCAACTGTTGCTGAATTTAAGCCGGAGTGCCTGGAAGGCAAGCACTGTATTTTATACCGCTATGCTTCTGGTGCTTAATTGGGTCCTAAACTAAATATGCTGAATATATACTTAATTAAATGTGCTAAAGAAATATTCTAGGTGCATTTAGAAAAGATTTGTTTGGTCAACAAAGATGTTTTGTAACTGTAATTGCATTATTGTTATTGGCATTTCTAAATCACTCTCTGCATCTCCTTTGGAATAAATGTCTTAGTAGCTCAACAGTATAATGTATTGCTGTGCTACAAAACTGGAGGAACACATTATATATTCATGTACACTTGGCTTTAACCACTTACAGTATAACAATGAAGTAAGGATTATTATGCAGTAAGTTCGCTGAACCATCATCCTTTTAAACCATAAATATACTTGGCATATATCACAACATCCACCCAGTAAGAAATTGGGTAAACAGAACTCACTTATATTTTGAAATTGAATGGACAGTTAAAACTGAATTAACTGGGCAAATAACAGCATTTCAAAAATATAAAGCATAGTTCACAAACTATGGGTATAACACAGCCTATTTCTCTTGCAGTAAGACAAGAGAGTTAGTATCATGCATGTTCCTGACACCTATACATTGACTCAAAACCAGGTTTTGATAGTGGTCTTAAATAGCTAAAATTATAAAAAGATATAAAGTCCTTTTATATTAAATTTTCTGAACCATCATCAACACTGCAGCAGAGCAGGGGAAATCCAAATCCATTTTATCAGCTTCTATATGTAACATACCTTATCTGCGTGATAATATCTTCTGTCAAACTGTATCCAGGACATTTACTTTCTCAAAAACCACAATCAAAAACAAAACCTAGGAACACAGGACATTAGAACCAAAAAGTGATGGCCTTCAGAACAAACTGACGATACTGAATGTGGATAGGAAAAAAAAAGCATGTTTAAATTTGGCACTCTAGCAGCTTTGTAATGTACAGGGATTTTTCACTGTTTCTGTGTATTGCAGTTTTGGTAACAGGCAAATCCCAGGCATATGCCTGCATAACACAAACCATATTCGGTTTTAGCATTAATAATTTCTTTAATTACTTTTTTATCACCTGTGTAGTATTTGAAATTTTCACTTACATCTTTCACATTTTATACTTTTTAACCTCCTGAGAACCTTCTCTTCAATATTTTGGGGTATTTCACATGGCATGAAATACTAATAGCTACAGTGTAAATTAGCTGACAAGATTCAAGTTCAGAAGGCATGGGAAGGAATCCTGCTGTATGCGGTGATCTCTTGACAACAGATCTGGTTTTGTATGGTGTCTGGGGGAGTGGGACAGGCCATGCCCCAGCCTAACAAAGCTTTTAAGCACACACTTAACCTTAAGCATACGATTACTTTAAATTACTTCAACAGGATTACTCACATACTTAAACTAAATGCTCTTCTGGATTTCAGCCTTTATGCATGGCACACAGTCTATCTCTGCAGGGGCTCCAAAAATGCAGAGGGAATGTGGGAGAGGAGGATGAGGCACCTCTAGGTATTTTCGGGCCCTCATATGCACCCAGGGGAGACAAGGTAAAGATGTCTTTTACCATCAGTTGGAAGCTGCAGCTGCTTTCCATTGCTATGATGGGTGCCTCCAGGGTGGTTTTTTTTAAAGCCTATTAAAAATGTATTCATAGAAAGTCATCCTTTTGTAGAAATAGAGTTATTGATCAGAAATCTCTCTTTTCAACTCACATTTTATCCAGACAAAACCCATTCTTCTTATGAAGCTACTCACTTCATTGTTTGGTACTGGATGCTTTTCAATAATTTTGGGACAGGGAGGTGGTACTTTGCCAAGAAATGACAAAAAAAAAGCCCATCTGCTGTTAAGAGGAAAACCTTGCCCATGTTCTGACTTTCAGGACTTAGGAGTATTAAAAATAAGCTTTTATTTTTTTTTCTTTTGCTTAAGACAGAATAGTATAGAGTATACTACTTCATGACCAGTTTTTGACTCCTGATTGTCCACAGCAGCTCCATTACGCACTTGTGCAGACCTTGGCAGACTAAAGGCTGGACGGAGCTGGGAAAGGAAGCTGCCCTTTAAATAGACAGCACAACTGCACATGGGTTGTTTGGGGATTTACGTGGCAATCCCTGTAACTATATTAATGGGAATTTAGGTGTAAAGAAATATCAGCAATCCAAAGAGGGGGGGAAAAGATCTTTGATGTTTCTTCAGCATCAGGATCAAGAAAGAACAACAGCATGCATATGGTAGCTTTCACAGGTAGAATGAAATATAAAACCCTTTTATCTTAATATACTTAATTTCTCCCAATGAGAATTACCATGCTGAAAATGGTTCTAAAAAACAAAGACATGTAGCCATTGCTGCTCATAGTGGTTTAAAATTAAGCCTTATCTGTCTGTGTCAACATTTTAAAGTAGAGAGTATGAAGGTATTTGTTAATTTTGTACTACTGAAGATCCCAGAAACCTGCAAGGATCCGTAAGCTCCTTCAGTATTTATGGAGTGTGCCAAAAGACCGCGTTCTATTCCCAACTCCGAGACAGAATCATACAGTTTTGCTGCAGTCTTGGTACTTTCACTGTGTGTCACTGTGCATCAGCATTAGCTAAAGAACCGAGAGCAAGGCTAACGGCAGCGAGAAAAGTAGAATCAGTGATTTTTTTTCTGAAACATCACATCTCTTTTCCATATATTAGGAAAAGGTTATGCTCCTTTTGCTCGTAATTATAAAACAAGAATGTTAATACTACAAAGGTTCAGCATAAATCAATTTCAAACTGCTAAATTTATTAGGCAGTGCTTGTAATGAATTATCTGGAATGGGTAACAAATCCAAGGCTAGGATTTTTTGCTGATACTTTCTTATTGTATCAAAACCACTAGATAACATTTATGTTTCTATTAAGAACTGCTAATTTTTTTGCACCTTGTAACCCTTGGAAATACATTTTCTTATCCGCAGTGAATACTAAACAAAACTGATTTATGCAACTAGAATTGTGTTTAAAATTAATAAAAATTACTCATGATGGCATAAAAATATCAAACTAAATTATACTTAGAATTTTTAAATGCTCAGGGGAGCTATTTTAAAGGCTATCCTAGATTAACAATTGTTACTACTCCCGTTCTTGTTATTATTGTCACTATTAGTATTAGTAGCGTTATCATAATAATATAAAAAAGGGTCCAAAAAAAAAGAAAAACAAACCCAAACAGAAATCCTTGAAGTGGCCTTGTTTAGGGTCTGAACCAATGCCTACTAAATTGATTAAAGAGGTCTCAACAAATATTTCAGATAAACTATTAAGAATTAATCAAAATATCATGGTGATTTATTTTCAATTCCATAATTTAAGAGTACTGATAAATTTCTATTATACAAATATATACATATATATATATATGCATTTCTAGTTTAGAGTTAAAGCTTGAATGCAGCAGTCCACAGAAAATCCCTTTAATTAAAAGATAGTCCAGCATGCTGGCTAGGCTTTCCCATCTGAAGCAGATGGGAAAGCAGTCTTTCAGAAGAAAGAAGGAAAGGAGAGGGGAGGGAGAAAATACATTTTTCTATCTGATGTAATGTTTTACTGCAACACTTTCATTCATATGTGGATATTTTAAAATATATTTTAAAAGACAGAGGATATTTCTGTTAATATGTAAACGTATAGGTATTTTTATCTTGATGCACAGGAGTTGAGCAGAAATCTCAGGAGCTCTAATGAGAAGATACCTAACCAGTTTGTTGCAGGGATGTGTCCAAAACCCAAAACTACTGTAGCTCATGTCCCAGCATTGGCAGTTATCTGTTGAGCAGACTGACAGGAAGAAAATATGCAATATGAAGAAGTCTTCCTTCTCTGTCTGATCAGAGAAGAAATGTAAATAAAGGCCATTACGGTGATTGAAGGGGAGGTATCACACACCATGTGGTCACACAGAATGAACTCCACAGAGAGTGAGAAGCTCCTGGTTTTGACAATGAACTAGGCAGGCAAGTGAGGGGACACCTGGTCATTTAAAATGCAGCAGGATTGGAATGTCAGGCTCATTCGCCAAATTGCTGCTGCACATCGGAGCCAGAAGAAGTAAAATGTTTCCCTTATGCATTTCAGCTGTTGTGCTGTATCAGAAGGCACTCTGGCCTGGAATGTGAAAACAAGCCCAAAGCATTGCCCTGGATTGTTTTCCCACAGTTCCTACCAGCTTTCACACTGTAAAAACCCATCTGACAAATACTGCCATTAGTGCATTACCTTCAAATTAGGACTAATAAAGTCCTGTCCCAGCTTGATATAAAACAACTCATACTTTTTTGTAATTTCATAAAGCAGTGTAAATTCCAGCAATTGCAGGGGCAGATGACAAACTTGTGGGTATGGTAAGTACATCCAACCTGTAAAGCCCAGCATGTATTGATAGTGGATAAAAGCCTGCAGTTTCTCTTTGTCTGCCTCAACTCACATCAGCAGTATACATCACCCATAGAAGTCACTTCCTGCCTTTTTTTTCCAGCAATTCTTTCAACTCCTCCGAAAGCTGACTATACAAACAGTGCCTGACAGAGATGACTGGCACCTCACACAGCTTTCTCATTACTCCTTATCCTCCCAGTCAGAACCACAGCATGACATTTTGGTGCCCTCAGTATCTTCCACCCAATGCTTGATCTGTCTGGGCTGCTCCCATCTCCTGCAGCACCTCTCACCTGGCCCTGTGGCATCATCTCGTGTACTCTTGGTGCCCCACTCAACCTACTCTCAATACGGTTCTGCCACTTCTTACCAACAGCTGGTCTCACTTAAGATCAGAAAGTCCCAGTCAAGTCTCTTTCCATGCACAGACACTGCTCACACACTTTCACACTTTTTGTAGAGAAAACCTCTTCACTATTCAGCTACATGTTCTACAAGTGAATATCCAAATGCAATGGCATTCATCAGAAGGAGTTATGGGAAACATTTACACTAATTATGCTTCTGTCTAAATTGGTTACTAGTCTTAGATTATAGTTAAACTACCAGAAGGATTTCTGTAACAATAGATTTTTTTGCTACTTAGTGGTTTTTATCAGGCAGATAATGGGAGACAAGAAATAAATAAACTCAAGGAGGTACAATTGCATCATCTTACTCTTTCAGCATGATAAAGAAAATGATATTCACTTCCCTCCCCAGAGTGCTGTGAGGCTTATTCCATTAAGGTTTGTCAAGTGCTTGGCTGGAAGGCCCTGTAAGTGCATGGTGTTATTAGTAAATATTGAATAGAAAACTAGATTCTAATTATCAGGATAAACAGGCTAAGTTCTGCTTGGCTAAATGCACTTGGGAGAGGAACCCAAGACCACCAGCGTGCTGTAGCACTGTGCATCCTTCTGAGATCCAACTCCTCTTAGCCTCCAAAAGATCAGGTTTGCTCAGGTGCAAACCCACCAGAACTAAAATTCATCATCCCTATCCCTTCCCCAACACTGAATAAAAATTTTACTCCCACTTTAGGGTGTATTATGCATAGTAGATTGATGTAATTTATTTTTCAGGCATCCCCACACCTGCTCATCACCACGTACAGCTGGGACAGAAACACAGCACACAGGTAAAGCACACAGGACTCTGTTCCTTCATGTAGTGGGGGTCCCTGCCCCTCTGAGTACACAGTCTCCTCTGTCACTGGGCTTATGACTGCCTTGCCCCTTACATCCCAGCACCAGAAGGAAATTCCTGTTTCATTGTCTTTCTGCCTTTTGCCACAACAGAGAGAGTAAAAGAATATCACCCTGTAAACATTTCACTGTAGATAAAAGAGACATATAAAGCATTTCTGTTACACTGCATTAGTGAAGCATAATTAGAGATAAAACTGCCCTTAATATCATGTGCAGGTAAAGGTCTAAAATATTTTTGTATTGATCACTCATGATTAAAACTAGTGTCATCTGGTAGCTTTGGTGGTGTTTTGTTTTTTTTTACCTTTGCTGTCAAGTCAAGCCTGTGCTGGGCACAGCCATCAGGGGCTGTACCTCTTCCTGAGCATGCTATGCAGTCTGATGGCATCTCTTGCATAAAAGGCAAAGACTGACAGGGATTCAAAGGAGACACAATTGCTGCAGTAAAGAAGCTTCTTTCACATCAGGGGAAAAAGGTGGGGATGGATAAAGCTGTGGAAAATAACAGTTCTGGTGGGTATTATAGGAATCCTAGTAAAGACAGAAGGTCCTTCACAAACAGGGTCATCTGGTTTTTGGGGAGCGATAATTTGATAAATGTCCTTTAAAGGGAGCCAGGCAACCCGTACCTACAGAACTTCTGCCAAAGACTGCACACAATACAGAGCCCCCAGACTGCAGCTAAGGTGTATTAGCTAGTTCCTAGTCATGTATTTTGGCTGAAAGGAAAACTGCCTTCACTGTGCTCAGCTAATAACTTGACCACTGCAAAGGTAACATAATTTTTCCTACCAGGAATAAGATCATAGATACTTTGAAAATGTAAATTTTGGATTACAGTGGCCTCTCCCTAGTGGGGACTACTTACTGAAAAGCAACACTTGCAAGACTGATGGTTTGGGGTTTCATACAAAAATCCCCTACTAGAAACCAGGACTTGAAACACCAACAAAACAACTGGAAGCACAAACATTAAGTGTGATAGTTTGCAACTTTTCTACCTCTCTTCCCCAAACCCCATAACAACAGGCTGAATTCAATCAAATAAACAAACAAAAAAACAAACAAAAAAAGTCTGTGAAGACCTAACATCAGACTCCGTCAATAATCTGCACTGAGTGATTCTCAGAATGGAAGATTTCCAGCCACACCCCTTCCCAGCTGTGATGGAGGGAAACTGGAAAGCCTGTTTCAGGCACACCCTGGTAGCCAAGCTACATGGAGAGATTGGTTTTAGGAGAGGAATCGCCATGGATGCCCATTTATTATTTTCTCTCTTCATATAGTAGCTACAGATTCACTACAGCCCTTGCAAGCAAGCGCTTGTTCTGCAGCTTCGACGTGGTTAGGCACGAGCTGAGGCATCCTGAAATGGTGGCACCATCTCCTGCTTTTCAGAAACCACCTTCCAACACTAAGCAGCCTGAATCGGGAGTATGGACTGAATTGGAACCATGCAATTTTTAATGCGTCTACTTATTGAATTTTTAATCTGCAGATTATTGACTGTATGGACTGTAATGGCTTTGAACAACAGGGTGAGTGTGTATGCCAGGCATCTGAAGTAATTCTATGTGAAAAGAGATGGCAAATTGCTGGAGCCTTTAATTACACAATTATTTAATAGTATTAAGGGCGGGCCTGAAAAAACAGAATACTCTCCCCCCCTGCACATTTATCTACATCTCAATAAAATGAAATGCGATTTGTGTGAGGGGAAGGGAGCAGTGGCTCCAATTTATATATACTGGTATGCAACCTCTCTGAATGAGTTGGTATGAAAAGATGGACCATAAAGAAGTGATGGTTTCAGTCCATGGGATTTTAACACTTTTTGCTTCTGTGATCCTATAAACCCTCAACATCAGGAAGCCATTAAATGAAAAGTAATTAATTTTCTGACCTGCCTTTTTCTACACGTATGACGATCATAAAAAGAATGATGCTGTCACTGATCCCCACATCTGTCTGCATATTGCATGCTTTATAGATATAGGGCCTGCTGCCGCCACAGAAATGGGGACTCCTAGGTTTTTTTGGGCAGGCTCTTGACAGCACATTCAGCACACAAATCAATTCTCAGTGAAGCAGCAGCAGCCATGGGCTGGCCTCTTTACCAGAGCCAGCCCGCGTCATGCCAGGCACTCCTTCCCTCCCTGGCAGCAGGGTACTGTTCGTCTTTTCTTTCCTCATGATTTTATTTGGAAACAAAAAGAAACAGCATCCTGTCATCGAACATCAGTAAGGCGTAATTATTATAGCTATGTTTTACCTACCACAGTGAACGTTATTACTATGTGAAGATCACAAATATCAAGCCTCCAGGAATGTCACATGAGAATGTCATAAGTAAGCCTATGTCTAAAATAAACATAGAAAAACCCTTCTCAAAACCACTCTGTCTACCTACAAGCAAATGCATGTTACTAAGGGCTGTTCTTTACAAGATTTGAGAAATAACTTGTGGAAGAAGAAGTCTGTTATTTCAGGGGCAAAACCAGCAACTGTGCAGAGCTAATATTCTGCCATGACTTCTCTCAGACTGGTGCTGTTGGAAGAAGCCCTGAATACTGGCAGGCTACAGCTCAGCTGAAACACACTGCAGCTGCTCAGGATGTGCTGCCATCAGAAACAGGTCTGAGGCCTGGCTCTTCTCTCTTTTCATGCCACCAACTACAAGCCTGACTCGTATTTCTGATGCCCTTTGCCAACAGCCACATCTCAGGCAGGGAACTCAGAGCTCCGTGATAAAAAGCACCTTTGCTAAAATTTAAATAAACTGCGCCCAACAAATGAATTTAAAATTAGTTAAGTGTCAGTGGCTGTTCAGATAGATACATTTTTACTCACTGCTGACCAGCTCATGCATTTAGGTCTAGCAGTTGAAAGAAGACACAGGAATACATACCCCACTGGAAACGGAAATGGCACACAGCAGGACAGGGCTTGTCAGTGCCACGATGAGCCAGGGAAAGAAATTTTACAAATTCCTTTCAATGTCAGGTCCTTAACTTTGCAGTGTCAGTTCTGTATGCTGAAGTTTTGTTTCATGCCCTATATATATTCCCCTTTCATAGAGAGAAGGCTGGTGACTGTGCTTACTATTCTTGGAGTGCTGTCGTGAATGGGTGGAATACTAAGAGAACCACATCTGAAAATATACACTCACAACGTCTTATCAGTATTGGACATACATAATTTTTCTTGCAAAGTTTTTGCTATGAAATTGGTTGTCACACAAATTCATGTGCTTCTCCTTGCTGGCTTTTTTTTTTAAACCCGCTACATTACTATATTTTTTGATGTCCATTTTAATGTTCCTTAAAGATAAAGCCAACCGTCTATACTAAAATTTCATGCACCCTTTTCTTTGGTTGAACAGAACTGCATTCTCACTACACAGTAGTATTTCACATACATTTCAATAACTGGGTACACTCCATGCAATTGAAAATATCTACCTGTAAGCATGCAATATTTCTGCCTTAACTGAATGTAAATGCAGCCTTCCCCAACAGACCTTCTCTAGGTGAAAGGAAGTGCAAGCTCCTTTGATGTAAAGCACCGCTGTTTAATTTGCTACCGAGGGAAGTACGGATGGTTTAGTTGAACAACTGAAACACTGGCCCTCACTTTGGTCTGCCCTTGGAAAACTGAAATGTAAGACTGAAAAGAGTTTCTCTCAGCAAAAGTTTTTGATAAATTATAATTTATTGAAATAATAATACCAGCATTTATCTATTTGATACAGAGACTTCATGGAATGGTTTACAAGAACAGAATATATGGAAGTTTGAAGTGTTCGTGGAGAAACACAACTTGGAAACTAGCACTGAGGGTCCACCAAGCATACTGTTCTTTTAGTGAGCTCCATTTCTGAGCTGAAGTGTAATTCACTACAGATTTTCAACCCACTATAAATGAGACAATGGCAGCATTAGTTTGCAGTTTTGTTTGAAAACATGAACTATTATTGATTACATGTGGAAATGCTGAACAATGAACCAGTAACTTCCATCGATAGCATTTTAATCTCTTGAGTTGAGCAAGGTGCTCAACAAAGCCTTTACATGCTCTTTGCAAGACTCACGTGGAAGCGACTGGAGTACAGTGCAAGAACTGCAGCGCTCGGAGCGGAGATCTAGGTAAGCAATGCAGAAGAAACCACCAAAAATAGCCTATTTAGTGTGCTGATGGTCTGAAAATGAGGACTGTTTTGAGCATTGTGCGTATTAAAGTTCTTTGTGGAGGCTGGCTGGGATCACTCCAGCTTTGATAAAGCAGGGCTAAGAAAAGATGTACAGGCTTCAGTCAGAGAGGAGCAAAACACAGGTGCCTTCCAGAAAAATTTTAAGATAAAGGACTTGGAATAGAGCTGGCCACCACTAGGTCCCAGGATGACAATGATGGTGATGATGATGACAATGATGATACCAGTAACCACAGCAGCACCACTGCCACATTCTTCATTACAGAATAGATACTAAAGTATCTAAAGTAACCAAAGCCATCTAACATGCAAGTAAAAGTGAAGAAGGGAACAGCTGCTTCTGCATCAAGACATAGCTACTATGATTTCAGAAAATAGGTACATTGGACACAGCAGTCAGCAAAGCACCTGAGAGAAACCATGAGAAACCAAAGAATTAAGACAGCTGAAGCACAATGGAAAGACACAGTGCTCTATTAATAATGCTCACCTTTAAAGAAGCATGATAGGACCGTGGCATTTAATATCAGTGCTTATCACAAGCATCTCAAGAGATTTCAGCTCTTTTAATGTATGTCTTACAAAAGAAACACCACTAAAGAGTGCTGACTTCAATGTTTTCCTACTGTTAACAGCTGCCTTTCAGGCAAGATCCCACGAAGATTTCCTCTTCCATATTTAACTGACTGTGGATTTCCACGTTTAATTGAATAGGATTCAATAGCAGGAGCAGAGAGAGTTCAAATTGTCCCTTTGGGGATTCGCTCAGGAGAAATTACTCATTCATGCCATGACATTTTGAGGGAATATCATAATGTCGTTTTGGACACAATGTCATATCTTAGAAGAACAGAAGAATAAGATGGAAACATCAATTACGATAAAAGAAAGGGTCTACAAATTCACGGTTTGCCCTGTGTCCCTCCTTTCACAGGGAAGTCCCAGTCTGGAAACGGCTGCTGTGCATCTGAAGTCACTACATGCATTCACCACTGGGTCAGCACCATCACCCGTGACAGGGTCACCCCCAGGCTGTACCCTGCTGACTCCTGTTCACCCCAGCCACTCCCAAACCCTGCATGGCAGGACACAGGACAGCAGTGCTATGGAGACCAGTATAGTAGGAGACGGGTACTGGCCAGGTCTGGCCCTTTCCCACAGCACAACATTTTTAAACAGAACTGATGTGGACATGGTGGGTAGAGAGGTATGAAGGTAGCACAGGGTGGGACTAGAATGCAAAACCTTTCTATACACAGATATATACATTAATAAGTATATGTACATGTGTACATAAATATGTTTGTGTGTAAATATAAATATAAATATAAATATATAAAGGGTCCAGACAGCTGATTCTATGTCATGTGCTGATACTGAATTATATTAGCAATACCACTCTACAGCATAATATTGCGTTCTAAAAACATGGAAAATAAATGTGAAAAATAAGGCAGATGCAGAACTGTCATGGAAAGGTTTGAAGTTTGAGGCCTTCAATACACGGATCCAACATCTCAGAGACAACCCGCCAAGTCCTGTATGTCCTTTGTGAGAACAAAGGCTTGAAACCCCTTCCAGAAATACTCCTTCCATAGTTGATAAGCAGGGAGGTAAAAGTGGGGAGGAATGTCCTAGCAGGTTATGGCTTGACGAGAAAGTTGACTCAACACTAGCCTGCATGTGGAAAACTGTATCATAATCCTCTGCCTCTCTCTCTCTCTCTGTCTTCAACCTGCTATCTGACTTAATTAGATATAAATGTAAATAAGAATCAATTGTTTTCATCATGATTAAGTATGTTAAAATGAATCCATCTGGTTATATGGTAATCAAACTTCATGGAACAAGAGTTTAAGTTTGCAAAAATATAAACCAGTGCTAAGAGACACCTTTATGTTTGGTCTCTGATTTTAAAGTACTGATGACTTTTCATACGTTATTTCACCTACCATGTAAATTTCCACTTTTCTTGTATTACAGCTGCTATGCTAACATTAAAAAGGCACTAAACATTTTGCCACAGTGCACTGAATGGCATCAATTAGAAAAATTTCAATAAATATTTGTAGAAAGGCCCCTTCCAGGTTGAATGGGCTGCCCAGTCCCACTGCCACCCATCCTGACTGCCCCAGTGGCAAGCCAAGCAGTGGGAACCACCAGAGGACAACATGCTCCTGACCTCCATGAGCAGCTCTTTGCAAAGAGCTTAACTGGGAAAGTAAACTTTCACACTAGGGTTTTGTCTTCAGGATATTATAATTATTCCGTTTTTCAGTTACTGCTGCCACTTCAATTCATTTAGCAGTAGGCTTTTTAGATTACAGTCCATTTATTATCAACGGGTTTTTTGCACAGAAGGTTACAGTGGTTTATTAATCCATCAGCAGGCTCCCTAAAAATATGATCAATGACGCTGTATGAAATGTCATTCTTTATACACTTTAGGAGGTTTGGCAATTAGCACTTCAAAACATGACTGTATTGAAGGTTTAAAAAACACTTGTACAGAAAAAAACCCAGAATCATATCCCTGAAGAGTTCTGCTGAATTAGAAGAAAACACTGTAAATCTTACCACCTGACAACACTACTTTTATGAAATTATTCAAAAAATGCATATTATTTGCAAAAGTTATAAAAAAAAGTGTTAGAGTTAGGATTTGATTAATGAGAATGTGTCTAGAGCAACTCCATACTGCTGTGCTTTCTCAGAGTCATGTTTCAGACATACCTGAAAGCTGGGAAACACTGCTATTTTCCAAAGCATCTTTTTAAAAGAAAACAATCTGACAGGGCTGCTTGCTCAATACAGTGTGGCTATGAACCAGGAGAGGCTATGAAACACATTATAGTTCACTTTTCCTGGATGAAGAGAGGCTCTTCAATTATAAAAGTGTAAACAGGTGAAGATTGAATCATGGCAGTGGAAGTCCCATAAATACATGTCTCATCACTCACTGCACACAGTGTGCAGATACAGCAGCAAGCAACACCTTGCTACAAGGTGAGAGAGAGTTAATGGTATCCACCCTTCTGCGCAGCATTCACGTTACATTCAAAGGACAGCTCACTCCTCTGAGCCTTGTTTTAAGAATACCACTTACTGTAGCAGTGTGCCAAATATTTTGGTTGATATTTAAATAATTCATGAATGCTAAACTCATCTCTTTTTTTTAATAGAAGAATAAAACCGTCATACTCAGAAGCTGACCTTTTTACTCTGCTATATAAACCCATTAACAATACAGAAAAACATATCCCCAACACAAAAAGCTTTGAAATATCAATTTAAAGGCTACTTTCTGCTATATCCTTTATTGTAAATGCTACCAAGAAAAAAGCAGAAACCAAAAATCAATTTTTAATATATTTCTTCCTACCACAGGGCATCGGAAACATTAATGGTTTCTATATCTACTGGTGGCTACTCTTACAAGCTCTGCTCTTCCCACATTCGCCTTTAAAACATGATTAATGTATGTTTGCATATATATTTGAAGTACTTCTGGATGTAAATTAATTAACAATAACACAGTATAAACAAATTTCCTATTGTCTGATTACCCAGAATAACGGTTTGATATTTATATAGCTGCTGCAACTCAGGCAAGACAAAATGTTGCACATTTTTGATTAGCTAACTGGATTGCAAACAAACCGGGAATCCAGGCAGGAACCAGGCATTTGAAGTTAAGTTTTGGAGCCACCGCTGTTCTGCAGAACTCAAGTACCTCTAGTACAGACATTTTTTGGGAAAGATTTCTGCCTTTAAACTTCCAATGGTCACAGAACAACGCATTAAGTCATAAAAGTTCCACTGAAAACAGGCATCACAATAAAATTATCAAGCAGTAGCTAAACTGAAGGGAGTGCATATGAGCAATGGTTGTGAACAGCCTTGTGCAATCTGAGTGTGGAAAAGCTCCCTTTCTTTTTCTTCTTTCTGGTGCTTCTGAAAAGTCTCCCCTTTCTATCATAAACCCATACACACAGACACTTCTGCGTAATTGCTATGTTCCATATTTTAAATCAAATTTCATCCCATTGTTACTCCAGTTTCCAGGCTTTCTTCACCACTATTGCTCAACCCACTCCATCATATTTTTGGAGATGAGGGTGGAAATTTTCTCTGTAATCAACAAAGAGTAGATGCCTTTGAAAGCCTGCACAGAGGGAGATCTGGATTAGGAATCTAATTAATTAGGGATTAGGAACCTAAATTACATGGACTTCTGTTCATAATGTACGTATTTACTTCAGGAGGACTAGTTCACTATGTGCTTAAATCATGAGGGCGAGATATAATCTAGATATTTTCCCTAGGTTCACATCACGTCCTCTATCACAGGTTTCATGAGACATTTTTCTTCCTCTCTGTCCAGATCAGCAGTGTGGTATATATGTGTACGTTATTAAAATAATGCTACATGCAAATCAGTAATACAAATCTCAGCCTAGAAGTAGCACACTAGACTGAAAAGCAGAAAAGACAGCTGGAGAACTTTGAGAGGCTGTGAAACCATTGCAGAAAATCATTAACCTATGTTTGCTTGGGCTTCAGGTTTTTCTCCTTTACCTACTTTTAAATAGCATCAACCTTTTCAATTTGTCCTACACTCAGAAGTGTTGGTCAATCTACTGGCTGGCTTGCAGAAAAGACTAACCCCGGCATTACTGGAAAAAAATCTATGTGAAAATCTCAGTATTTCATAAATATACTGTGGTACTGTTACAGTAATACTGCAATATTACAGAAGCATTAGAGAAAATTCTCCTGTTACCTGTAAACACATCATTTAAACTCCACAGTGTTGCACATGCGAAAGCCTCTTCTCCAATCAACTAGAACAGACTTGGCTCCACAAATGCAAACTGGGTTACTATTACTCTTAAGATATGAAAAAGAATCAATGATATAACCAACTTTTAATATCATATGAAAACCATCAAAGCATGTCACACCATTTTAAAGTGATCTTTTAAGTGTTAAAACAAACAGCAGAAACCTCCATGGCCATGAAAAGTGGTTTTGTTCCTTTTTAGAGAAGGAAGGGAGTAATCCCAGGGATTTACAACTAATTGTATAGTTTCACCACTGAATAATTGGAATAAGCAAAAGTCTATTTAAACTATCTCACATTTGTCAGGTCAGTGCTGTCAGCTGCAAACTCCATTCACAGGGTATCACAGTTGCTTTCTAAATACTGCTGCGTACCGCAAATACTGCTGGAACACCTTGGTGCATCATGATAAGTTAAGAACAGACTTGTTCTTACGATAATCAAGTTTTAATAATAATCAAAATGTAGATTTTATTTTTGCCATGATCACTGTCAGGCTGCAGGCATGGGAATATGCCTGTGGGAATCCCTATTGAGCTCCTGTAACAGAGACCTATATCTGACAGTAATGAGGGAGCAAAGTGTTCCTAAAACAACGTGGAAAATGTGAAGTCTCTCAAGAGAAAAAAGATTTAATTCACTTTTTCATGTTAATCGTTGCTACCTATTGATGTCCTAAACCTGCTGCTGAATATTAGGGAATTCAGAGTAAAAAACCATAAGGTAAAGCTTTTACCAGCATGTATCTGAGCATTAATTGAAATGCCTTAAGGCAGAGGAAAACTGCTTCTGAAACATTTACATGAGATGAATAGAGCTTGGATAAGGAAAAAAAAGGGGTACTCGTAATAGTTTTCCTCATAGCTATCCCCATCAGTTAGTCTTTAAATACAATGACTTTTTTTTACTTAAATTCTCAGAACTAAAGCCCTTTGTAAAGAACCACAAGATCTGAGAAAATATGGCTGGATGAAATACCCCAGAACTATTTTTAACAAAATAGGGCCTATAGGATTGGTCTTTTTAATGGCAGGTTTAAAAGGCACTGGGTTTGGGGTTTTTTCTATTGAATGCTCTCACAGAGTGTTTGTCAGGGAGCCTTTGGGGATACGTAATTTAGGTACATCATCCTCTGTGTACAGTACACACAACACCAAACATGCAATTATGACTGAATCTTAATCCTCCTTCCATTCTATCTTCTGAATAATAGCCTGTGTTATTACAGAAAACCATTTTTTACTGCAAATGAGGTCATATGCCAGGATAATTTCCCCTCACTCCATTTTGTCCGCAGTCCTGGTGAGCCACATCAAGTCCCAGGTAATATGGGAGACAGCATGGGAAGCCTGTCCCAGTTCCCTGTGGGGCACAGGGCAGATGCCATGCTTCTCAGCAGGGAAGGATGGTGAGGGACTGGCTGGAAAGCACTAACACCCACCCCATCCAAGCAGACTTTGGGCAGGAAATTCTAATTCTGGAGGAAATTCTAATTTTGTTTTTTCAGAAGTGATGTGTCACTCACTCAAGTGTAGTAACTGCTGTCTGCTGGCCCCTGATAACAGGCAGGTTTTGGGACCATTAAGCTTTGGGCAGCCTAGCATAGGGTGGTCTCACCCACATGCTTTTTAAGTCTGTTTTTCTAGCTACTGCCTGTCACCTCTCTTGTCACTAGCATGTGCCACATATACCCACATGTCCATGCCACAGCTGATGAGAACGGCAGTGCCTAGGTGAGAGTGGATGTGGCTGGAAGCTGCAAGGCCAAGACTGATAAAACTCCTTGGGAGCAAACTTCTGATTGCCCTTAGTGCAGAGATTTTCCATAGGTCCCGGCACCAGGATCCCAGCAGGGTCCTCCGCCCCCTGGGGGAAACAAGGCTCTGAAGTTGTAATCTGACTTAAAAGCTCCCAGCAGGGAACTCATTCCCCTCCCAAGCAACTCATTGTCACAGAAGTTTCGGATCTGACTCCTGAGGAAGAGTGGCCAATTTCTCGTCTGAATTTGTTGGGATCATCTTTTAACAGTGGCATCTCAGCTTGCCTTTTTTGCCTCGATTAAGGAGCTATCTGCTATCGAAGGTATCGTCTTCAGGTAATACCTTGTAGACCATCATCACATCATATCACATCCTCCTTTTGGACAAAGTAAGTAGATTGAGCTTCTTAAGTCTGTAATTGTAGGACCTATTTTCCAGAGATTGAGTGAATTTGCTACCGACTTTAATGCTGTCAGGATTTACTCTCAGAGCCTCAGCTGGGGTAAGTTCTGTGCTCAGAGGTCAGAAGAAAATGTAGCTAAACCATTGCTGAGATTTTCTGATTCCAAATATCTCCTGCAAATCTCTCACTGTACACTTACTATTTTGCAATCTGCTTTAATTAAGGCTTAGCAATCAGAAGGAAAAAATCTTTGAAGTTTAACAATTCAATAGTGTGTGAAAATGTTAAATGCTAAGCCCTTTTGTATAAGCCTTATTCTGTTCGTTAACAAATTTTCAATATATGAAACAGCTTGTTCAAAGCAGATAAAGAAAAAAAGACTGGCGTGGATAATACCTTGTGGCTAGCACACTTCTTAAATTCAGTTATTTACCAAATGTTATGCTGGTGACAGTGGAGTGCTTGGCAAAAGCCAGACAGTAAATCACATAAAATTATACTCCCATGCAACCTTAAATTTTGCATTTGAATTGTCTTTAAACAGATCCTGCCAGTGTTATAGCCTAAAATATGCAATATAGTTCTAGATAACAGTAAAACAAACAGAGATCAGAAAAGAGCAATAAGAATTATGGTTGGATTTGTTTCCTCCCAGGGCAGTGCATTTTATGCCTCTGAAATAGTGAGTGGGCAAAGTGGAGCCTCCCCGTACCAGTCCCTCAGTACAGCTCCTGTCTGGAGTGGCTCCTGGCAGGGAAGGACACACAGGGGTCTATATAATGGATATTTTCATGGCTGAAAATTTGGCATGTGACAAATCATACCAAAGATCCTAATATTTGAGAAGCCTGGGGCTGCTTTATTTCCCCAAGAGATGGGCAGAGCTGTAACAATACACTATACCTACAGCATATGGCAGGAAGTACAATGCATTAACCATGGGTTACATTTATAACGTATTTTTGGATGTAACTTTTTCTCATGTTTTGGTCTGTTTTTGTTGGCAAGGAAGTACTTGTGCAATCCTGCCTGGGTCCTCATGAAACATATGCTACCCAGTCTAGTTTTCAGCACCTGAGTACTTTCACAACCAACTAAATTTGATACATAGGAAAAAAAAAAGCAGTCTGGAACTTCAATACAAATGCTATATTATGTATCCTAATAGCTTTACTGCTAAGAGACTGGTGTTTGGTTTTATTGTTCATAAAATTTGTATTGATAACTACTTAAGCTATACTAATGATTCCCACATATGACTTTCCTAATAATCTACAAAAAGCCATGAAATCTACTATTTGTGGCAGGACCCACCCATGAAATCAGGCAACTTTGTCCAGAATTTTTAAAGTAATACTATCATAAATATTGTGGTAAAGTATGCAATATAAATGCAATTGTACCGTAATACCCACAGAGCATGTATTAATGCAACTATTAAACAGAATATTACTGCCACAACATTAATACATTTTAGATTATAATAGCAGAATTAATACATATTAGGTTACAACATTTTCCTACAGTAATTACTGGAATACTACATTATCCATAAGAAACTGCCATCTGCCCTCAAGAACCCAATTTATCTGCCCTTTCAGAGCAGCAGGAGCACAGGTGGCCTCTCTGGAGACAGAGCTCCAGCTGAGGAGCAGCAGTAGGCATTTCAGGGAGAGCAGAGGTTCACAGGCCAGTGTTTTGGTGATACTGACCCTTTAGAGCTGTGTAGGTACCACTGACATGGGAAGCTCTTTGGGAAATATTTGCTGCAGAAGCAGTCTCTCCTGGGAGCTGTGGATGCCTGGCACTTCTGTATTCTCTAACTTCTGTTCTCAGCCAAAAAAATCTGATGAAAATGATGGAGGACAGGACAGGAGGAGTTTTGCTTTGTGATGGTGAGAGGCAAAGGCGTTTTCAGATTAATTTACCTGATTAATGTTGACCCTGATCAATGAAGATGATGAAAGACCATAAACTCCTTCTGAGATACTCAGGGCTTTTCAGCTTACAGAAAAAGCATAAATATTCATTTCCCTAATAATGTAAACTGAAAATCTTCATTTGACTAGTTTTAAGGGTTGCCCGAAGTCCTGGCCAGAAGCAATCCTCATTCCCTTAGACTTTCAGTTCTCAGGAAAAATGAAATGACAGCCTGATGGGTCTGATGGGTCAGCCCTTCTGGGACTGAACTGAGCATCTCTTGCCACCAAATGGAGGGTCTTTATTTCTCACTGCATGAAATGGAGAATCTCAATCCCACAGAGAGTACATTCACAATGCAATAGGCCTGCTAATTAAATGGATTTCTGATTACCCCAACTGGAAAAGTAAAAACCATTTTTCACAGAACTACAGGAAAAATACTCTTTTCAATACAAAACATTTTCTACTTGCAGAAAGTGTGCAGAATATGAAGAGACACTGGGATGAGCCACGCGAAAATCTCGGAAGGTAAGAAATGCGTTACATGATCTGGAGAGACAGGTTTTCCATTCCAGCATCTCACATTCCCATGTTTGACTCCAGTTAATTTTATGTCCCGCATTTGTAAGACACCCAAATCAGTACCTCAGGACTTTCTAGTGCCTGCAAAATCTTGCATGATATTAAAATTCTAGACATGTGCAAATACCATTAATTACTAACTGAAGTAATTTTTCTTCTGGGTCTCTCAGAAAATCCTTCTACTTCCATTTTCTAGATGAGTACTTCTTAAATGGGCACTGCATTTCCAGAGCAGAAACATGATGGGGCTGGGTCAGCTCAGGCATGGGCTGGGCTGCAGAGAAAGCCTTATGATAGAGGACAAAGCTTTGCTAAATCCATGATTTAGCCCTTGCACAGACATATCCTTCTCCACTTCCAACAGGACTCTGGAACACATCTCATTCCTTTCCCCTCTGAAGAGGCAACTGACAGTAGGAGCTGAGTTGAGGACAGGGATGAGCATGATATGGAGTTAGTTTGCTCTTTCCTTTTATTCTCAGTGCTCCCAGATAACTACTATGGAGTGTTCACTGTATCCCCGCCACATCCAAAGGATGCTTCTTGGCAGGGAAACTACTGTGAGAAAGTGGAAGTAGGTGAATGTGAGGAAGTGATTGGGTTAGGAATGAAGTTGCAATGGCAACTTCCCTCTGGACTCAGGAGGCATCTCTCCACTGCATCCCTGCTCCATATCCTAATGTAAAACTGGTTCTCAAAGGAGAGAAGCAGAGACAGACAGTATGGCAAGAGAGAGAAAGACAGTCAAGTAAAGCAACTCTGAATGGTATCTGCTCCAAGAGAATTTTGCCCCCATAACAATCATTGGCAAGCCCATAAAGCGTAAGTATGTCCCAGGATGCAAACTGTGTCCTTCAAACCAAGGAATAACTCCCTGGCTGTTACTTAGTTAATAACAACACATCCCGATATGCAGGGCGAGTTGATGTCTCAAGTAAGAGGTGTGCCTGAACTAGAGTAGCTCCCTACCATGGCACAAGAACACTCAGGAAGGCTCAGGATACTAAAAACTGTACAGGATGTTGAGCTGCTCCAGGCAACCAGTGGGGAAGTCCCACATCCCTCATGCTGTGGAGCACTGCATAGATGCCCATGAGGAGTGCACCTGTACTGTCCAAGTTTATGCCTCCCTTGGGAGGCAGGGTGAAGCAAACACCCCCACCTAGCTCAGCAAGCTCCAACTCACTCCTTGTTCTCCCCACTGCTTGAAGTGCTTTTCTGAATCACAGAATATTCTGAGTTGGAAGGGACCCTCAAGAATCATCGAAGTCCAAATCCTGGCCCTGCACAGGACAGCCTCAAAGATCACACCATGTGCCTGAAAGAGTTGTCCAAACGCTTCTTGAACTCTGTCAAGGTTGGTGACCACTTCCCTGGGGAGACTGTTCCAGTGCCCAACTACCCTTTTTCAAATATGTAATCTAAACCTCCCCTGAACATCTCTATGTCATTACTTCTGGTCCTGTCACTGGTCACCACAGAGAAGAGATCAGTGTCTGCCCCTCCTCTTCCCCTCACAAGGAAGTTGTAACTGCAATGAGGTCTCTTCTCAGTCTCCTCCAGGCTGAGCAAGCCAAGTGACCTCAGCCACTCCTCATACAGCTTCACCTCAAGGCCCTTCACCATCCTTGTTACCCTCCTTTGGATGCTCTCTAAGAGCTTAATATCTTTCTTATACTGTGGTGCCCAAAACTGCACACAATTTCCAAGGTGAGGCCGCCCCAGTGCAAAGCAGAGGGGACAATCCCCTCCCTTGCCCAGCTGGCGATGCTGTGCCTGATGCCCCCCAGGACATGCTCGGCCCTCCTGGCTGCCAGGGCACTGCTGACTCATGTTCAACTTTGTGTCAACCAGGACCCCCAGGTCTCTTTCTGTGGCACTGCTCTCCAGCCTCTCATTCCCCAGTCTGTACCTACATCCAGGGTTGCCCCATCCCAGGTGAAGAATCCAGCAATTTTCCTTGTTGAAATTCATATGGTTGGTGATTGCTCAGTCCTCTAACTTGTTAAAGACTCTCTGCAGGGCCTCCCTGCCTTTGAGGGAGTCAACAGCTCCTCCCAGTTCTGTATCATCTGCAAACTTGCTTAGTAACCCTTCCAGTCCTACAGCCAAGTGATTTATAAGGATGTTGAAGAGCACAGGGCCACGAACAAGCCCTGCAGAATCCCACTAGTGACAGGTCACCACTCTGATGTCACCCCATTGATTAGAAACCTTTGTGCCTGACCTGTGAGCCAGCTGCTCACCCATCACATGATGTGTTTATTCAGCTATGTTGAACATTTTGTCCAGAAGGATCCTGTGAGAGACAGTATCAAAAGCTGTACTGAAATCCGAAAAGATTGCATGAACTGGCTTCCCTTGATCAGCTAGGTGGGATACCTTGTCATAACGGGAAATCAGATTTGACAGATTTGATGATGGGAAACTTCCAGGTGACCTACAGCCAGTCACATCCACAGCACACAAAGACCCCACTTCTCCAGGTCCTTCTGAAGAGAAAAAAAATCAGAGGAGAGAGAAGGTGGGCCCCTTTAACAGACAGATATAATTAACCATTCCAACAATTCATCAAGGTTTCTCAGGCATTTCCAACCATGGCAATTTTAAATCAAGGTTGGATGCTTTATTTCTGAAATAAATGCTCTTGTTCAAACAAGAATTATTTCAGGGAAGTTTGATAGTATATGTTGTAAGACGAGGTCAGACTAGATTATCACAGTATTCCCTTCTGGCATTATAATCTATGAATCTATAAAAGAGAAAGGATTTAATTGATGAAGTTTAGCCCCATTAGCCCCTCATTACCGGATGACATTGTCATCATTACTCTCTGACTCCAAATGACTATAGATCCAAATTCAACCTTTTCTCTCCCATTTTATATACATTTTATATCTATGATATACACACATGGTTTCAAGGGATTATAAAATCCACCCTTTACCCATCCCCTGCAAAAAGTATGTTGAAAACATTACAGATTTCAGAATTATCCTATTTGCAGGGCTCTGACACTTTTTCCTCAAAAGGAGGGAGTTTTTTTCAGTATATTTCCAAAACAAAGGGAAGGAAAATTGATTCAGACTGGACAAAGACATCCAGGAATTGCTATAAACAGGGGGTTTGTGGTAAATCATGTGTAAATGCCATGCCCAGGTAGATGATTTAAGTGTCTCTTTTTTTTTTAGCTCAGTGATAACCTTAAACAGATGTCGTCATCTGGATATGGAGATGATCGTAGCACTGCTACCAGGGAATAATGATTTACAAATCATTGCTGAAGCCTGCTTTACATTGTTTACATTTCAGTGCTGAAGTCTGGTTTGGGATATCATGTAAATTCTGAGCAGCAATTTTCTTATATCCATTTCTAATCCCCTCTTCCCCTCC
The DNA here is from genome assembly GCA_013399875.1 of Gymnorhina tibicen. Classification (NCBI taxonomy): domain Eukaryota; kingdom Metazoa; phylum Chordata; class Aves; order Passeriformes; family Artamidae; genus Gymnorhina; species Gymnorhina tibicen. The sequence continues at coordinate 430,823 of VXAZ01000833.1, forward strand.
AAGTTTGCAAAAGAAACCAGGAATAATGGAAAGTCTTCAGACAGTCCATTAATTTTATACCCACTTGTATCAAGTAATTCCAATTAATTTCTCTGGCATTTACTTCACTTTTTAACTACTCCTCCTTTCCAAATTCTATCCTCAGATAAGAAACTGTACTTAAGAAACTGGACTGTAGTGGAGCAGATATTTCATCTGGCATCATTACAGGCAACAAAAGAAAACAATCTACTGAGTTCATTTCTGTTTGGATTGGCCTGCTGCTGAAAAAATACTGCAATTTAAGGATATCTGACACACGGAGTATAAGAAAATGCAAATGAAATACTGAGTTGACAGAAGTTAATGGCAAAGTTGTTAATTTTATTTCATTCCAAGCATAGTCTCTCCCCCACCCCTTCTCTTTATTTCATAGTGCTATTCTTATTTTCAGTAATTAAGAATTATTAAGAGAGAATGAGCAAATATGTATTTTTAAATATTAAAACAAAGGTTTATGGAGACAATTCCTTCACGTACAGATGGAACTGTCTTCAACCTTTGGAACCAGAGGCTGAACCTTCCTGATGCTCAAGAGCAGTCAGCACTGGGTGCCTCATGCCCGTGGCTGCCTGGGGGTTAATATAGCAACAGGCAGCTCTACAACAGGATGCATTCACCAAATGGAGGGCACACATCACAAGGCTTGTCTTTATTTTTCTCTTTTCCAAATTAGAAGTGTTTTTTCTCTCTTTCTCGAATGGGAAGCTGAAGAATGAATCCATGCCCCATTTTCAACAGTTTGCTTCTCAGAAGAACAAAGTAAAGAAAGATATTTATAGCTCAAATCTAAAGTAAACCATACCTGAGAAGCCGGATTAGACAAAAAGTCCTTTTTTATCTGAGGTTTTTGCTACAGATTAGGGAGGATTAAGAAAGCATCCTGCTCTCACTGTCGTGTGAATGACTGCGGCAAAGTGGAAGTTTTAGAAGGCTCCCATTAACACAAAAGGCCAGCAATGCTTAAAGATAGGCACAAAAGAAGTTTTTCTACCAGCCTGTGTCACTTCCCAAGAGCTAACAACACAGACAGTTCAAAACAAGTAGTTTGGGTTAATAGTGTACTTGTATGTAAATACATAAAAGCTTCAGTGCCGTAAAGCTAATTTAAAAAAGGACATTTCTCTTTATAGTTCCCCTGAGTATAATAGAAGCTATGATATTCTTTCTACCATAATGTACATTTCATTAAAGAGCTGGAGCTATAATTGTCTACATCAGTACGTGGCGGCAGACTGGATAAATTGTCCACATAAATTGCTTAATACAACTCTGAGCCCTGTTCCAGAGCATTGATGGCTCCCACAAACTGCATCAATGAGTCCTACCTGAGGTTATGCCTCTACCTGCATCTCCACAAGGCCTTGGGTGCACTGAGAACAACTCCTAATCCCTAAAACCACCTGGTGCTGAACTCCACAAACACCACCACATTAAACATTTAAATTCATTCCCTACGTTCCACAATGGACACGACTACGTGCCAGTAATATTGCAAATTTATGTGACAATTATGTATATGAAGAGATATGCAGGCTATTATCATTCTTAATAAATCAATAAAGTCAACTGAAAAATTAAACTGAGCATGTGTGGAACATTTGACAGCAAATATATTTTGGTCTCTTAAGAGCTATCATTTCCATTGCAATTTACTGCCTAACCTACAAGAGGGTTAAATCAGAAAAGTGAACAAAGCAAGAGAAGAGGTCTCAGAAAAGGAAGTACAGTCATTGAATTGCAATTTACCAGTAAATCAGCGTGGGAGGAGGGAATTTTTGTCCTAACAGGGCTGTTACTTTTTTTTAAAGCCAGCTTTGTCTTTAACTTGAAGCTAACATTCATTAATGGCAATTTTAGGACTGTATAAAATATAAAACATACTACAACTGTAGAGATGTAATTTCATTGGTTTAAGTTTTCTGTGCACTATTCCTCATAAAATATGAATGCTTTTATCAACTTAGTAGGTAGGATGCTAAGAATCTCCTTTTTAAGCCGAAGAGGAAAGAGAGAAATCTCACAGAACGTGCAGACTCAGCACTCTCATGACTGAGTTTTTTTTATCTTAACCGCATTTTGACATTCTACAGGACATCTTTGCATGAAAGATTTAAGTTTGTGATTTAAGATTTTTCATCCTGCAGCAAAACTGAGAGTAGAATCATTTAGAATGTATGATCGCTGAAATTCTACACAAATGCAGCAATGAACAGTGGGCACTCATACACAGTACTCATACGAACATATTTATAGGAATGTTACCTCAGACAAACACCTCTAGTGAACGTGTGAAAGTTTGCTGTTGTTAGTCCACAGTGTTTTAGGCCGGAGAGCAGTGACAAAGTAAGCAGCGTGTATAGCACATTCATGTGTACCAGGGCATTAAATGCTTCGGGAGCACCTTTACGAGCCTCCGTATTCCCTGCCCTCTTTTGTGGAAGTTATTGCTATATTAGATGTTGTTGAACACATTTGATATGAAAGCATTGTCTGTTTGCTACCAGTATCTAACGAGTATCTCCCCTAGAGTTGCCAGCAAGGTGCTGATTAATTAACTGAAGTAGTGAAGCTGAATAGTACAACAGCTGTTTAGAGAATTATCATTTCCTCAGTCTCTTTCCCCATCCATTCATTCCCTTGCAGTGCTACCACAAAACTGTAAATTCGGGAAACTTTCCATTGCTCCTACCTTCACCTGTCCACTCTCCATACCAAGGGAGAACCAGCTGGTCAAGGCTTATTTATAAAAAGAGAAGGGAAGCAAAAAAAAGAAGGGAAAAGAAGAAGATAAACTTCCTGTAAGTCACAGCTCTGCTGTCACTTGTCAATAGCAGCTGACAATAGATGGTCCTCCAGGCAGAATGTCAAAACAGGAATCACATATATCCTTTGCTGATTGAGAAGTTCAGAGTCTGACTGCTCTGCATCCCAGGGAGGCGGCTCAGCTCTGCGGGCCAGCAGCAGCACAGATAAGGGGGGCTAAGTAGCCACAGCCGACTCCCATGGCGTAATGGCACTTGGCAGAGGATCCCAACCTGTGGACCTCAGCTGCCCCACCGAATAAAGATGATTATTCAGGAGAGTATCATCTGTATTAAGTAGCAGATGGAGAGGTTGGGGAAAGTGTTGATAGGACACATTTCTCGTTGAAACACAGGGGATAAGCTTTCTGCACTTGGAGTGCTGCAGATTCCAAAGGAGAAGGCGCGATGACCACTTTTTTCACTATAGCCTGAGAGAAATTAATGCAAGGCAAAGTTTGGCACACTCTCCTTGGGCTGATCACCTGCTCACCTGAGTAAGCTCGGCTTATTCCACTTGACATGCTCTGCCGTGACACGCTAGAGATCGAAACGTTAACACCAGCTGCATCTCTAACTGCTACTCTCCGCAATTTAATTTAATATTATGCTTCTTTACATAGGCCTCGCTTTATTATGCTTGAGAATTATGAAGACTAGAAATTACACATGTGATTAAACACCATCTAATCACTCCATGTACTAAATAAGCCAAACTGCATTGGAAAATAGATCAGGTACAATTTTGGTGTGAAACAAATGAATGCGGGAATGTACTGCATTGATATAGATGGAGCATCTGCCTCGTGATAAAATTAAGTCTTGTGACAGAAATAAATCACTGTAGGGGAGAATGCAAACCATTATCCAATAGGATTTTCTCTTTTCTTCTTATGTGACGGGAGTTATTGGATTCCCTGATGTTAGACAGCCAAGTGCATCCATGATATGATGATAAATCAGGAAGGCTACACAATTTGAAATTTAACAGCTACTTATTTTTGAGATGTTAAGATAAAGGAAAAAATACTTTGATTTCTGCAAGTAACTATTAAATTGGGAATCTCCTTTTCTGATAATCTGATACTCTGTTGCTCTGTCATATCATCAAACAATGCCAGCAATCAGCAGTGGGTAGAATAGATTTTGGACTAAGATGAATACAGGAACCACTTATCTTTCTTTTTTTCTTTTCCAATATTCACAGTTTTATCTACAGAACACCATTTAAAGGTTACTGTTGACATAAGAATGTACTGTTCTTATTACATTTTCGTTTTTGCATGAATATATACTTAAATGGAGGGGAAAAAAAGGGTTTTGTTGCTACTTTCCACATTTGAATGAAAAAATCCATACGCTATGTTAAAAATACAGAATAAATAATGGAACTTCAGCATGTATAGTGGTTGATAAATGTGATTCACAAAATATACCTTCATGTTTTAATAGCTTTCCATTGTTAGAAGCACGCTATTAATTAGTGGAAAAATGGATTCATCTATCCAGGATGTACTTGTATTTCTTGCCTTTAACCCTTTTTTCACTGTCATGACTTTTGGCTATTACCTCAAAACATTAGCAAGTGCTGGAAGGGATGTGACTGAGGGAAAATGACTAAGGAGGATTTCTGTAGGTGCATTCTTAAGCAATCCTGTAGAGAATGCCACTTAAAACAAGAATCACAATTACATAAATTATGAGTTTATGATTAAAACACAAATGAACAGATGAAGGTAAGGAACATCAGAATAGCACTGTTAAGCAAAGTGCCAATTCAGTCGCCTTTGATGGAAATACAGCAATAGCCTAAACCCGATGGTCTTGCAAGGTAGGCAGTGATGTCACCCTTTGGGCACAGCGTCTGAGCGTGGCTGTCATTGGGAAGGCACTTTCTCCAAGCAGCCTCTCTGCAGCCTGACCCGACACAAGCTGTGCTGGGAGGGAGGGGAGAAAGCACTGAATGTTGATCACTTGTAATTATGGTAATCTCCATCAGAAGCTTTAACTGCTCTAAACTCTGGCTGTCTTCAGACAGACCTAGCTCCACGAGACAACACCATAAAAGCCATTACAGAAAAGCAAACTGCTCCGGCTGGGTACCAACTTTAGCGAGCCTGTGGCGCACAGACACGGGCACTTCACGCCAGGGAAGGAGGTGCTGTAACTCTACCTCAAGCTGACGGGAGCAATACCATCGGCAAACCCCTTCCTGCCACAACACAGAGCGAGCCTAAAATCACAGGCTAACCGAGGGCGTTTCCTCACAGACAAAGCAAGGAAAAGCCAAGATGTTTCTAATTACCTGTCCCACACTGTTTGAGAAGCACCGTGCCGCATGGCTGAAAGCTACTTATTATCTGACATCCTCTGGCTGACAAGGACATGATAACTGGCACTTGCTGATGTACCTCAGGGAAGGGAAGGGAAGGGAAGGCAAGGCAAGGCAAGGCAAGGCAAGGCAAGGCAAGGTATCAGAGCAGGCAGTTAAGCATCCCGCAATATGTTAAGAAACCCCAATACACACCAATTTCTGCAAGAAACATGAAGGAGGGAGGGAAGACGGAAGATAAAGCCAGCACACCAGCCACCCAAGGCTTAGTCTGGGCAGGAGGAGTTTGCATCCAGGAGGAAAATTTTTCCCAATTTTCCAGCACACAAATAAATTCAGTGTAAGGTAGTGAGCCCACTGGCTGTAAGGCTGCCCTGCATCCAGCCTGACAGGAAACAAATCTAGTCTCTTCATCAACAATCCCACACAGTCTGTGGTTCCAGACACACGCTGTAGACAAAAGCAGGTTGTTTAGATCAAGTACCATAGCTAAAAGCATGATTATTGTTTCGAAGAAGTGGACTTTCTCCAGCCATGTCTGCAACCTTTTCTTTTACCTCTTCAGCAGTATTTTAGCAGGCAACTTTGACACGTGTTCAGAAGGAGCAAGTTTTAAGTGACTAGAGTGCAGTGGATCATCTTATTTATATCACTACAGGTGTAAACCTTCCAATAACCTCATGAGGTAACTTATTTTTAACCCTGAAATAGTGGCCCACCCCTAAAAGACAAGTCTCTTAGAGTTGCAACACCAAAGCCATCAAGAGTTTTAGACCTAACAGAGCAAGAGCAGTGCCTGATGTAACTGTAATTATGTCTCTAAAACACACACAACTCCCAAAAATACTCTGTGTTGTTGTAACACCAGTGTTGAAATCAAGCACTCAAAAAGGCAGGGAACACAGAGCTGGAATAGATTCTTCAACCTTATTTTGTCTCTGTGCTTATGCCTTCCAATAATTTGTATTTCTTTAATTAAATTAATAAACACCATTAAGAAATCTCAACAGGAAATACCATAGGTTGACATAAGAACATTATTATCATGCAGTGTTTTGCACAGAAAGAAACCACAACAGTGTACCAGAAAACTCTGAGATTTTAAACTCATGCTTGCTTAAAATTATTCCATCTCATGGGGGTTTTTGTCTGTTTCAATTGTGGTTCTTCAGCTCTCTGCACTGACTACCCCTTGCAGTCACCTCCCGTGGCTGCACCACCATGAGCCCTGGTGAGAGCCCCAACCCAACCCACTGCAGGGAGATGGAGTCATGCTGCCATGGAGCCACGGATGGAGCACGCTGCCATGGCATTCGGTTCCTGGGGTCCCCTCCCACTCTGCCTCCCCTTACCGTGGGCAAATTCCCATGAATGCAAAGCCAACTAACTTAGAGTCACCTCAAAGCCAGAGTGGGGGAGGTAGTGTCAACCATTGAAGAGTTCGGACTTCCAAAACCACTCTGAATCCTGGGCTACCAGGATACTGTATTTGCCAGCAGCCTACAAGCCCTATGCCACCAAAGTAACTCAGTTCCAAGACCACTCTTATACCTACTAAATTTAGGCTGCTAGTTCAGGAGTAGAGATGTGTTTTCTTGCAGATCCTTCATTTATATAGCTTAGAGTAAGCTTAGCTGGAAGACTGGATAGTGAGATGGGCCATGGTGGAAACTGGTGTGAGATAACCTTTTTTATCTACTACGATCAATATATCAATGGAAAAATCTGAAGAGCAAGAGGAGAGAAGATGAATACATGCATAGCAAATTGCATTTCAAATTATTTCCACAGAAAAATTTAAGACTGAATTTGTTTTAACACCCATCTATAAAATCAGGGCATAAAGCAACAAGTATTTTATCACCAGGAGCATTCAAGTTTGGTTGCCCTTCAGAAATGAGGAAGATCAGACTATAATAGCTTTATATGTGAAAACAGTCTTTGATTGACAGAATCTAATCATTTGAAGGGCAGCAAACCCACATTAGGAAAGCAGAATTCTCTGTTCAAGTTCTGGCTTGCAACATCTATTAGCATCTTAACGTTTGTCTGTATGAGTTTTTGCTAACTGAACATATTATTATTCTGTTACTGTGGTAGAAAAATAGCAACCTTTCTTTACAGTGATAAAAAATATGTGGGTACTTTTCCTGTAGTTTATATATCTTACAACACAGGTCATTTTTAAAGGGTTTTCTTTTTTAGGTGCACCATTTATCTTTTTATTCTGAGAAAAAGCTAGTTTGTTTAGCACAACAATATGTCACATAACTTTCCGGTATCAATTATTACAGCGACACAGCAACTCCCGTGTGAAAGGTTTCCTGTAATGTGTCTTGTGCAGACACATAATAAACACAGGGAAAAAAAAAAAAAAAGACAAAGTACACATACCCTTCTTGCTGTCTATCTTACAAAGATACCTACAAGCAAAGAGAATTAATCAAAAGTTTGATCGTAGAAACAAAGCCTTGTACTGGCAACCCAGCATTAACATTATAAAACTGCAAACCAAAAAAATCTGAAACAAAAACCATGATGAAGCATGTTTTTCAAAAAAGGATTTGGGGTAGGGTGTGGGGGTTTTCTGCTAAATGTGTCTAACAGTAATGAGAGTTGAAGAAGCCTACATAGAATCTTGTGTACATGAAGAGGTGTTGAGACTGGGGAAAGGGCGCTTCTTGTGGTATGTGTTTTAGGCTTTGTCCTGGTGTCCCCTACAAAGCATAACTGAGCACAAGCGTCTCATTCTGGGAGAACAAAGGATTTAGGGTGACTGCATGGAAATGAGACTCTGTTTTAAATCCAGCGATTACCCCAGGATATGAGCCCTTCCAGGCTGACACATCCTCTATACATCAGGACTCACCAAGAAGAAACCAAAAAACGGTGAGGGCATCTGCCATAGCCCAAGCTGAAAGAAGCACAGAGACTTCTGCCACAGGAGAATACAAGAAGACATATACTGGTTTCGTGAAATAGTACTGGGACACCGCAGGTTTGGGGCAACAGCTTGGAATTCCAGTATTGCTGAGCACACAGGTTATCCAGGAACCTGGAGCCTGAGCAACTGGGCTGGCTTTGTGGCATACATTTCATGTGAAACATGCTGCAAACTCTACCTTTTAGAACAATTATTGCCTTTTTAAGGACAATTATGTATTATGTACAATGCATAATTTATTCCGGAGGTTACTGGTTTATAAAAGAGTTGTGGGCAAACTGCCAAGTTATCGTCTGAACTGTAGTTATGAGTAATAGCAAGGGTTATAATTTACATTCATACTCTGTTTTTAAGTTAATGAGCTATCCAGTATGAAACCCAGCACTTGGCTTTTTGTTTCTGTGCTTTCTTATATTCATGAACCCAGCTTAGTTTTATAATTTGCCTCTTAGACTTGTGACACCCTAAATACCTTTGACTAAACTGTCAGGGAAGTGACCATTTCCCCAAACAGAGATGCCACTGTGTGCTGACCCATGGCTCTTACACAAAGACCTCGACATTTGTACTTGCTCTGGCCAAAGACAAAATACTACCAAGACAACAGGAACAGACCTTCTTCTTTAGAATAAAAAAAAGTGAAAATCTTCCTCTGGGATATCTCCACTTCCACTTGGCCACCAGCCACCAGGACAAGGTGCTTCAATGCAGCATTTCATCCACAGTGCTGTACCTCAAGTAGCCTGGCACTCAGCTGCAGCACTGGGGATGAGCCATGTCCTGGTACAGGACTAATGGAAGTACAACCTTCTAGCTTGGGGGAAAGAATGCAGTGACAGAGCAACACTGCCACTTCACTCAATTTTCCCAGCTGACCAGATAGCTCATTTATATTAAAAACCTGGAATACAGGTTTTCAACTGCAGTGAGAGACTGCAATAACACACCTGGTAAGCTGTCTTTTTCTTTCTGACAATGGAGCAATAAAATAGAGTTGAACACCAAGGAGGAGACTGAAATCAAGGAAGTAACAGACTTACTGAGCTCAACGGAGAAAGAGCTACCAAGATGTCCTGGCAAAACATTAAGAGACAGAACTGATGTGAAGGACAAGAACAGCAGGGCAGAAAATACATAAAGGCTTGTTGTTAACAGGGCCACTTATGTCTGTCACCAGAGAATAATATTTATAAATCCTGAGCCAGACTTTGTTGAATGTCAGCCTGGCAGGATCACCAAGCTTAATTTGCCCTTCATACCCATGGCACTGCTAAAGGTAGCCCAGTGGTACCTCTGCCTCCCATAAGAAACTCCTAATCACTTCCCCTTCCCCTAGAAAAAGTAACAAATTATTAAGTCCTCGGCACATACAAAAGAAGCAGTAATTAGATGATGCCAGGCTGGACTTTTTGTCAGTGATCTTCCTAGTCATGGTTCTAAAGTGCTACTGCAGAGCCAAGCATTAATTACCTGAAATTAGCGCTTGGTGATGGACCAAGTCTCTTCTTATCCTAACTCAGTACCACCAGTGTACTGGTACAAAAGAAATGAACCCAAATATTAGTCAAGAAAAGGAGGGTGGAAGTAAGCACGGCAAAACTTTCAATGCAAAGTTGGTTCACTTGATTTTTGCTTATTCCTCTCTCAGAGGCCTTGCTTTATCCTCTCAACCTGAGGACTTGGCTGGCCTACCTGAGTGAGGGTGAGGGCAGCTAGGGGATCCCACTAAGTAAAGGAGAGCCAGTTGCAGAGTGTGATTCTTTCCAGCTGAAGACGAAAAGACAGCTCTGCAGGTACTACATTCTGTCCACTGATGACTCAGGGACTCAAAGACTGCTCCATGGTGGGATGGACGCAGGTTTGCCACCTTTCCTTTCAAACCTTTTGAAGCCATCGTCTCCAAGCTAGAGGTAAAACTGTGTCTCAGCCATTGCTCACACTACAGCAAGAAAATAACTGTTTCAGAAACTATCTCAGGGGAAGAGACAGATGAATGCTAGAAGTGGAATTCACCTCTCTACAAAAACAGGCTTTCTTCTCCAGCTTTCACAATGCTGTGGCAGCCCTGTGGACCCACAGCAAGCCTGAGAGTAATGCTTAGGCAGCAAGAATGCACACCCTGGGCTCAATCCTCCTTTTGTTTCACACTTTCACAACACAAGTTGAATGAAGGAAGCTGGATGCTTTCTTCTGCAATGTGCGTTTTCCAGAATAAATCTCTTTCAGTTTACTGGATTACCCACTATCCTTTTTGTCCTTTTGCTTTAAAAGATTCGCTTGTCACTATTGCTGTATTTCCATGGGACTGCACCTTCCCTTTCTAAGCAGCCTTCTACAAGCAAAGCAGTTATTTTAGAGCCCTACAACCCAGGCACAAGAAAATGGGAAAAAAGGATTTTCATGAAGAAATGAAGGATCAAAAGCCTTCCAGAAGATGAGGTCAAGGGCTTTAGGTTTAAAGAACTCACTAAAAAAGTGCCTAATCCAGAATATTTTTCTCTGCTTGCTAGGTTTTGAATACAGACTGTAAGGCTTTGGAGCTTTCTCAACACTCTTACTACTACTGTTCCACACACAGTCAAACGTCATTAAATACTCACTACAAACCTGGAAAACACTTCCAGACTGGAACCCCAACTCTTACTCTATGCTTGAAAAGCAGCACAGCAATGAGAAAGATCTACCACAGAGCTGCTACATCCTCTGGCTTCATCACCACCCAGAGAGATGCAGGAGCTGGTCAGATGATGCTCCCTGAGGCTCTCAGCCTCCCAGCCCAGTCCCATTTGCCAGGACTCAGTGCTGCTCACTGTCGGTGCTGCTGTGGGCATCCTCCAGAGAGTCATTTATAAGAGGACATGATACGCCTGGCAATAAGCATAGGAAAGGTACAGTGGGCACAGTCAGTATTAGGCTAACATCTCTAGATGAACCCCAGGTGCTTCCAAGGAAAGAAGGAAACTTTGGCATGGTGCAAGGAGGAATCAAATCTGGGAGCAACAAGAGCAGGAAATCACGGGAATGAGAGAGGAGAAGGGTGCCCCTGAATTTTGCAAACTGATGGTGTCCACCAGGAGTGCATCTGGCTGCTCCTTGATCAGAGAAACCCTGAAGCTACTATCATTTATTTGGTTTCCTGAGCAGTAATTGCTGGAGAAGCATGTTGTCATAAATAGCTCCCTGATGGTCCTCCCACTCCATGCTGGCTACTGCTGGAGCAGCAGAGAATCCTGCCCAGTACTTCTGATGTTTATTTTTAAAAGGTAAGAGCAACAGAAACACCCAAACCATCCATGCTGGCAAAAAAAGGCTTACTAAACTGTAAGTTTACTAATTGTGCTTTTTAAACATAAACATAAAAAGATTTATAGATTAGAAAGATATAAATACACACAACCTATATTAAACTGAACTCCTTAGCTTTTGTTCTTCAGCACACAAGAAGCCTGTATTCACACACACATGTGGCAATATATGATACTGAAAATGAAATTAAAAATGTAAACTTAAATTCCTCCCATGATAATGACATAGTAGGGATGTATTAGAACCCATCTTATCCCCAGTCTGCTTAGCTATAAAAGCAATGCAGTTTGTTAGTCGCTCTTCTATGTTACTCAAATTACAATATGGGAATTTTTATGTCACTTATATCACTCCTCTTTAGATAGGTTTAGTAGGAGCCTACCTAAATATTAATGTCCTCCATTGATGCTCCTTATTACCCTAAACCAGTGTCAGTGCCTGACTGCAACATCTAGCTGTCATCACCCCCAAAAGCAGGACCAGCTGCAGAGTGATGCCACTCTCTCAGAAACTCATTTCAAACCTCTACCAAACATTTTGCCACTTCTCAGCCTAAGCAACTATATGGGATTTTGCCTTTCATTATCCAGGATGTCTGGATCAAGCCCTTTGTTAAGTTCTTACATGCGTAATTTAAGTCGGCTTGGGGGTCAAAGAAAGAAGATACCTAGAGAATGGCTTTAAAACCTAACAAGGAAGCAGGTGGGGTTTCTGTAACTAGGAGTACCCTAATACTGCAGGTGAGACTCGGCTGGAAGAAAGAAACACAGCTGAGGGGTAAATGCAGACTTTACATCCAGTCTGTTGGGACACCAGGAAACAGGGGTGGCTTTGGTCGCTTTATCAATCACACCCAGGTACTGCCCTTTCAGGGGAAGTGTCCTGAGCCTCTAAGAGCAGAAAAAGACATTAGTAGAGAACACAGGAAGGAGAATGCTTTCTAAGTGATGGTCCTGGCACAGTGTCTCAGTGGTGCTCACTGAATGCCCTTTGCTGGTGCTGGTATTGCCCACCCATGCCAGTAAGTGCAACTGCTCCTGAGCTTGTCCCTGGGCGTGAGCTTGGCTGCCTGCTTGCATCTGGGACAAAGATAAAACATTGGTCTTACAGACTTAATGTCTTGGCCCTGGTCTTACAGAGTAGCAGCTTGTTCAGCAGTACTTGTAGACTACCCCAAATTTCTCTGAGTTTGATAATTCTGTGCAATTGTGTTTGAACTGCTGGGAAAAATACCTGAAATGAAACCATTTTCAAGTTCTCTCCCTCCCCACAGCAGTGCAGCTCCATATCCATGCCTCTATAGATGCAGAACAAAACAAGATTCTGCAAAGTGTTTAAAATGTCACAGGTTACTTTCTTCATATTTCTACACAGATCTGAATGCTTTGCAAGATGTAACCAGGCTTCTCCTTCACCCCAATTTATGAAAACTTCAATTTAAAAAGAGGGGAAGGAAATCATGCCTTACGCTGCCCCTAAATGTCAGTCAACCTTAAGACTAGGGAACCGGTCCCTGCTTTTCAAATGTCAGTAAGACTTCTCATAAAAAAAACATGGTTGAGATGTCTGTATAGTTCACATGCTGTATGATCTCATTTTCAAATATTTCTGATCTTTCCTTTCTTTCACGGTTTGGCTGTCAGAGTAAACCAGTTCACAGTTCCCTCGAATCTGCAGTTCCATCATAAAAACAGTCATGTGCCCCCTGATATATCCATCTTTTAACACTGGCTTTTTTTCCTCTCCCCTTTTCCCCCCATTTTAAACAATACCCTCAAGTTAGCTTTTACACCTCAAAAAGAATGCTATAAAAATAAACAAAAGACCCAGGACGAAAATTGAACATAAAAGTTGTTGAAGATATTGTTTCTTGACAAATAGCCTCTCCAAACATCATAAATTGTCCAAAACATCTTAAACCTTTGCTCTGCATCATCCACATAGGACTGCAAAGGGAATACAGCCAAGGAACTGCAGGCTAATTGAAAAATCATTCACTTGAGATACGGTAAGTATTGCGCTCCAGTTCTATGAAAGTATACAGAAACTTGACACAAGTGGCATCCTCCATGAACTAAGCAATTGACTAATCAGCAAACTCAAAAGGAAAATAATCTGTTTTTTCCTCCTTTGCATTGCTGAATTTGCATTTAATAATTCATATGAGATTAAAAAACAAAAAACCCGTCAAGATACACAGTGTGGCACTGATTCCTTCCCTGCCTCCAAGACTGCTGCCTCTCAAAAAGAAAACTACGCTATTGACTGGTAAAGCTGGTATAAGGACCCAGGAGCTGCTATTTCTAAACCCCTATTATTCAAAGATCGTTATCACAGTTTTCCATTAGCAGAAGTAAGTAAAAGCCTTGCTGTATAACTGACAATGTTATTTTGGGGGAAGGGAGAAGAAGGTTCAATATTGTACTGCAAGAGGTATCCTATCGATCCTGACTTTTTATAAGATTTTTGTGCCTTTTTTCTTGAGGCCATTTAGCATCGACTTTGCCTATTATTAATTTTACAGTCAGTAGGAGCTTCTGGATTTCACAGGTTCAGTACAAACAGAAACACCTGTAGAAGCTGTTATTTACATGGTATTTTTAATATTATGCACTCTGTCCCCCCAGATCCCATTTAGTAGATTTAGTATATCCCTCTATACTACAAAAGCATCACTCACATTTCAAGCTCTGTCCTTCCACTGGGTTCACGATGCAGTGAAAACAGGCCACGATGCTGCGACTCCCAAAACTCTGTTCTGTGCTCTAACAGCATTTACTTTCAAACTCTCCTTTTATGCCTCAGTAACTGAATTTTTCACTGTCACTAGTTGCCTCATACTTCTACTCCCTTTGAAGCAGTAGGTGAGCACACATATGCTTGGGCATGTATTTCTCTGCCTCGTACTGAGATAGTATAAATGTAGTCATACAGAGAAGTACATCACACTCTCCATTTTGAAATCCCCAGCAAAATAACATCAGGGATACTGACATCATCTTCAGAAGATCCCTCCATTATCTCTTTTTGATGATCACAGCGTGGATCATCCTCCCAGCACAACAAGCTGCTAACATGGCAAGACAAAATATCCCATTTTGGAAGGTTCAGAATTAACTATTAATGAGGTATTTCCAGTTAAAGCTCAGTATGTTTTGTGTCTTGCACTTTAAAATACATATAAAAATGTACAGCAAAACTCCATTAAATACCCAGTAAAAAAATCTACTTGGACAACCTCCAGAGAAAGAATACTCAATACAGACATAGCTCAAGCAAACAAACAAAAGAAGCCTCAACAGAAAAATTCTATTAAAAGTACCAATTTACATCACGGAACATCAGACCACTTTTTAAGTATAGTGTGAGTCAGGAAAGGAAGCAGAGGGAAGAACTGGATGGATGAGGGATATGTAACACATGGTCCGGCAAGGGAGATGGCAGATGATGGCCACAACCAGGCTGCAGGAACCTGGGAAGAGGCTTGACTCCAGCTTGAAATCAACTCTTTCCAAGTACATGAAAAAAGCCCCTGAACTTCCCATAGCATAAAGCAACAAGGACAGTGCCACAGCTCCTGTAAGAAAATCCTTATGCAGCTCAGATGTATTTATTGTTTACTTAGGCAATCTGAAGTTTCCTCCTTAGAAATGTTTCCAGAGATTCGGCAGTTGCCAGCTCTGTAATCAGGCAGGGCACTTGAAACAGTGCTTTCCAAGCTGTGGTCCACAGATTCTTCAGAATCTCCATTTCTAAGGACTTCAGGAATGATTACTACCAGAGCTGAGACTACTAGTTGAGGTCTTAATATTTCTATGCAGAGGTTAATATGTCCAGCAGAAATATTTCAGAGGTCTTCATATCAAGGATGACTGAAGACTATCAAGGTCTAGAATTCACAAATTTGTTTACTCATTCATTTTGACTTGCAAAAATCGTCCAAATGCAGCACCTGAAATTATAGTCTCAGTTCACTGGAATATCATTTGCTCAATAGTTTCTTGCTTTTTTTCCTTCATGAGGTATATTTCTTCCCCTTTTCCAAGCCACGACCCTGCAACTGTGCCTGTGAATTTGGTGCTCTTGGACTCCAAAGTGATTTTCCCACATATCACAAATGTTTCACAGCACCGGCTCTGACATCCTGGGATTCGTTTGCTGTGCCAGACACCAGATGAAGTGTTGGGTTAATAAAGTAGTTATTTATTATTTTAAGTGTTGAATGTTGAAACAGTAGCAGCTGGGTTACATTTGGGCTTCTGAAAAAGCTTCAACAGATGTCTAAAACTGGACCTCTAAAAATACAGGCCATTTTTTAAATAATGAAGTCTAGCTTTCTGTGCACTGCTTTGCATGAGCTAGTAATACATCATCTTCTGTAATCCATTTTGAAATTTATGAATGGAAAAAGAGACACAGTCCAAATTTTAAATTGTGTATTTCATAACGAGCAATCATCATCATCTTACAGGAGAAACCCGGAGAAACAAAACAAAGGGAAAAGACAACCTGACCTCCGAGCCCTGTTCTAGCTTACCCGTGTCTCACTGCACCAACACTCTCAAAATGCACCTTCCCAGCAGGAGACACCCAGCTCCCAGGGAGCAACAGAAGAGTCCATCCCTGCTGCCTCCAGGCTGACCAGTTTTCATACTCAGCCACTGAGACAAACAGACTCTGTATTTGTCCTTTTTTTCCTTCTGATGTCATTAAAAATGAAGAAAAATCAATTCAATTAAATACAAAAATACAGAGGAGGAAATTACAAAATATAATG
The DNA here is from genome assembly GCA_013399875.1 of Gymnorhina tibicen. Taxonomy (NCBI): domain Eukaryota; kingdom Metazoa; phylum Chordata; class Aves; order Passeriformes; family Artamidae; genus Gymnorhina; species Gymnorhina tibicen. Next base: position 447,025 of record VXAZ01000833.1, read on the forward strand.
CTAAATATTTAAATAGACAGAGTTGACCACTAAGATCTTCAAGGTTTTATTACTCCCAGCTGAGAGTGTAAATGGATCAGTAACTTGCACAAGGCAAGTAACAAAATTGTCCTAACTTGGCAATGCAAACTGGTAACTACAAATAAAACAACGGCAATAACTGAATCATATCCTAATTTATCCTGATGCTTCCTCCTTATTTACAGTTTTTAAGCTGCAGCAGTTTCCAACCTGAATATTCAAATGGAAATAATACACCAAAAACTGTGGCTTATTAAGAAACTATTTTGCTCGGGCAGTCTCTTACGCCAGGTGACCTAAAAGAGTTAAACATGTGTGTGTCCCCGGCCTTCCCAGGCATGTGATGTAATGGGCTACATGGAGCATAACACAAAGACAGAGAAACACTGCCAAATATTTGTTATGTCTAATATTTATGTACATTTGTCTAACTTCCTACATAATACAGGCTGACAGTATAAACAGGCCAGCTGAAGCTAATCTGTGCATGTTCTTAGTGTATGTAAATAGTCTTTTTCTCACTTTGTTTCCTTAAAGTATGGAGCCTGCAATTATCTCACTCAGCGACAAAGGCAATGACATGTTACTTAGTACTTTTAATAATGACAAATTCAGTCCTGGTGACAAGGGAGTTTAAACCCGCCAGGCTGTAAGCTGCAGCGTAAGATTTTTCCAACAGACCCCAACAGAAATCTTCTGTCCTACAGGCTCACTCATTTTAAACCTCTCTACTTGTTCTGTCCTGGCCACCTTCAAAAACAGAATTCCTTCTGCAGTCATTTGTTAAATCACTTTCTGAAGACTATTCTTCAGGTACTACATCAGATAAATTAATTCCACTATTAGAAAGACTAAATGTGAAAACTTGGACTTGAGGACAGAAAAAAACAAACCAAAATAAAACACCAAAAACTAAACCAAGAACCTACAAGGCACATCTCTGCATTTCATTAATGTTAAACTTCAAATAAACATCTGTGAAACTGTTGGTACAGTCGATTGCACATCATCATCTTCATGTCATGGTTAAATCATTGTATTTTGAGAGTACAACAGATATCTAACTAGAATGGGAGATTCTCAGATTAAACAGCCTTTTTCTTCTACTCCTCCTCTTATAATTTTTCATGTTTTGACAAGAATAAAATGTCACCCAGATTTTCCTGGGACATTTTTTTGTCTAATCTTCTCTGTTTAACTTAATTTGACGTGCCTGTAATACCTATTTAAAACTGTCTCTCCCTCTGTCTATAACCTCAGCCTTTAACAGATGGATATTTTCTCCTGCACATAGTTACAGGCAGAGCAGCTAAGAAAAATACAGTGCAGATGGTACAGGGTGAAGTAGTGGTTGAAGCCGTGGTTCAGCAAAAACAGAGAGCAAAACTAACTAGCCACAAGAATGCTTTAAACACAAAAAAACGAAAAAGCAAGGAAGACCTGGGATTGGGATGCTTCAGATGGCATAGAGAGCTTACTGGTCTTATTAGCTATTTGGGCTATGTCTGTATGCTGAAGATCAACCTAGCTGGTTGACTATCACATCTGAGCTTCATAGCACAGCTCTAGCATGAGCTCTCCAGCTGCAAGCTCACAGCTATTTTGATGTACCTTGAATTCAAAACAGAATCCCACACCTTGATGCTCCAAACTTCTGCTCATGGCTATATGGAAACACACCTCACTGATTTTTGTGCCAAGACACAGCAAGACTCTTTCCCCAGATGACTGTGTCCACCACGAACAACTTGCATGTCCTCCAGAAAATTGGTAGCAGTAGATCTGGGGGTTTGTTGGTCCTCAAGGGATGTGTCTGGCCCCCACATGGCAAAGCAGGCAGCTTCTGCTCAGAACCCAACCCTCAGCTGGACATTTATCCCATCTTTGCACCTGGGCAGAGCTTTACCTGTGAGGGTGGAAAGACAGTATATTTAAAAGCAGAACAGGAGTGAGGATTAACAAAGCAGGGTATTAATAAACCAGAGTGAAGAACCAAGGGCTGTGTAATATTTGCATATAACTAACCTAACACAACTAATTTTGCTTACAAGGGTAAGCCATTACTGGTTCAGTTGCAGTACTGTGGAAATGTGGTATGAGCAACACCTGTTACAAAAGTGTCAGTCTCTGAAGGCTTCTCTTCTGTGGTCTGTCCTTTTAAATATTCATGGTCTGCTTGCTCCAAACACACATGCTAGTCCAAATAACATTCATATGATTGATGTAATTTCCAAAATTAAAAGGCATCCATTCACCATGGTATGTGCTACATCTAACTTTTACCCAGGATGTGTCTATTTGCTCTCACATGAATTTCAGCAGGAGATAAAACTGAAAGCAATAAATAGCTAGAGATGGAGCCCTGAAGAGCCCAGGACTGGCAATGCAATGTCCTGCCAGGATACGACCTTTTATTTTTTGTAATGAAAATACAATAAAATGGCACTAAAAAAGAGTGAAATGGTAATTTTAAAAGCATTTAATATCTCCAGTCTCAATCACTAGCTGTACCACCCAGTGTTTTGAAAATTCTTTGGCAATCATCCCCAGTGCCACTTCAACCCTTCCCATGTGGTCTTGCAGCTTTCTGGCTTCCTGTGGGAATGGTGATCCTAGGTCTCACAACCAAATGTACCCAAGGAACCTATGCAGCAGGAATCAGATGTCTCTCTCTGTGCCTGTGAACAGTGTCCTTGCTGCAAGGGGGGGAAGCTCAGTCACATCCCTGTTTCATGCTAAAAATCCCTTCAGAGGCTTCTGCTGAAGGCTGTTTTGTTGGTGCTACGGGTGCAGGAGGAAATGGACTTAAGACCGTAACTTCATTTTATCCAAACTGCCACAAAGCCATCGGATCATGGTAACTGATTCAGCTTGAATTCAGTCAAGGAACCTCAGGCTGAAAGTTTGCACAGCCCACTGCTGCTCTCCGTACCAACCCCAGCACTAGCTTTCAAGGTCTGTATTTCTTGCACAGTGTTATTTGAATTTATTTCTTTGTAAATCATCTGCTTTATGCTTACATAATCACAATAGCAGCACTATCATTATCAAGCTGAATTTCATGTGGTACGCAGGGAATTTTATGGCTGTTCTAATAAACATTATGCTGGTTGGAAATTCTATAAAGTAAACCATTTTTCAAGTTAAATACCCCTTTCTTAAGTGCCAGGCTGTTAAGAGGGGCAAGCACACAGAAGCCTCACTATGGATCTGATTGCCATGAAAGGTCCCTCACCGCCCACTGCAAAGGCAGGTGAGAATTAATTCAAGCTGCAGAGGAAACACGAACATCCAGAGCTGTGCTATGGAGGAGCCCTGGGTCACTCTTTGTCCCTCCCAGGAACTGTGCCTTTCCATGTGGCGTCCTTTTCTACCTCTGTCCCTGGCCAGTTTCCAGCATGGAGCAAGTGGTTCATCACCTCACTAACAATTCCAGCAACAAAGCCAACTGGAAAGGGTCAGTCCTGAGGGAAATGCTGAAGCCATACTGCCTCCAAATCACACCAGCTAAATTTAGTTTGAATATTTATTGTAATGCAAAGATGAAGCAGCAAAGAATGTGATACCTTTCTGTTGTGAAGCTTTCCAGGCATCCTTCATCAATTTCTGACAGCATTTAAATGTCCTTTCTTCTCCTGCTAAGTAATATTATATAGAAAGCTCATTCAATACTTAGAGATTTATAGGTTCATGCATAATGACATTTTTTCCAAAGTTTTACAAAGCCCTTAATTCTTTCTAGTCTTAACCAGGCCCTTCCCAATACAGCAAATTCAACCTGACTGCCTAACCCATTCTTCATGTTCTAGTCCAAAACTGACAAGACAAATGGAAAACAGAAGAAAGGACAGTGAAAAAGAGCCCTTCTGGATATCACTGGGATATTACTCCCTCCTGTAGTAAAGTAGAAGAAAGTAAGACAAGACAAGCAGCTTTTATTCACTCTTGCAGAAAAATCCTGGCCTACAAGCAGACTGCAATTTAGCACTGGAAGCATTGTCTTCTGCTGAACAATTATTGGAGACAGAGTCGCCATGTATGATATTTCCCAAAAGACACATTAACCTCTAAAACACAACTGGAGCCAAAAAAACCCCAATAATCCAGGTTCCATTTCTCCTTCTGAGATAGTAATAGTTCATATTTACTTTAATAGAAAGTGAGATTAAAAATCAAGAGAGAGGTAATCATGTCAAGCAGCAAGTGAATCAGACCCTCAGATTATCACATTAAACACAAAAACCCAGGAAAATGCTGCAAGGAAACAGTGTAACAGAGGAGGTAAATATAGCATGTTGGGCTCGCATTGAAAGGGAGGCTTGTAAAATAAAACCAGCATTGCACTAAGATCTAATTAGCCCCAGCTTCTATTCTTAGACAATCAAGGCACAGATATGACCAAGGCAATGTGTTTCCACCTCGTACAGTCTGAAGACACTTTCAGATATTGAACTTTACTATCATCATTCACTAAGGTGACTTTTTATGAATGACTAAAATAACCAGATCATACACAAGTGGATAATTTGCAAATGCTCATGTGCTGAATTTAGAGGTGCTGCGAGAAATTCCAAAGGGTCTATGCACTGGTCAGAGTAAAGCTGAGCTACAGCTGCAGATTTGGCATAGTTATTAACAGTCACAATGTTTCTCCTTATTGAGGAGTTAATACGGTTTACTTGCACTAAGTGCTCCATGCTGGATGATGCCTCAGCCCACTAGGAGAGCTGATGCCATAGGCTCACCACAGCATGCCAGCACAAGCACCAAGCCTACTGCTACTGACACAGGGAGGGGGATACAGCCCCCACAGGCTCCCTGCTAAACCCCTCCTTTAGCCTTTCAGTGTATGGCACACAGGGAGCAGAATTTTTTTTTTTTTTTTTTTTTAATTAGAGGGTTTAAACTAGGTCGAGATGGTTCCTGTGAGTTCTGGTACGTGGCACTCCAGGCTGCAAAGCCTCCGCCACCAAGATTCACCAGCACCCACCACTGAGACCACCCACCTCTGCTGTCCTGCCCCGGGGTCACTCTCCTTCATTGCAGCCGAGGGAAAACTGCGTTTAATGGAGATTAACCTTCCCACTACTGCCAGTGAGGAGTTTGCCCACCTCTTACACACAGCAAGTCAAACAGGTGAGTCCAGTCACTTTTTGCTAACATCCCCTGTACACCATCTCCTTCCCTGGAGATGGCGCCTTTTGATACAGGGTCACATCTGGATATACTGACCAGACATTCTGCTGCCATTGCATGTGAGCAGCTCAGCAGAAAACCACAGCCTTTCTCTGATACCAAATCCCAGTATTATTGATGGAAAGTTTCCTGTGAATATTGTTAAAAGTAGGGTCTTGCTTTAACAAAAGAGCAAATAATTCCCAGACATGTAGAATTATTCAATATTTTCAACAAGAAATGAGCAGCTAACTGCCCATTTTCCTGCTTTGTTTCCTACTTCGCTATTTTCTTTACTATCTTTTTTTTGTTATGAGAGGGGAAGTGAAAGCAAATCCCAAAGAACACAAGCTGAAATACTTTGGCATTGCCAATTCAAGGGACTTAACCTTTTAATATTTTCATGAAGTAGAAATTTTTTTATGAGGCATTAAAAATGTATTTATCAGAACTATCAATTTTCAGGCAGCTGTAGACTCAGAATATGACCTGTGGTTTTCAACCTATGTAGTCATGATTCAGGGATTATCAATGGAAGAGGCTGTTAAACCATTGAGCCTTAAGTACAATTAACAACAAATGACCAAAATCTAACTGAAAAAAACCTCTATATTCTCTTTGTACAAGTATTACAAGTATTCAGCATAGACAAGGTTTCTGGTGGGTTCTTTTATTCCATGGTCCCTCAGTAAAATTCAATCCTCACTTTACTGCATACCAGGCAGAATCTGTTTGCTGATCTTCAGGGTATTATGCAAAGCATTTGGAGAGAATGACAGGAGAGAGAGACTGAATTTTGAGGCATTTGTTTGATCTATTGCTTTGATGATTTAGGCTGATTTGTATGATGGGTTTGGGTTGTGTGTGCTATGGTTTGCATTTTATGCAGTACTTTCCTACGGCTGGATTCTCAGTGATGTTCAGTGTCCTGCATCTCTTAGTATGACACACAGATTTCAAATGAATGAAAAATTCCAACATTTAGCACCTGCTCTCTGGCAACTCATACCAGAATTTAAATAAGAACTGCACTGGCTGCATTTGAGGGCACTGACCACTTCAAAGCCCCATCTTAAGCTTGGGTTTATGTGAATTTAAGCATCAAACCAACATTCTGAATCCCATCTGGGGAATCCAAAAGAAGACAGAGTAGTTTTCCATATGTGCCTGCTATGTGGTCTCAGGAATCGCTCTCCTATGAATAGAGAACGAAAAGTCTTGGCCTATCTATTTTAAACAGCTGATAAATAAAGAAGGAGCATAAAAAAATAGAAATGCTTTCAAGATTGATTCTCTGACTCTTGCAAAGAACTCTCGCTTCTTATTTTTCACATTTATTTTTATAGTTTTTTCTTCTTTTCTTCTTTGCCTTCTGTTCCTTAATATTAAGTCAGAAGCAAAATGTTCTTTTGGTCAAAAGCTATTGTTAGCATGAATTTTACAAATCTAAGCAGATGGGATGGAGGAGTCTCCTTTTTGGAGAACTGCTTTAGTGCTGGATCACTGAGAAGGAGCACCACTATTCAAAGAGCTGCACTTCTAAGTCAATGCCAGGCTTCATTACTATATTCCATGTTTAGCTTAAGAGGTTTCCACACAGTCATATCCCAGTAGAAGCACATCTCTCATGCTGCTAAAAGCAGCAAAATAAGAGAAAAATCTGCTAATCACCTGAAAATGAGAGGCATCAATCTATGCAACTTAGTTTACAAGGCTTTTGCAAAAGAAAGCAGTCACCAGAGTAAACATCTGTGATCAAACACTAATTTAGCACCAACAGAAAATTGACTTCAAATCATTTCTTTGTCACTGTAATTGATTAGAAGTCAAATGAAAATTGATAACATGATTTTCTATTTGTGAGTGTGTATGTGGCACAAGCTCTCAAGAGCTCTACTGGCTTCATATATTGACTTTTTTCCAAATAAAGCCTCTTAAGAGTACATTAGTCAGGCCACTAATAAACTTAAAATGCAGACTAATTACAACAACACAAGGCATTAAAACGCTCTTGAGACTGTTGAACTTTGGTGCAAAAACTAAATTCTGAAGAGAACTTTGAACTCAAGTAAAGCAACAAAATGCATGAACTATTCCATCATTGCTGAGGTTTTCGATGATGAAGGAAGCTGATTGCTTCTCTCTTATTTCACTTTTCATGTAAAACTTTCTCAACATTTTATTAATCCTTCTCCAGTCTCAGTGCCACATACTACTGTTCTTTGCTAGTTTAAACGCTTTTTTTTTTTTGCAGGTTACAGATGTATGTATCTTTTTTCTTTAACAGATTATTTTCTGCATCACAGAGCAAATGCCACTTTGTATCGACCCTTGAAGAGAATGTAGCCAGCAGAGTACTAAAATGTTATTTCATCTACTCTATGGACAGTGATTTTTTTAATATCACATGTAAATCCAACAAAAAAAAAAATGTTCTGCCCCAGAAATGTGTTTGCTTTATTATTGCATATTCCAAACTGGACTGAAACTAGAAGCAGAAATGTCTTGCAAAGAGCATCAACTGCACTAATTCAAATTTGTAACTTCTTTTCTATTGATGGGAATACGAATAGGTATGAGAAATGGAGACAAAAGCATATCAGAGATGTTTCATTTATGAATAAAGCAGATTTCATCCCTGATTAAATTATAATGCAAGAAAAACAAAAAAAAATAGTAAATAAGCTCTTTAAAAGAAACATTTTCAAGGCTTTCCAAATGCCTTCATTTTATATTCAAGATCTGTTACACCACCACAGTTATGCCACTGGCCAAGGATCTACATGTAGGTCAAACAGAAACCTATGGCAGAGAGGTCCTCTGCCCTTGCCTCAGAAGAGGAGGGAGAACAACAGGAGGACTAAAATCTCTAACTGCAGATTTGAATTTTGGCTGCTAGCACTGATCAGAAGAGAAATGGGGAATCCACAGATGAAAGGGATCCCATACCAGATGGCAGCAGTAAAGTAGTAAATAGCTAGGAAAGAGCTGAAACAGGAGAAGGAGGCTTTCACAACTTTTGAGGTGGACTGACCAAACTTAGAAGAAATAGAGGTTTGAAGAGAGAGCTAATGTGATGCAGCTGAGTGCAATGGTCAGCAACAGTCTGTGAATGATGCTGCCATTGCAGCAAGACCTATTTTTACTTTAGTCCTAAAAAGATGTAAAGAAATATGACCATAAAGGAAAAAACCAGAAAGGAAAAAAACCCAAACCAAACAAACAAAACCATAGCTCATCACTAATGTTGTGAGGTTTTGCACAGTTAAGGTTCCAACAAAAGCATCAATGGAGATTCAGTCGGAGATGAGTTCCAGCACAACATTATCGCTTAAAACTCTCCTTTACTATGATGCCTACAAAAAATTGATAAGTGTAAAGCTCCTGGTGAACTGGTACTGACATCCATCATGCTTCCCAGTATGCTTATTACTTCCCTACATTTACAGCTTCCTCATACTTCCACCCTAACCTTCTCTCCGCTTGTTTCCTCTGGCTACCGGGGCAAAGGCTGCCCTCAGGGTCTCTGGGCGTGCAGAAAGGACCACAGAGGCATTCAGTCCCTGGGGTGCCTTGGCAGCCCAACTCTTCAACATGAGCTCAAAGAGAATCTTGAAGTGACTGAACAGTAGGCAGATCTCCCCCAGTCCCTCTGTCCAGCACTGAACCCCACAAAGACCCTAACTGCTGCAGGGTCTTTGATCACTACACCACAGCACTTGCAAAACTCACAGAATTTCACATTTCAGGAGTGGCCCTATGAGAAATCAGATGCAGGTTTTTCCGAAGTATCCACATATATTAAGAAAAGCACAAGCTGGGCAATGCACAGCTGAATTCAATGCTGACTTGGGCTGAGTGGTTATTTTCACCAAAACCATGCTGTTCCTAAACCACAACATGCCACCAGAACCCTCAGGTTTTGAAGGCTGAACGAACTCTTATGAGTAGGACAGAGGTTTTGCATTCCATACAGATAGGGCTTAAGGCAACCAAAATATAATTAAGTGTCTTAAAGGTTGGAACATCCATGGCTACAAGGTATATTCCCTTACTCCCAAGCAAGGCCAGCAGGAATTGGAGTTTATTGTACGTCCTGGACACTTCATTCCTCACCTCTGCAACCAGCTGCCCTACCCTCTGCTCCCAATACCTGCACAGGCAAGTAAGCACATTAGCTGATCATTTCAGAGGTAAAACAGAGTTTGCACATGCAAATATTATCACCTGTCTATTCAAGTAGTGCAACCCACATAGACTGTAATGCCTGTGTCCGCTTTCACATTTGCGCCATCGTTTACCTTGGCTCTCAACAATTATTATTCAGCATTTCAAGTGCCATCTGTGCTGCTGGATAAGTAAATGCCTTCAAGTATATTGAAAACAGATTTTCTGAAGTTTTACCTTGTACCGGGCACAGTCATAATCAGAAAGATGTTCTCTACGGATGCTGACATGTATTTAGCTGTTTTTCCATAGGGATTGGTGTATTTAAATTTGAAATATATATATCTAAGTTACCAAACAGAAAACAGGCACAGATAATGAAGGAAAATCACTGCATCACAAAAAGAACTTGCTCTCTGTGGATCAAATTCAAATCCACACACAAGGGAAACATTCACTTGCTCAAGGAGTAATTTAGTCTTATAATAGTTAACTGCATCTTGAGACAAAACCCTATTAAATAAGAGAAAATATCTGTAAGTTTAATGCGCAAATGCCTCAACACTTCTTGACATCTACATCAGTCGTCCTTAAAATGAAAATGTGAACCATAATGACCGATATCTGCAAGACACGTGAAGCTGACTATTCTAAGATGCTTGGTGACAGTTTAAACTAGTCAAAGTGACACATGAGAACAGATCCAGACCAACAAGCCTCTGCCCAACGTCTTAGTGTAAATGTCAGCATGGAAGTAGAGTCTGTGAAAAAATATTTTAAAAAGACTTTTTCCCCCTTTAAAAATCAATCATTAACCACTGTTTGCTAATAAGTCATGTTTTCTTTTCAACTAAAATCATAGCTGGTTGTAGCCAGTTATTCACTCATTCTTAGAGGGATAAAGCCATACAAGCACATAAAAATCCCCACATCTAAGTTGCAAACATAGGTAAATACTGTACAGTGAGTTTTCTAAACCAAAAAAAAATAAACTGCAGGGAAACCACAACCACGTGGACAGCTCTGAAGTATTTCAAGTCACTGAACAGATAGACCATGATAAAGCAACAAAGTGAGAATCTACTTCGGTTTCCTCTCCTGATGCCAAACAGCATTCCTGACTGCAGTGACATTATTTCTATGACAGTCAGGCCTGGCAAGGCAAGGCACTGCCAAAGTCACTCAGACAAACCCAGCAATCCATGGACTGGGAAACCAGAACCTGAAAGGTTTAGTGAATGAGAGAGGTGGATTGATGTAGCCCCAGCACCAAAGCCAGCACCATCCAATCTAAGACCTGGGCAGATCTGATGCTGTCTGGAGCCTGTAAAAGACTTGAAATAAGAAGCAAAGTGAGAGAGAAACATTCCAACCCACCCTGCATGCCAGGATGTCTTTCCCAGTGGAGATCCACCATTTCCAGCACGTCCCAGCAGCCGCCTCTTCCCCAGGATGTAGGAGAGGAGCTGAGAGGCTGCAGGGAAGCACCTAGCATGTCCTCTGTTGTCCTCCTTCTCCCCACTCACCTCGAGTCAGAGCTCTGCACAGTTTAATTACAAACCACACACATGTGCAATTCTATTAGCCAGCCTAAAGCACTGGCATTAGATAAGCTTGTGCTCTGAATCCAGTTACTAAGACACTGCCAACAAGCTCAGAGATTCGGAGCCTCTTTTCTATGCAGGTCCGTTTGGCCTGGAAATAGCATACATATACACTGACTTGAGCTTAACAAAGAATGTTAATTTGGGTCAGTGAACTACCACTAATTGAATTCTAATAGATGTCACCATAACTCAAGTGCTCCAGCTCTCTCAAGCAAAATGGCAGCAGACTGAAGCAGGCACTTCTACAGCAGCGGGGGAGAGAAAGTCTGTCCTTCAACTGCTTTGTTTCTTCCCTTTCCAGTTTTAACTACTGCTCAGATGTAATAAAAAGCAAATGAGATGCTGGCTTGACAGCTCCCTCAAAAGATCTTCAAGAGCACATTTTAGTTTTTAAAGGTGATGCTTGCTCTTTCCAAAACTGAACAAACCTTGAGCTACTCCATACACTGACACAGCTGTAAGGATTTTGAATACAGAACTAATACACTTTAAAAGCATAACACACTAGTTCCCAGACCCTCTTTCCCAAGACCACTTATTTGAAACCCAGTGTTTTGAATTCTTTTTGCTCAAGCAAAACTGCAGTGGGTAGGAGCAGTAACCCCAAAGTACAATTTTTCTAAGACTTGTGGATCCTGGCAGCATGAAGATGCTACTGGCCAAGCTGCACAGAGACGAACACCCAACCAGCAGGAGGGCTGTATTGAGAAGAAAAAAGGAAGTTTATTTTAGCTGAGGTAAGCTTAGTGTGATTCACACTAGCTTAGCCATGGCAAGTCTCCTTCTTACAAGGCTCGTCTAAAAGTAAGAGATTTACAGTCAACAGACCATGAGGGTGCTGGTTCGTGCCTCGGTTAAGATGGAGCAGAGAACACAAGGTAAATTTTCCACCAGCTTGCATCCTCTATAGTCAGTCATCCCTGCGCAAAATGGATGTGAAACTGCTGCAGAAGAACAATGGTGGCAGCTTGCACAGCTACGAGTAGTGACACAAGGGGCAGGCTGGTGGAAAATCAGACCCTGTGAATTCTACCCTCTAGGCAGGTCTGTGGTAGCAGCTGGCCACACTGGTGATGCTCACCAAAAATATTAAGCAACTGCTGGACTCCAAATATAAAAAACTCCAAAACTCAGATGTCAATACCTGCACAGGCAAGTTTGCATGGTCATATAGGGCAGGCAGTTACACATCCAAACACTTAGCTAAACCTCAAGAGTGTAGGAGCCAAACAAGCACAGAAAATATTTGAGTGGGTGGGAGGGGAAGAAGAGAACTTCTATTTTATTTGCTGAGCAGGAAAGAAAAATCAAAACTAGCAGATTGAAGATATACAGCTTCAAACAGGCACTGCAGAATCTTTTCAGAAATTTGTCCTTTCTCATTCCTCTGCCCTTTAAGCCACGTTACCATGTGGCCTTACAGAGAGAAACAAAGCAGAGAGGCAAATATGACAAATTAATTCTCAATTTGGACCAGCAGGTACAAGCACTAAACGTATATTCAGTGGGACACATGTATGCATACACAGATCATTGCTATAAAAAAGCCTTCCTGGTAGGACAAAGTTGTATGGGGATCGCATGGCAAAGTTTTGGTAGCGGGGGGGCTACAAGGATGCCTGCTCTGAAATGCAGCCAGAACCTTCCCGCACATCTGACAGAGCCAGTACCAGCTGGCTCCAGGAGGGACCCACTGCTGACCAAAGCCAAGCCCAGCAGCAACAGCAGTAGCACCTTCAGGATAACATAGTTAAGAAGGGGGTAAAAACTGCTGTGCAACAGCAATGGGAAGAGGAGTGAGAATGCGTGAGAGAAAGAGCTCCGCAGACACCCAGGTCAGTGAAGAAGGAGTGGGAGGAGGTGCTCCAGGTGCCAGAGAAGACTGCCCTGCAGCCCATGGTGCAGCCCACGGTGAAGCAGCTGTGCCCGGGCAGCCCATGGAGATCTACAGGGGTGAAGAGACCAACCTGCAGTCCCTGGAGGAGCCCACAATGGAGCAGGTAGATGCCCAAAGGAGGCTGTGACCCTGTGGAAAGCCCACGCTGGAGGAGCTTCTGGCAGGACCTGTGGAAAGAGCGGCTCATGCTGGAGCAGGTTTTTTGGCAGGATTGTGGGGACCCCTTAGGGAATCCATGCAGGAGCAGCCTGTTCCTGAAGTACTATGGAAGTATACCACGGAAGGGACCCAAGCTGAAACAATTTGTGAAGAACTGTAACCCAGAACTTGGAGAAGTTTATGGAGGACTGTTTCCCATAGGAGGGACCTCACATTGGAGTAGGGTGGAGTGTGAGGAGTCCTCCCCCTGAAGAGGAAGGAGGAGAGAAAAATGTCTGATGAACTCACCGCAACCCCCATTCCCTGCCCCGCTGTGACACTGTAGGGAGGAGGTAGAGAATCTGGGACTGAACTTGGCCCCACGAAGAAGGAAGGGGTGGGGAGAAGTTGGGTTTAAGATTTGCTTTTACTTCACATTATCCTACTCTGAATGATTCGGTAATAAATTAAGCTAATTTCCCCACTTTGAGTCTGTTTTGCCCTTGACAGTAATTGGTGAGTGATTTCTACCTGTACTTATCTTGACCCAGGAGTCTTTTGTTATATTTCTCTTCCCTGTCCAGCTGAGAAGGGAAGTGATACCTGGCATCCAGCCACAGTCAACCCACAACAAAAGTGATGCCTGAAATGGCTCTGAGTCATCCCCAGTTAGAGAGCCATCCCTCAGTAAGACACATGCAACTGGTTGTCACCTAGGGAGTGACCTGATTTTGCAGCTTGCATCAGGGGTATCAGACATGGATCCTGCAAAGACTTCTGGTTCCCCAGAGCAGGATGAGCACACTGCACACACTAGACCCCTCCAAGTTACACGCTCCTTAGCATCTGTCTGTCTGGAGATCACCTTAGCACGTAAGCACTAGGGCTGGCAAGCCCTGAGAGTGCAGATCTCCCCCTCCCACTGGGAACACTGTGCTGCCAGCCACTCTGTGATGACATGGGCCCATCAGTAACACTGCATTGGCTTCTGAAGAGCCACCCTACACACAACCTGCAACATGTCTCCATTGTGAGACACAAACATATCCAAGGCGAGTAAATTGAAACCCTGTGTCCACTTTCATAATATTGCCTAGAGTTAGCAGGACAGAGACACCAAATAAAAGACAGTATTCTTTCAAATTCTGCTGTGCTGTTCTGAAATGCCACTATTTAAAGTATATTCACTGGAAAACACGGACATGGTGAGCAACACTGGAGCTGTTACAGAAACTAACCCTGGCCTTTCCCACATTGTTACCCTTCTTGTGTTATCAATCCCATACCATCCTGTTCTTCTACTCTGTTATCACTTACGTTTCCCATCTTCTTCTCATCTCCCTTTTGGCCAGATCCCACAACCATCAGTTCAAGTGTCTTCCCATCCCGTCATCCATTTCATACACCCTCCAGTTAAACTTCCCTATCCATATGAAAATGAATAGCCCTCAACTAACTATAAATAACGTTCTTTAATGAACAGGTCATATGTATTTGCTTATTCCAGTAAAAAAACTCATGGCCCTTCCCAACTGCCTCACACAACGAGCTCTTTTGCAGCCAGTGTCCACCAGGAGTCAGTGGGCTCATCTCTGCATTACTGCAGTAAAGACAGATGTACAACTGAGATCTTGATCATCTGCGGCTTAAAAAAAAAAAAGCTCTGGCAGTTTTCATCAGAGGAACAGTTTTAAGCAGCCCTGCTGCACAAATGCTGCCTTCCGTTAACTTTTACTGCCATTTCAAGGGGACCTGTAATATTTTGTCCTGAACTGTTACACATCACTGCAGAGTTCAGCTGAATAGCTGTCATATTCTGCACCAACACAGGAGGTGTCTCTGAGGAGAAAAGGATAATCCTTACATGTAGTTTCTATATTAATTTATTTAATTTGTAAAGCTCTTCGGGACTCCGTAAGATGAAAGAAGCTACATAAATGTAAAATACATCACCATTATTGCTGTTTTCCAACCAGCATCTTCCATTATGTAGTTGGTATTTTTCTCCCATAGTGTATGACCTTGTATTTTATCTAAATTAAATCTCATCTTGTTAATTTTTGCACAGTTCTTTAAACTCTCAATATCCTTTTGTTATCTCTCTCTCTCTCTGCCTTCCACTGTGTTTATGATCCCTCTTAATTTGGCATCATCTGCAAATTGTATTGCTCTATATATTGTTTAGGAAAGTATTAAACAATATTGTGATAGGCACTGACCCTTGTGAAACCTCCCCTGATATTTTCCCTAAATTGACGTTGTAACATTTATAATTAGGTACAAGAGGACACAAGAAGAAGTAACAGGCAGCAATTAAGGAAAGGAAAATACAAGCTATCACTAAAAACTCTGACAGTGAAATCTATCAGAATGTACAATAGCTTCCCAAAGGAAGTGTTGAAAATCCCAATACTTACTAAAAATACATTAATAGTAAATAAAACACTAAATAATAATAACGCTTAGCACATGGTGTATATACTGCTTGACATGTTCAAGCCTATTCACCAAAAATAGCTAGTTTGGGCAAACAGTGAAAATTCTAGAAGACAAAGCACCCAAGTATATTTTCTTTTCCTTTTTGCATATGTAACAGCCTCTCCCCAACCAGCGTGACTCAGGGACAAAGCATTCCTGCAAATAAACCGGCGCTACCAAGGGGATACGTGTATGCCTGAGAAGAGGACGGGATGACCTAGCACTTTTCATTTTCTCTGCTGCTGTACCCTCCACATCCCACTATACCCACTCTATGGGATAAGCTCTCAGTCACCAAAACCCACCTTTACAAATCCCTGTTCTCCTGAATGTTTTTTTATTCTTTTTCTTTCTCGGTTTGTTGTTTTTTTTTGATACAATAAACATAGAGGGTAATTTCAACCTGCTGGCAAAAGATAGGACTAAATCCCCTGCTAAGTCAGCCTTGAGAATCGACATTTTGAGACTCAACAACTGCCAGGAAGAGTCCTCTCAAAAGTGTTAGTTAATCCATTTATTCTCTCCAGCCAGTGAGGAAAAGAATGAAAGCAGGGCAAGTCTCAAACCTGTGCCTGTATTCAGGAGAGATCTCAGGACCAAATCCATTGGGATGAGGGGAGCTCTGAGCCTGCTAATGGATATCCTACACCAACATCTGGCCCCTCCTATCCTTTGACTGAAGCAATAAAGGGAGATCTTGGATAAAAGAACTGGGCACTGGGAAGCATGAAGATTTCTGCTACAGCATCTTCCAGATGTGGAAGAGTACTCCTACATTTCAGCCCTTACCTCTCAGCCCTTTCACCTGAGTTGATCATCTTGTTCTCGAGCAGCAGCAACCCTAGAAAGTACAGCCACTACCCACATGATCCACCAGCCCCTCTGCACATACACTCAAGGAGAGACAGACACCCAGCCCTTTAAATTAAATTCTCACTCCCATATTCTGGAAATAGTTGGAAAAAGCAGTACTCCACCCAACAAAAATCTTTCATTTAATTAGACAATATTTCAGTTACCTCACTTCCTACTCCATCACAGCTTTTGACCTGGGAGTGCAAGTAACTCAGATGCTCCACCAACCCATGGGCATTTTAGAATATGATGAAGTGTATTACTAGTCTAACCAGTCTCTACTCGATTGCTGGCATACTTAAAATTATGCATATGGCCCAGTATTTGCCACTGTTCTCAGATGCCTGAAAGCTCACAGCCCAAGCACTTACTCTCTCCAGAAGTCATGGCAGCCACTTGGTGGTTTGATACCTATGTTGCACCATGTGATATCAATGGAGTTTATTTCTGGCTTTTACTAGAAAAATCGGTTCCACAAGTAAGTAAAACTGTAGCAAAAAGTGTTATGTATTTCCAGTCCTTTCAAAGATTTAGTAATAAACATCTGTAAAGCAAGATTTATGCTCTAGGTGTGCTTATGCAGATAGAGAAAAATAAGCAGGATACAGGTGGGAACAAAGAGACCTAGAACCACAGCACATGAGGAGCAAAGAGGAGAAAGAAAGGAGAGCCTAGCATGGGACACAGCTACATACCAGTAGAGTTTGGATGATTAAAGAACAGAAAGGACACTGAATACTCCAAGAACTACCAATCTCATGTGAAAAAAAGAAAAAAAAGTGAGGTTTAGAGTCATGTTCTTACTCCTACAGCCAGGGAGAATGTGCATGGAGCTCTCCAAAAATGGACAAAAGAAGGGATGTAAAGATGGCTGGTCCAGGCATTCTGATGGAAGAATAAAGCTACAAAGTGGTGGAACTAGAAGGCAGGGACAAAAAGCTGAAAAGCTGAACAGGTGAAAAAGAGAAGTATTCTGAGGAATGCCACCGACCTACTATGCTGCTCAGCACTCCTGGTAAACTCTGTCTTTGCTAAAACAGGGTTGGCAGAAACATACACCATTCAACCCTAGACACTACAGGCACCCAAGTGACAGCAGATGAACACTTGTGCTTTCTGAAGCCATGTTGTATTTTGATTTCCAGAGAGTGAGCTGAGGGATGGAAGATTTCAGTGCTCTGGAAGACTGATCTGAACAGCCACAGCCATGCAACCTCCCTGACCTCTCCTGCTGGAGTTCACGTGGGGTGAGAAACAGGTCCCGGTCACTGAAGAAAGAGGACAGTCATCACAACATCTTGAAATCTTCCTGTCCTTGCAAGGCTGTAAGGCTGGGCTAGGCATAACGAATGGGTGCAATGCCTTTTCTGCCGCAGAAATCAAGCCAGCAAATTCCAGGTGGTGGTTACACTTCCAGATCTTTTGCAATCCTTACAGTGCTGCCATCTTGTGTTTCCACCTGCACCTCCCCACCTAAACCCCTGCTTTATTTAGTTCTGAATAGCCTTTCTACCCAGTTCATTTAACAGGCACTGCTAATATTTCAGAAGACACTTACTCCGCAAGTCTTTTAAAAAGAAGATATTTTTTTCACTTCCATATATTACCTCAGGTTCCCTAGAAGTATATGTGATAAATGTGCTGAATTTAAGAACTAATGCCACATTAGAAGGCATTGATTTTCTCTACAGTAAGATGAGCGTCTTTGGGAGCTGGATGGAGGTAGTGAACTGAGCAGACACAGCATGATTCTGGCGAGGCAGAGCATTTGGGGAATTGCTCCCACAATAGGAAAAATTTGTTTTAATTAGGTTGGTTGGTGGTTCCCAAAGCAACGTGCTGGGAGTGGGAAGGAGAAATGAGGATGGGACTGTAAACAGCTTGTTGTGCTCTCAGCATCTGAGTCACAGCACAGAGAGAGAACTTGTGCTCCTAGCTCGGCTGCCAGAAGAGTCTTAGGAGTGTGAGGAGAGGCAAGGGAGGTGATGCATGGAAGTCCTTTCCCTTTTACTTTACACCTCAATTGCTTATAAAAGCAGATGAGGTTTTGCTTTCCTGGACAAGGGAAAAGATTCAAGGAAGAAGATAATAACAAGCAATTAGGGCAGAAAAAATATCCAAGAACAAAACTGACCAAAAATAATAAAATTAAAAAGTGAGTGAGAGAGAATTTGTCATTCTGTCTTAAATTATGTTGAGGAGGCTGAACTCAATTTTATTGAGAAATCAATTCTAATTTGGCACTCCACATGCTATCTGGCAGAGGACACAGGTAACATTCTCCATTGAAATCTGCCAGCTAATTTACTTCTGCTGACTTTACACTAGCAAACAGAAGCAGGAAAAAATTGTGTTGTAGGGATGACATTTCCCACTAAATATCTCATACTAATATGCATTCTGAGTCCTCCTATGCTTGCTTTAGAAACCCATCACCTTGCAAAGGGAGACAACAAGTAATAAAAACCTCCCCTGGAGAAAATGGTCTGAGTACTTGGCTAAAGGTCCTGCACATATCCTGCCAACTGGGCTCGCATGTCATAAGTTTAGCTGGAAGGAAGGGCTTGGGGACATATCAGCTGCTGTAGGAGTTCAGCATCATCTGTCCTCCAATTAAACTGACCGTGGAAGTCCAGTACCAGCAACTTTTATAGACACTACGTCCCGCTATTGATTGTCAAAAGGCAAAAAAAGCTTTTAAAGGATTGTGAATTATTGACAAAAATATGTCCGTAGATATTTCAGAAATGTACTGCATAAAATTTATCATGGGTTACGTGTCTGGGAGCACAAAATGTGCTGTTTAATGCTATGCTTTACTGACCTTTAAGCAGTGGCAGCTATCCTAACTGTATTCACAGCTTCTGTGTATTCACTCAGCATTTATATAAAATATCATTTATTTTTACGAGGCTTGTGCCACTGAAAATTTTACTTGCGCTGAGAAAACTATTGCTGAGTGGATTGTTCATAGCATTGTTTCCAAACATCAATATAAGGAAGAGGTGTGATGTTCTCAACCTGCATGCTTAGTAGCACCTCCTTAATTTTTATTCTGAAGTAATTCTTACTTGTGGACAGAATTAAAAGGAAGGGGGGAAAAAAGGAAAAAGAAAACATTTTTATTCTTTTGTTTGCTTACTGCTTTTACTTTCACTTCTAATGAAACCCGAGCATTCCTACCTGCCCAGCACAATTGCATTTTCTTTTTCAGGAACAGTTTCTGTTTTCAGTTAAGTAATATCTATACGAAAGTCCCAAATTTAGAAGTGCACAATGACTGACATTTCCTCACTCCATTTATAAACCAGGTTCAGTGCTCCATAAGGACCCGATTTCATCCCCTCCCTCTCAGTAACATTCTTTAAGTCTTTACAAAGATCCATTTTCCCTTTCTTATTCCCAGAAGCCTGCTAAAACTAGGGCAAGATGGCCTAAAATTACTATTTTCCTCAAAGTCCCAGAAAACCTGAGGCCACTGGCACCTCTCCTGTCCAGCAAAGCTGTAGCTGTATGAGACGCACAAGAGCGATGCTGGGAGCACTCAGGCACCCCCTCATCTCCACCTCTGGAGAACTTCTGCCTCATCCATTCAGGGACATGCTCCCACTTAAGTCTCAAGACCTGGTTCATCAGAAAGCTATGGACTTTTGACCCAAGCAGGCACTTCATGCCTCCAGAAACCTGATGCTGTAAAGACTGAACTTTGCCTCTGAGAAAAGAAATAGGGTAAAAAATGAATATAACGACATTGTTCTAAATAATTGATGTTGCAATCTCATGCTATTTCCTTTTGTATCACTGCAATCTTCTTAAAAAGATATTCTCAAGCTGTTTATTATAGCAATAACTATAATTTTTCCTTCTCTTTTAGCAACAGTGCTTTACCCATAATGTCACCTACCGATAATGTATTAAAGATATAAATAAAATAACACTGTATAGGTGGTACAGCAACATACAGGTCGTTAACCAGCCAAACCAAATGTGGTTTAGAGCTGGATTACCTAGAGCTGAATATTTGAGTGCCTGTTGTCTTTTGATTTATCCACTCTCAGCTTTCTGTCTATCTCTATCTGTATTTGCTTTGACGTTACGACAACGCTGTGAATAAAACCTAAACACATTCACACTTTTCTTTTATTCACCTCACCAGGATGAAAAAAGGAGATGAAACAAACAGCTTTGAATGACCAGAATATAGAAATCCAGTCCCCAATTTTAAACACCCTCTTGTCTCCCAGTTTTTGTCATAGCTCTGAAGTTTTTCTAGAAAGCTGTAATTCCCTTAAATATAAAAATCCATTTAAAAAATTTCTCTGTCTCTCCTAGGATGGACTAAAAATAACCCTGAGGGCAATTATTACCCTCTAACCTCTAGCTTTGGTCCACCCGCATATGCCACCTCAGGAAAATGGCCAGCAGCAATCAGCAACTGTTATGTGTATTACAGCAGCATCTCTAAACCCTTGCCAAGGGTAAGTCCCAGTCAGGTAATTTCTTACACGAGTTTAGCATAACAGATAGGCCCCATCTCAAAGATTTGAAATGGAAAGGAGATTTTCGCATGTTTATGCCCCCATTTCAACCTAAGCAGGGAATTACACCCAGCTGGTTAGGATGAGACCATTCCCAAGCCCTCCACTCAGCCCACGTGACCAGTGTTTGTAGGATCAGCTCCCTGAAACGCTGCAAACAGCACCTCCTTCACGTGGTGGTGGTGCAGGCTGCCTGGCAAGGGTCCCTACCTGGAGACACTATCCCCATTAAATTTCTGTATCTGCAATACTGAAGTGTATTTTAAGACAAATGCTGTCCTAATTTGCTGTAGGCACTGAAGACCAACATGCATTTCAGTGGAGAAAGTTATATGTTTTAATTGGTTTATGAAGACAAAGCATATGCCATGACACAGTTAAATGATTAACAGATTCCTACGAATGCCTTTGGCATAGAATATCTATACATTCATTAGCTGGAACAATTCATCTTCTTGATAAAACTAAAATTAGTTCTACAGCAGGTTTACTTTTTATGATTAATAAATGATAAAAATCTAAATTATCCATCTGAAATTACTGTTTTCTTAGCTATTAATCTCACATTTATCAGCTCCTATAATTCATGTTATTAGCTGAAAAATCTATTTCCAAAATATTTTTATTTCCTACAAAAGACCAAAATGTGGAATATGAAGTTTTACCTCCTTCATTACATTATTTTGAAATTAATTCTACATCAGGTATAAAAAGATGTACTGTTTGATGACTTTATCATAAAAACCAAATAGAGAAAATATACAACTGCACCTATATTGTGAACATAAAAAAAAAAAAAACCCGAACCAAACAAACCCCCCCCCCCCATTACTCAGTAATAAAGTAGCTCTAACAAAAGATGTATCAGCTCATTTGGATTTTCCAGCTCTCTATAGTTATTTTTGCCAAGAAGCAAAATCCATCTCATTTTCCAGAAAACCAGCTTAGGGCAAAGCAGAGCGGATAATATGGTAAAAGTTCAAAAGTACAGCACTGTCTGTGTCCTGGAGACGGATTTGACACATCACAGGTTTAGCTAGAGGGAAGGGGTTGAGAACAGATACTTCTGTCAGCTATTTAAAATGTTGAAGACCTCCTGTCCTCCAATTAAAGTGATCAAGGAAGTCTGCAACAGCTTGTGTAGAACAACTGTGCAGCATTCCTATTGAAGACCAAGTTTAGTCATGTAATTTGTGGTGTCAAACGAGTGTTCCTAAATCTAGCAATATTAGAAGAGAGGATTCTTCTCAGAATCAGAAAAGCTAAGTTTACTATTTTCTACTATCTGGCAATAAGTGGATGGGGAGAAAGAAGAATGAAATGGAAGCTTCTGGAGGAGTGCCCAGATCATTATGCCTTAGGTGGGGGCTGAGTCCTGCCAGAGTGTGAGTCTGCCCTCCCAGAGCCCCAGCCCTGGGTTGGGTGAGGGCTGGGAGTCAGCTGAAAGCAGCGTGCCAGGATCTGTTGGAAGGAGGAGCAGATGCCAACTGTAACTTGTTGACCAACTGCCCTCTGTCCCAGCTCAGAGTGAGATTCAGGGCTTGTGAAAATCCCCCAGAAAAACAAAAATTATGAGCCAACAGCCACAGCCAGGTGAGTGCTGAATTCTGTGCCACATAGTTGTGGGAGATAGGATTGAGAGAGGCATATGATTCATCAGTCAGAAGTATTTAAGGGAAAAAAAAAAAGCCCAACAGTATTTTTTTGTAAGAACATGCATGAATTCCAGAAGTTTCATGAACTCTGAACTGCATGTTGGCCACACATCCCCATCTAAAATACACTGGAACATATTTTAAAGACCAGTCACACAACCAAAAATGTTTTATTTTCCTTTGAAGGTAATTTGTTCACCTCTTTCAGGCATGCCTGGCAGTAATTTTCTATGCGAGTAAAGGACTAAACTAGCAAAGAGATGTAAACAGGTTAAACTCTGCCTGGGATAACCTGGGAAGAGGGAGGTGAAAGTTTCTTCTAAGGCGCCAACTATCTGCCTCCAGAGCTGGCATATAATTGCCCCGAGTCTGACACCAAGCAGACCAGTCACAGTGCAAAGCCTTCAGGGAACATTTAAACTGGTGATAACACCAGAGAAGTGAGTACATGATGGCAACCAGTGCTTTCCTATGAATTAAAATATAATTCACAGAAATTAAAGATGGTTTGTATGTAAAACATTTATGTCTGAGAAATACTTTCTTAATACAGATTTTTCCTTATAGATTTTGAGAGAATAACAGAGAAGTGATTCATACAGCACAGTCAAAAATGTTACTTGATTATTTTTGTCAGTTGTCAAATAAGCCCCTTGCCAAAAATAAAAATTTTTTAAAGATCTGAGTAGGTACAGAACAAAACCTCCAGCACAGCATGAATCAGGAAGCCCCCAAATCAGCAAACCAGTAGCTCATTGCGCTCTACAGTTTCCTGGAGAGGGGAGATGAAGAGAGCAGTGCTGATCTCTTCTCCCTGGGATCCAGGCCAGAACCTGAGGGACTGGTTCAAAGCTGTGCCACGGGACACTTGACTGGATGTTAAGAACCATTTCTTTACCAAGAGGGTGGTCAAACACTGGAATAGTTTTCTTAGAGAGGTGGCCAATGCCCCAGGCCTGTCAGTGTTTAGGAGGCACTTGGACAACGCCCTTGCTAACACACTCTGACTTTGGTCGGCCCTGAACTGGTCAGGCAGCTGGACTAGATGGACACTGTAGGCCCATTCCAGCTGAGCTATTCTATTCTATTCTATTCTATTCTATTCTATTCTATTCTATTCTATTCTGTTCTATTCCTATTTCTATTTCTATTCCTATTCCTATTCCTATTCCATTCCATCCTACCCTATATTTCCATCAGGCCAGAAAGTTAACACAGGCTTTTCTTAGGTACAGGCCTCTCTTAGGCACATGCTTAAGTGGTTCATTACACAGGGATGGATTTAATCCTGCGGCCCAAGGCTTTGCAGAAAAAGAGCCGCCCATCTACAGATTTTTCTGAAACAAAACTGGTATTAAAAGATGAAAGTATTAAACATGGCTCTAGATGTTCATCCTAGTAGTGCAGGGGAAAAAACACAAAGCTTGAATGAGTCTAAGAACAAACCCAGTGGAAAAACGTGGCAGTTAATTAATGTTATTCTCAGACACAGATGTCTGCCCATCATCACACTTCACATTCATACCTCAGGACAGCACAACATTCTATTAGCATGTTAAAAAGAAGCTAAGTGGTGTCCTGGCAAAACCAAAAGATAGAGTTTGTATCATCTATATGAATACACGCACACACGTTTTTAATATAAATATGTCACTGAAAAGTAATCTTCAAATGAAACGTTTTTTACTATCAAATGTCTTTAATGTTAGAAAAACATAAACTCAGTTTATAAATAAAACTGCATAAACACTTTGGTGCTGCAATAAATTGAGAATAATTGACCTTGTCCTATCAAAGGATGAGTGTATCTTTAGATCTTAAGTGCTGTGAATGGTTATGAACAGGCTTAAAGTACTGAGCAGCAGCAAGCTAAGCACAGCATGCACAGTGCATTTCACAGGGTATTAAATAGCCAAGGTTGGTAGAATCTCTCCCTTGGTTTAGTCTTTTGGCGTTTGATTTCTAAAACTACAGTCCATACAATATCACACATCAGTCCTATCTCTCTTTACACTAATTAGGTATTTTATTATCAAAAAGACACCTCATACTATCCTGGTGCATGTATGTCTCTTTTCTTATGGCTATGAGCCTGATCCCAGCTTTTAGAAGGACTGACACCGTCTTGCCTGACGAGGGAATATTCCCCTTCTGCTTCCACTTGATGAGGAGCATCAAGGAGAGAACACTTTCTCGAGTGTGATGAAAATAAGGCAAATCGTTTTGTCCTCATGGGATAGGGCCTAACCCTCACACCTGAGAACTGACTCCAGCAGCCTGGAGTGGGATCAGCGTGTCCACCCCTCCCAAAGGCCAGTGCCTCATGGTGCACTGACAAGGCCTGTGGAAGGTCAGAGGTTGCCCATGTAACATCACAGACAGTCAAATACCAGCACTGGAGCCTAACAACCCCAAGATATAACTGCACTGCCATTCATTAACAGCCTCTACCTCACATGTAAGACTCATTTTCTCACAAATACTCCTAGATAACAGTTCCCTTTGTCAGTATCGCACTTGGAAGCACGATGTATATGTATTACATATATGAAATCAAATAAAGCAACAGCCGAAACAGCAACTGTAGGCAGAACTGATAAAGAATTTCCAGTTTATATGCTTCTGCTCAGTTGCCAATCGTGTTGTGAAGCCTCCACAATACCTTCTGTCATGGTAACCCATGTGGATGAAGGGGATGGAAATCCATCCAGCCCACCCACACCTGGACCATGGAGCCTGTAGCCATGGACCTTAAGTATCAAAACACGCAACAAAATACAAACAAATCCAGCAGTTGATCTTTTTATGATGATTGTCTTGAAAACTCAATATTCAGTAGAACAATAAAAAATTAAGTTTCAGAAGTTATTGGTCTAAGATAACTGAATTGTGAAAACCCCAAAAAACCCAAACCAACCAAAAATAAACCTGATCAAAACAAAAACAAACAAACAAACTAACAAAAACCAAAACACACACACAAAAAAATTTCATCAACTTCACTATTTGAAGGCATTTAGTGTTCACAGCAAACAGGAGAATGGTGTTATTGGATATACTACATCTGAATCTTGTCTTCTTTTAGTAACCAAGCAAGATTTTCCAGTAGTTTCACATCCAGTATAATGGAGGAACACAGCGAAGACTTGTGAAATAATACAAGAAGTAGCAGATTGTATTCCATGCTTGACTCACTGGGTGTTTAATAGTGCTGTGTTTTGGCTACCACCAACACAGAACAACAGTGCCACCAGCACTACTGTGATCAGTAAAAATAAAAATTTTTTTAAAAAACAGAAATTTAAAAAAAAAAAAAAAACTGCAGGTTCTTTTGCTTGTGTTTCCATCATCACAGAATGGAGTTTATGTCCTCGTGAAACACTGAAGAAACAAAACCCAAATATTTTGATGGCTTAACATTTTGCTTTTTTATAGTAGATCTGAGAGAGCAAATACTTACAAAACTATTGAATTAGGAACTTGAAATTTTACAAGGTTTACGAAAGGCTACTGTAGACAGAACAGGAAATAACTTGAAAATTTTACATAATACTTTAGACAGGGATTTCTAAATCTCCCTTTCCAAAACATTCACTCTTCAGCACTGCCATACCTTGAAGATGTGAACACACTACATGCACATGCCCATGCAGATGGACAGATATACACCTGCACATATAACCCACACACATATACAGTGATTACCCAGTGTTCTTCTCCAATTAATATTAACTTCATGGGCCATACTGGAAAGAAGAAGAGAGGTTATTGTGTCTCTTGGACTTTATACTGTGTGTTGCTGTGTTCCCAGCCTTCTGAAAGCCTGATAAGCTCCCATTTCAGACAAATTACTCCTGCTCCCCACAAATGTTTATGAGAACTAGAAATTAAATGAAAATGGCAAGAGATGTCTGCTTTTATTATTCCATAGGAAATGATCATCAGTCTGCTGAAGGCTCTGAAAAAATGCCTGTTTTCCATCAACTGCACTGCCTATCTTGATGAAAGATCCCAAATTATTCTGGAATGACTTAAATCTTTCTTGCTCTGTACCCCTTCCTCTGCAATACAGACAGTGTATTTTAGGCTATACAGTAACTCAGCACATCAAGGACAAAGCTTAATGTAAGCTTGAGACAGAGGCCATACTCTGATTGAGCCATCAATTAGGAAGAAAATTGTGGCTTTCAAGATCTCAGTATGTCAGCAGAGGGATTCATGGCTCTGACAAGTTGCTGGGATCAGAGCACTGTTCCTTTCTCAGGACATTTTGGATAACTGTTTGCTCTCACTTGCAGAAGAAAAATTCACTTTTAAACCAACTGGAGTTACTCTGTCATCTCAGAGAGCACAACTTTCCCTGGATGGGTAAATGTGAAGGAAAATCCATTTGTTTCCATAAATATGCAGGACTTTTTTCTTTAAATATTGACATCCAGACCCTTATAGATTTCTTAACCTTTAGTCTATCAGCACAGCTGCGGTCACCCAAATATGTGCCTGGTCTGTGGTAAAACTGTGCTAGCTTTGTGACAGCTATAGATCTGTCAGATGTCAGAAGCTGTTCCCAAGGAAACATCAGGAAAAGGGATTATAGGAGGTTTTGAAAACCTGTTCTGAAGGTCTGCTAAGACGAGCATGAAAGCCCACCTTTCTCCATGAAAAATCAAAAATAGATATAGACCACTACAGCAAAGTCTGAGATGATGAGAACAACAGAAGACAAAAAGTTGAAGTTCAGTGATAAAAACAGAATTATCATTTTAGCACTTTTTTTTTTTTTTTTACTTAATAGAAAACTCCCTCCTTTTGGAGAGAGAATGTGATCCATTTCCAAACTGTATATCCTCTTGAAAGAAATACTGTAAGCTTCTTCCTTCTTTTACTAGTAAGCGGATGTTTATTCATATGCATGGAGCTACCGCACAGACCTCTCACAGCATGACGAGTGTGCTGGCTGAAAGGTATGATAGATGACGACTATCGCCAGAATTTCTAAAGCAGGATGCTCAAGCTTGGCTGCTTAATCTATATTTAGCCTGCTAAATAAGCGGCCTGATTTTTCAAAGTGCAAAGTGAGAATTGCCATGTCTCTCACTACAAGAGGCAGACTGGCACACTGGCCACTCCATGGCACTTGCCATGTGACACCACAGCCTGCCCCCGACCCCAGGACCATGCCACAGGTACCCAATACACACCTTGAAGCACAGGTGTCACGTGTTAAAGCCCAAGAAAACTGAAATGTCTGTTGGCTTCCCAGGATACTCAGCACTTCAGAAAACCAGGACACTTATTTAGGAGACTAAATATGGATATAAGACCCTAGTGCTAAAAAAAATTGGCCCATTTAAGAAGAAAGGATGTACGCCATCACCTTGGAGCTCCCCAGCAGACAGGACTGAAGAGAAACTCTGGCTCTGCAGTGCTCACTCTAAAATCAGCTCCTTTCAAGACTGATGCTCTGCCGTACCCTGGGACTTCTGAAGACCTTGCAGCATGAAGAAATATGGGATGAGTTACAATCAGAGTGAGAATTGGATAACCCTTTCCCAGGGGCTTCTCTGAACATCTCACTCAGATGTAACAGAGTTGCAGTCCCTGAGCAAAACATCTACAACTGCCATCCCTGTGCTCTTGCTGAAGGGAAGCTGATCAAGTCAGCATTTCTGCCTGGGAAGGAGAGGGATACTGGAGCACCCATGCAGGGGTAGCAGGGAACACTGTCTCCTAAGAGATAAGGTCCACCTTTGTCCATCTCACAGCTGTAGGTCTGCACCTACAGCACACATGACTCCTGCCCTCACTGTGCTGCCACCACTACTGTGTAGTGGTGCGACACTCCCTGACCCAAAAAGGAGGCAGAACCACCCGACTGCAAATTAATTTTTGCCATGGAATGCTTGGTTTACAGCCAGGTACTAGAGGAAAATTGCTTCCATGTTTTCCCAACTCACTCTTCAGTCATCTGACCTAGCAGAAACAGCACAAACCAGGGCAGCAGGACAGATTTCCAGATCATTTAGTGATGTACACAAGTTAGCTGCAAGTACCTCCAATGCCCCAGCTCTCTTCCTGCTTCTCCCTCATTGCCTCCATTCTTAAACTCCCTCACCCACTTGTGGAGCCCAATCCTTCGGGGCAGTGGCAGTCTCCCATGCTGTACCCACACTGTGACCATCTCCTCTCCTTTACCTCCCCACACCTGCTTTCACAGCTTTATAGAGAAAAGGGATCATTTGGCTTTGATATTCACAACATCCTGATTTTATACTTCATTTTGCCAGTGATACAGAGAGATAATCAGAAAGGCACCATGACACAAGCCACAAGCAGTACTGCACAGAGTATCATCTCCTCTGGAAAGACAGTTATATTTCCTTCTCTAGAACAAAGTTTTAGGAAGGGGACCAAACTAAACCAGCTTTCCTTCT
Source organism: Gymnorhina tibicen (assembly GCA_013399875.1). Lineage (NCBI taxonomy): Eukaryota > Metazoa > Chordata > Aves > Passeriformes > Artamidae > Gymnorhina > Gymnorhina tibicen. The sequence goes on from VXAZ01000833.1 coordinate 475,990, forward strand.
GGGGTAAGGGAGCACGCTTTGTAGCATTCAGACTACTGCAGTAACTCTTACCAAGCTGGGACTCTTGCACAGCTTCACCTGATAGGAAAAAATCAAATCACCACTTTAGCTGAATTTGGTATGATGGCATAACCAAACTATAGTAGTAAGTAACAACAACAACAAAAAAAATATTTTAAAACTCTTTGTAAGAAGCAGAAAGTGCAAAAATGAAATTGTTTGGTTACACAACTCTTGAATATTGTTGACTGACTAATTAAAATGCAATAGAGCAGAAAAAAGTGCACAGACAATGCTTAGGATGTAATGTAACGAGCAATCACAACCACTCAGTGGGGCTTAGCAGGTCTGAAACAGTATCTAATTCTGCAAACTCCAGAAAGGTACTGCATAATGTAAACCCTATTGCTCTGCACACTTTAATGAAAACTGCCTGCTTTTGGATTGAACTGCATACACATCTATTGTGAGTCCAGCACAATGAAGAAAACAAGCATTGTGCATTTAAAGATGTTGCCTCATTAAAAGAAGCTGAAAGAAAGCCCTTGTTACAGTTTCTATGACAGAATTAAGTAACAGGGTGACAGGTGGTGTATTATGATTTTTAAATGGACTAAACTTGCATATATACAGACACAAGGCACATATTTCCTTTGATATTACAGTAGGCACCTGCAACTTGTTATTGCAATGATCTTTATTAAGCAAGTGTGCATTTAGTAATGTCTGCAGATTTATAAAACTATTTACTTGCCCTACAATTTGGAATAGATAGCTTTGGAATCTTACAACTATTCTTTCTAAGAAAATAAGAAGATAATGATAACTGCTCTCATAGGAATATGCTTTCAGGCATTGTTACAAATAAACATACACGTTTCACCTATGCTTAGGTAAAAAAGTTCAGAGATTTTTAGCACTGAGATTTAATCCGCTTGCAAGCATACATCTTTGTATCACTAACCTGCCAGCTAGCTTCCCGTCGCAGCCCTTTTATCCAGTTTTCTTCTAAGTCCTTATTCTCTCTCGTGGATGTTTCATCCATAGCTGATGGAGCTTGCACAAACTCGATTGGCCACTGGCTGTTACACTCTCTTTGTAAGCCTTTACCGAGGCAGCAGCAAGTGCAGTTCAGTGACAGACTGTCATGAAGAAAATGTCACACCACGGGTGGGGGGGAGACAAGAGGGGAGAGGGAATGGGAGGGGAGTGAAGGGGTCGACACGAAGGATCCACACGTGAAAAGATCGGGGGGAGTGTGACCGCGGTCTGACACGTTCCTGCTGGTCCAGCAAATGCATCGCTGCAGCCAGGGAGTTCGCAGGCTAATGACAGAGGGCTGGTGACATTGTGGAACAGCCCTAATTAGATGTAAAGTATAGTAGAACTGCTAATACTATCCAAAGCCTTTCCCAAAAGTGCCTTTTTCACATATTGCAATAATTGTCTCATTTGGTGTCACTATAATTAAGACTGCATTGGGGGTGTGGATTCAAGCGAAGGAAATACAAATAACTGCTGGTTCTGTGTAAAAGAAAATATTTCAGCGTATCTGTTTGAAAAGTGCTTCCTGAACTGCTCTGCAGCCAATAAACATGAATAATAATACAGGCCATTTTGATAGAAATGGGCTCATTACCATACTGGCTGCTGAGCTCTTTCGGAGCGCAGGTTCAGCAATGCAGAAATGGGTTCAGCAGGACACAAGTATTTCAACCCCAAACCAGAAAAAATTAGTCCCAATGTAAGCTATTTTAAAAAAACTGCTTGCACTTGCTCTCTGTGCATCACACTGAGAGATGCCTGCCACATACCCTGAACACGGCCAGGCTCTCCTTATGATGTTCTTTATCACTCCTTCACCAAGCACCACCATCTTTCATTTCATCAAGAGACAGCTTAGTCTCCCCATAAACTCCTTAAAACATCATCTAGGTTTTTTTACCAAAATAAAAAAAACCCCCAACCCTAGAGTTTTTCCTGCTACTTCATTATAGCATCTATCACAGATTAGCTGAAAACACTGAGCTCATTGCATGTGGAAATCAAGGTTTCAGTCAGTGACAAGGAACAAACTCTTGTTTGGAAGTACTGCTTCAGTACAAAATCAAATATTAATTTTTAATTATGCTTTTAGCTGAAACAGCTCTCTCCTGTAGAAAAAAATATACTGTGATAACTTTAAAATTCATAAAGTTTATGACTATTAGGATGAGGGTTTTTTTGAAGTGTTGACTATCTGTCACTCACATTGTTTATTTACTAAACAGACAAAAGGAAATTGATTAATTTTTAGGTTCATATTTTCTCCTGGGGGTTTTCACTTGCAGACCCCACCCATTCTCCCTGGGCTGAGCCAGACCTTTGCACAGGGCTGCTGAAATACAAACAAAAGCCCTTTCTTTTACACATTTCTTCTAGTCTGCTGGAAAACATTTCCATTTTCCTCAGGCTTCACATACACCTATTGTTAAAAATTTGGGGTCTTCAACAGCTTGACAATATCTTTGCCATAAAACTAAGTGTGCCAAGCAGTACTTAGCGTACGTTGCTCCAAACTGTGGCAACATCATGAGCCTTCCTCCTGCAGCTCCCAATTTCTCCTCTGCTGTTTTTGTTTCCCCTCTCCTTTCTCCTGCTAGCTAAACAATCAGAGAAGCTTGGGCAGCATGGGTTTCTGCTGCATTCAGTGTGACTTTTGGGATTGTGTTATGTACTGGAAGCGTGTGTGGACACCAGCTCCTCTTACATGTAAGGGTATTTTATTTTTAGACCCAGGAGCACAAGGTAAAGCAGTACGAACACCAGAAGGAGCCAGATGCTTGCACAGACACAGAGGGAGCATCAGGCTGGCAACAGAAGAGATGCAAAAGGACTTTTTGTTCATAAATTATTAGAAATCTGCTGTCTGGGTGAAAAAACATTAATTGTACCTAATTAAACAGAGACACCAGGCACAGATAACCCAAAGCCACTGACCTGGCCTTGGCGGAATGCACCCCATGCCTAACACTACCCATTCACTGGTCAGCAGCCCAAGAATGCTTGATCCACATTAGCAGGGTGACAAAGGGCCCGCAGTATGGCCAGTGTCAAAACCTTCCTCCCAGATGATAAGAAAATATAACGACGCAGATAACAAATCCCTGAGATTTTTAAGAGCGCTGGCATTTGCAAAAGGCAGCATCTAGGCAACAGCTGGTCTGATTTTGGAGGGGTACAATAAAAAAATTAAAAACAAAGCAGGAGGAATTCTTGTCTTACTCTGCATATGGCACAGACAGATGCAAACCAACATACTGACATGCTCATACTGGGCAAGGAGCATAATTCTAAATCTAAGACGGATAGCACACAGAAAGGGCTTGGCGATAATTGTAAACATTAGCAGTGCTCCCAATCCAAGCTCCTCCGGATTGCAATGAATTATTTCATGATTTTCCCTTGTCTTTTTTACCACCATGTAATAGCCAAAATTGCGCATGAGCTGCAAGAATACGAAGATGTTTATTGATGGAAATCAAACTACTTTTTTCACACACAGTGTCTTTGATATGTTAGAGCCTGAAGCAAAGAAAACATAATAAAAACAATATATAGATGAGAAGTTCAATTTTCCCCTATGTATGAATCTGTCACTTATTTGCTAAGAATCAAATCTAACTCCACATAGTTAAAGAAGCTCCATATATCATTCTCTGTAATCCAGTAGTCAGCTCAAATGTACCTTGCTTGAAGTTCATACAACATACTTGATTTTACACTAAACAAAACATCTCTGGATATTACAGCTTTGCGTCTAGAAGGCTTTTGCTGCAATTCTATCTCCAACAGTAAGAACAGTGTGAGAATGGACTTATCAGCACAAGGCAACAGGGATGCTTCAGAAATCCATCCCAAGGATTGGGTTTGACTCTTAACAACAGGCTAATTTTTTTTTAAGATATGCCCAATTTATTACTGTGATACCACTATACAGCTGGCAGCAGCATGAAGAAATAAAAGTGAGAAAAACACAAAGGTGTTTTTGAATACTAAATGCTACCCAAGCACATCACGTTTTTTCAAAACACTTGGACTGTGAAATGGGTGCTGCTTCTGGGCAAGGACTGGCTTCGCACACGCACACAGCCCTTCCTTGCCTAGCCAGCTGAGCATAGTAGCACGACCTGTGCTGGATATAGGCAGGAGGATACATCTCCACCCTGTCAAGGTTGACTGAAGATCTCCAATGGCATAATCAGGAATGACAATGAAGCAGGAAAGGATTTGGGTGCCTCCTGGTGACATCAGTGCTACAAAGGGTCTTTAGTGGAGAACTGAACTCCACTCTGAGGAGATGTAGCATCGTGCTGGATACCAGTAGACTAAATGATACGGCTATTGGAGGGATGCAAGGACAAACATAAGTGACTTATGCCTTCTCCTTCAAAAGCTATGGTGACGTCATCTCAGACACAGCACAGAATGGGTTCATAACATTCCAAAATATCTCTTTCAAAGTGTTATGTTCTCCTAACAGTCCTAGATATGCCCACCTTTCATGTCCTTCTCCCTAACCAAACATTGTATTCTGATCTCTGTTACCAGTTCCACATGAATTAAACTCTGAAATGTACTACCTGGTATGCATGAAGTTCTTGCTACAGTTTTGTTTTCCTGCCATGTGTACCCACTGCAGCCTCGCAATAATCCTAATTTCGGAGGTTTCTCATCAGAGGATGATGGAGTGAACCAGTGGGATCCCTCAGTGCAGAACATCTCTATGCATTTCTGCCTCTTGGATCACAAGTTTTCAGCACAGAGCGTGCTGTCAGTGCCAGACTCATGGCTGGCACCTTAACTCATGAAGGCATGAGATTTAAACCAAAGAGACCCCTCTGTTACTTTACTCGAGTAGATTGAAGAGGAAGAACTGATAAATGTCTTTAAGTATAACCCAGATCAAGGAGCACTGCATGGTAATATATGAAAGAGAAAAATCCTGAAGTATATCTTAACTTTTAACTATACGGTGGTTTCTGAGGGTAAAATATAAATTGTCCCTCAACTAAATCCAAGCCATAGCTACATAATTTCCTACACAGCCTACATTAAAGCTACTCACACAGTGTTCTTATTCATCAGCCAGGCTACTTTTAAGGTGTCTGCATAACAGCCCAGAGATAGGAAAGAGCATTCCACAGGGAACTGTTGTCAAACTTGCAGTACTCAGGATATGTCCCAAACACAGCAAGGACAGTTTCTGATGATGATATTCATCTCCACTGCATTGTGGAATGTAAATGCCACCTGTACATACCTGATTAAGGTCCCTTTACTAAAGGTGAGAGAAGAAAGGCACCTATGGAGAGGTCACCTGACTTTAGTTCAGGCTGACACAAACCACCCCGCCATGGACAGGCCTTTGCCAACAGTGGGAGGAACTGAGGGGGACTCCCAGACCCGCGCACCTAATGCCCAAGTGGCCCAGTTGGTGCAGAAGAATCCCCCGCTCTTGGCTCCATGCAGAGTCAGTATCTTTCTGGATGGAGTTTACAGTCACCTTGTGTCTCTAAACACCATGCCCACATACTGTGCAGCGCATATGGCCAAGACGGAGCCACGCACAGTGAAATTAGGAGTGTGTAACACCTTTCTGGCTACCAATGCAAAGCACAGCACTGTGAGGGCTGCTAGGGGAAAGTGAACTCCATCTCAGCCAGACCCAATACAGAACCTCGTAAGTACTGAGAGCTCCACAGATCCCACTTTCCCCCCAGCCCCTGCTACAAAGGACTCCAGCATCTTCTCCCATATATTTGAGATCACATAGAGCTTATATCTCATTCCCAAACTTAAAACTTAGCTTAGAAAGTACCAGTGAAAAAGGAGACCTGATTCATTCCCCTTCAGTGAAACCTGGGCTCATGAAATCCCCTGATCACTTCTAGAAGTATAGATTAGACTATTATCCCCAGCAGAGGTTTCAGGTGCCAGTTGCTGAAGGCAGCTCCCTCCTGATGGAGCCCCTGCACCCTTCTGCAGCTGCAGAACTACAGCACCTGGCAAGCTGATGGTGTGGCAGATCAGCGCAGCTTAGATGTACCTGTTCTCGTAAGTATTGCTGCACGTGCCGCCTAAATTGATTACCTGTTGACAAGCTAAAAATAAAGTTGCCATTAGAGCACCACACTGTGTGACATTCCACAGGCTGAGGCAGAGCTGTATTTTCCCTACCTTAACCTAAGTGTCCTTCGAGTAGAGGAGGACTTTGTCTGCTAACCCCAAAGAGGAGCTTGTTTCTCTGTCTTGCCTATCTTGCAACTTTTAAGCTCCTGCCTGAAAGAATTACTCATTTGTTAGTGGCAGACTGTCATCTCTTTGAAAGCAGAGCCACAAGATCTTAACAGACTGGATGTACATGGCTGTTAAATTTATTAGTTAAGAAAAACAGCAAATGACAAGTGAATAAAGCACTCCTTGGGACATTCAGACTACGGATTTTGTATAAATCAATAGCAAGTGCTATAAAATGTCAGAAAATACCAAATGAGGAGAAAGGAATCAATAGATACCTTCTAGATTAAATGAGTGATGAATATTCTTTACCAACAAAAATAAATTAAACTACAAAAACCCCTATGCTAAAGCATTCTCCAGCCTCTTACTTGAAACCCCAAAGGAAGGTTAATTCAGGGTTAAGGCTGGAAACTCTGTTCTTAAACAGCACCACCAAGGAAGAGGGGGACAGAAAGAAGGAGCAGGAAGAGAACAACTAAATTGCTTTGACACAAGTTGAAAATGAAATATTAACTCAAACCGGTTCCTCTTCATCCTGAATTCCCTTCATTTTGCTGGGCTTAAGTCAAGACAGTGGCCATCTGATTGTAATGGGTCTGCACTATGCTCTGACTCTGATTCAATACCTGATTTCTGATTTTAATACAATATTATAGTCCTGAACAGTTTAAGGAGTTCATAGATATTTTGCCTTTGCGGTTCTGGATCCCACCTTCTGCAGCAGGCTCTGGACCCCAGCTGCTGTAGCATCCTAGGCCAGGCACCCAGTGGAAACCCTGCCATACAGTCATGATAGTAAAGGAGAAAACAAAAGACTTGGGTTCACACTCAAAGTTTTTAAACAGCTGTGGGTCTGCCCTCAATGCAGGGTATCACTTCATCAAGGTACATATTTCTGCTTCTAACAGGCCCCTGTTTACAACGCCCCAGTGTCACACACAAATCATGACCTACCATAAATGAATGTATTAATTTTTTCTTTTAATAGTGAAAGTAGTCCATACATGCTAGGATACATGAAGGAAAAAAAATCTGGTATTACATATAATGGAAATACACTTATGTATGTCTTCCAGATTCCTTCTGAAGACTGTATACATACTCCTACATACTCCTCACTCCACTTTGCAGAAGTAGGTCAAAGAAGGTCAATGAAAATAGAACATGGAAAATCCCTCCTACGAAAATTGACAGAAAAGTGTTTTTTCTTTTTAATTTCAGGAAGAAAAATTATTAGCACTGGACATGATACAATTTTCTAGAGAAGGGAATGGTAAAAAGGAGCAGGTCCGTTCTTTCTGACTCTCAAAAGAAGGCAAGGACATACAACAAAAGCCAAAGATGGCAAATTCAAATCAACAAAATCAAATATTTTTTGAGAAATATATAATTAGAGAGTGGAACTCAATGCTGAAAGAAATGCCTGAGGGAAAGAATGTATCGACTTTCTACAAGTGTGAGTGCAATTGTAATAGTAAGCAATTCAAACTTAACACTGACACCACTAATGAAGGTATGTTCTTCACAGTATATGCCAGCCTGGAAAGCTGGAGGTTCACATCAGGAGCAATGCAGGATGACATGTCTGACCGCCCTGATGATCACCCAACTCTTCTCCAACCTTGGCTGAAAACAGCTGGTGCTGGCCACTTTGAGAGCCCAGGCTCCATCTACTCTAGGTGCACTAGAGGGCTGAAGAGGTGTTGCAGTTCCCATATTGATCCTTTACAGATCAACAGTGGATCCTGTTGCTTTACCTGGGTAGGCAGCTATTGTTCTTGATTTAGGCTACACTGGAGATGTCTCATCAGGGTGCTCTCAGGGTTGACAACAGTTACAGCTTTATTGCATTTATAATCCTCAGTGCAAAGAGACTGAAAGGTAAACATCAGAAATCAATCTTACTTCTTTGTATCTTTCTCACCTAAACACCCATTCATTATCTGCCACTTAAATCTTTCCAACCTGCAAGCAAGACAGATCCCAAAATCTCAGGTATGGCCAAAAGAAGCTGAACAAGTCCATGCAATTGCCTTCAAGCTCATGATCCTGCTCTGGCAGGACTTGAAGGACTTCTGCTAAGAACAGCAGAGCTAATGTGATCAACTCTCCCACTCCAGGGAGCAGACGGTAACATTTTCAATTTGTGAAGAGAGGAACCCTTCATCATCAGAGGGGAGCAGGAGCATGGGCCATCTATCACGCTGCAGTGGACTTTGGGAGATCTGCTTTCCTTTGCGTGGGCAGATGGATCAAGCCGAAGATGCTGCCTCATTTGTCAGTAAACCAGCACCAGTAGAGGGAATACAAAAGAAGATGCTGGCGCACATTGCTGCATCAAGAACGCTTATCAGCATTTCTCATAGAACTCTAGCAAAGCAGATTTGTCATCAAGATTTAGGAGAGGCTGACCAAGTGCAGGAGCACTCCACTCCCCATTCCTGCCATCCTAGCACAGCCACAGATTCCAGCTAATGCAGCAAAATGGCCTTAATTTCACTCAGCCCTTTCCTGATCTTCCTAAGGAGATCTCTTCTGCCACCAAAAGAATTTCTGGACAATGCTAATACTTCCCACTGCATGGGGTTTGCGTGGCAAGGTTTTGATACTGGAGGGGAGACAGGTGTGGCTACTGTGAAAAGCAGCCAGAAGCTTCCCCCATGTCTGACAGAGCTAATGGCAGCTGGCTCAAGCATGGACCTGACGCTGGCCAAAGCCAAGCCCATCAGCAATGGTGGTACCACCTTTGGGATAACATGGTTAAGAAGGGGGCAGAAAGTGCTGTGCAACTGCTGCCTAAGTTTTTTATATTTTTTCATATATTTGTAGCTTTGTAATACACGGCTTTAGCTCCCAGTACTTTTTCTACCCCTTTTCCCCTACATTTTAGAACAATAAGCTAACCTTCTAACACATATTACGCTACATTCCTGAAATATTACTTAGTCTTGCCTCTTTAGCCAAGGACATCTTATTTTCTTTTAGCATGTATCCTAGATGTAATAAATATGGGGCTACAAACTAGGAGGGAGGGGCTCCAAATGGGGCAGAACCAAAAGGGGGGGGGGGACTGCTTAACTAACTTCTCTTCTAATTGGGCACTATTGTTAAATATGGTAATTTTTAAACTTTTAAAATTGTAGAGGCCCTGTATCATGCATGCATTTTGCCATATTTGTACCTGGAGGCCTCCAATTAAAGACCTGGTTTTATATTACTTCCTATATTAATATTGTCTTGAAAGTGTGTTGTTTTGTTTCTAGATTTTGAGGGCATCACAACAACAACCAGAAGAACCTATGGGAGGAACAGCCCTGCAAAAACCCAGGTGAGTGAAGAAAGAGGGCAGGGAGGCACCAGAGGGCACCGGAGCAGAGATTCCCCTGCAGCCCATGGTCCAGACCATGGTGAAGCAGGGTGTGCTCCAGCAGCCCGTGGAGTTCCACAGTGGAGCACAGATCCACCTGCAGCCCGTGGAGGACCCCATGCCAGAAAAGGTGGATGCACTGAAAAGAGTCTGTGATCCTGTGAAAAGCCCACGATGGAACAGGCTCCTGGCAAGACCTGTGGAACAGTAAGGAGAAGTTCACACTGGAGCAAGTTTGCTCGTATGACTTGTTACCCCTTGGGGGATCCAGGCAGGAGCAGCCCGTTCCTGAAGGACTGCATCCTGTGGAAGGGACCCACACTGGAGCAGTTTGTGGGAACTTGAAGAAGGTCATGGAGGACTGTTTCCCATGGGAGGGATCCCATGCTGGAGCATGGGAAGAGCGAGAAAAAGAAGCCGCAGAGATGAAGTGTGATGAACTGACCACAACCCCCCTCATACCCCATCTTCCTGTGACTCTGAGAGGAGGAGGGTTATATTTTTTCTTCCCAGTCCAGCTGAGGAGGGAGTGATGGAGGAGCTTGGTATCCAGTCAACCCACCAAGATTATAGCTGGTTTCACACACTTGCTCTGTTAATCCCTTGTGACACTATTCCAGTGTCTAGTATACTAGCCCAAATCCTTTGCTGAAGCCTTCTTATTCCTCCTAAAGCACCTACGGGGAGACTTCTGCAGATGATCCCTGAGCAGCTCAAATAAGAGACCTATTTTGTTAAAGCCCTACCTGTTGTTTGTATTTGTAATAAGCCTTCTCAGTGGAAGCCGAACTGAAAGCATGCCAGCTCACTGGTGCTGCTTGCTATTTCAGGAGGTGTCATGAGCCATACAGTCTGCTGGTATTTGTGCTTCAGTTTCACTGCATGACTTCAGCCACTAAGATCTTTATGAAAGTAATACATTCCAGCCTAATCTACAACTAAATTAATGTCAGAAGTAAGACAGTGCCCAAGTGATCAATAAGTGGATTTTTCCCTATAGAAATATTAGAAGCAACTCACATCAATAAGCCTCAAATTTATGGGGCAATTCAGCTCTTCCATTTACAGCTTGAATAACTGGCCTTTGTATAGGATATTACATTACTAAATAACACGTGCTAAAAGGAGCTTCTCTGGTGTAGTCCCCTACCCTGCAGCAGCCACAGATTTCAGGGGCAATCAGCAATGTAGTGAGGGACCTGAGATATCCACCTCAACCACGCCCCTTTCCAAACCAGCACAAAATTATTTCTAAATGCGTTACAGTCAACTAAATGCATTATACTCAGACCCACTTCTGGATTTAAACAAAGAGTGTTGATACTGGGACCTTTGGAAGACAAATGTATGACACTAACTTTGATCTTACAACCGTCTATACGGTCATCTTTAAAATGATGTATCAGAGACAATATCCCCTTGAATATTCTTGTTCTTATCAAGAGTCATATAAAACTGATCTACAAGAAGAATGATGTCTATGAGAAAAGAACAAGCCTTCACTAGAAGGACTGACAGGACTCTATCATTTCTAATTTTTATGATTGATTTTGTACAAATTAGAAGACCTGATAAGAAGACCTGAGTGCAAGGATCTGCTTGCCTAAAAGAAAGAGAGTACAGAAAAACTCTTTGGGGTTTTTTTCCCCATTATATAATTTAGGTAATACAGCTACTGAAAAGAGAGAAATTAAGCTGAAAATGCCATGGCAAACCACTAATTACAAACTGCCCCCCCCAAACAAACAGCCCCCCCATCTCTCTAAGCCCTTCTTATAAAGTCACTGTTCCCTCCTGCATGGGTGGGAAGCATGCTACCCAGATTTCTCAAGTAAATAATAATTGACTGTGGTTAAGAGCAGCATAGGTTGGTGTGCTCGGTGCTCAGTGGAAGCCCACCAGGCTGACTTTCCAAGTGCAACAAGCAAACTCAACCCTTCCAAAGGAGGACAACCCCTCCTCAACCACCCTGCAACTACCATGGGATCCCTGGGGAAAATGTCGGGAGTTTTCAAAAAAGTGGTCTTTGATCTGTAAGAATTTTATTTTCCTGGGGGCAAATACCAATTTAGCATCACTAGCCAAGTATTCCAGCTTTATTTTGATCACATCCACCTATTCTGCTTCATTCTCTGGGGTAAGTTCATCATTTTCTGCTACATCCCTCTGGAGATCATCAAGCTTCATGGGAATCACAGTACAGCTATTTTCACCTCTCTTTTTCCCCAAATCGCTGGCTGAGCTTAAGACTCCTCTTAAATTCTTTGAAAATTATTCTTAAAAAAAAAAATTAACAGTAACTAAGGAAGGTGTTTGACTCCAACACAACCACTTTCTGCTTAGCAAACTTGAGGAGCTCAGTAAGGTCACCAGTGGCTGTTTTTCATTTCCCATTTATAAAAGGCCAACAACTGCTGTGCCATGTTCAAGGCAGAGCCTTGTCTTTCACACATTCTATTCTTCTCTCTAATTTCTTATGCTGCTTTTATTTAGACATTATAATAAAAAGCAGGCATTCCTGCAAACTAATAATCTTCATTTTCTCCACCTGATCAATGCTGATGTGGTGGAGAAGTTCCAAGTGTCTTCAGATTAATTTCTCCCATATCATCACAGACACTTGAGCAACAAATAGCCTCCTCTATTCTTCATAATAGAAGATTAGTAACATTAACAACATACAGAACAGACAAAGGGAAAATGGTAGAAAACTTTCAAGCCATACATCCTGTTAAATCTTGAGGCAGGTTTCCTAGTGACAGGTGCAAGTTCCTGCAGCCTTTGTGTACAGCTGTAGGAGACACCCTCACTTTGTGAAAAGGAAAGAGAACAAAAATGAAATTCATTGTCATTTTCCTCTCATGTCCCCTTTAGAGAGGAACTGGAATGAAATTTGCCTGCTTTTCTTTTCGAAGTAGGCCTCCGTGCAAGTACTGCCAGTACATCTCCATGTGACACCAGCCCTCAATGTGATGACTATTGTGGAAGTGTCACGGTCTGTCAGGAATTTGGCCGCAATTGAAAATTACTCCTTTTTTACTTATTTGAGGATGCAAATGCTTCAAAAAACAAATGCAAAAGGAATCCTGACTTGTCCCTTTTCCTTCCACAGGGATATTGGGAAATCCAGCTAACAGTGCAAGAACTCTTACTGGCCTTTGTGGTTTCTTTGCCTCCCCTTTCACAGTAAGACATGTAAAAACAAGTGGTCGTAACAGAAGCATTCATCTTAATCACATAAAGTTTTCCTTGGCTCAACATGAATGTGTCTGGAGTCTTCTAACTTTAGCATGCCCTAACCTTACATTGTGGTGCTACTGAGAACTATTATAAAAGACAAGTTTTGAAATGACAGTTTTAATGATAGAAGGACAGACTAACAATCCCCACGTCAAGAAAGTTACCATGATCATCCCAAATGACAGAGGACACAAATTCTGAAGTCAGAATGGTAAGACACACATGGATTTGAGTGAAATTGCTTTGATTTCTTAATTTGCCTAAATCGGATGTGCTGCTTACTTACAGCTAGAGTTAACCCTGAGGTGCTTGCCACCCTGTCTTCCTCCACAGCCACCGGGTCTCCTCTTTCACCTTGCAAGTGGATGTCACTAAAACAAACTGTCTTCTGCTTTAGGCATCAGGAGTGGCTCAGATCTTCTGCCTCACACACAGCTTTGTTCTATGAAGGTTCTATGGATAGGAACCCCTTATGCTGAAACCTTTTTCAGGACTGTGCCTGGATTTGTTATAAAGCAATATTGCGTATATATATATATAAATATATGCTTATTTAGATATGCTTATATATATAATATAAGCTCTTTCTAAGCTGCTTGTGCATCTTCTGGAGATGCTTATCACCGTGTGCACCTTCAGGTGTGCTGGGAATCCATCAGAACAAGAATGTGAATGTAAGCACATCTAAAATATGGGGTAGCAGTGTCTTTAGCAAGGCTTCTTCACTTTGTTTTGTCACAGAAGAGGCAGCACTGGTCAATCTACATGGTAAGCCAGGTAAGCAGGCTGGCAAAGGTGAAAAGATTAAGTATTTTTCATCACCAGTGCAACATGGAGAATGTATGCAGAGTGCAGAGGGAGAAGGGAGGATGAAACCTGGTCATAGCTTCCTCTTCACACAGCACAAGATAGCTGCATTTCAGATGGAAGAAAAAAGGCTCAGATTGTTTATTCCACATGTTCCAGCAACCCTGAGACCCACGACTTTAATCACCCTAAAGCATCAGTACAACATCATCTGCCTTGTTCTCCTTCATCTATGTGAATCTGAGCAGATAGACACTTCTGAAAAAAAGCCAGGGGATACTCATCAATTCCTTACTTTTATCTACTCCTCTCATTTCTTTCTTTATTTGAAATACTCTGTTTTATTTTGTCTGAGTGAATTCAACTTGTCCTTACCTTCTAGGCCTGTTCCTTTTGTCCTCTTTTTTTTTGTACCTTTTCCTGCAAAGGCAGCAGACTTACAGGAAGAACCCAGAGTGACTTGAGAGCACACACATATGTGCATACTGACAGCAAAGTGGCCTCATTGTGATGGGCAGCACTTTCTGATGCTGCTCCAGTAAGAGCACGTCAGCTGTACCTGGGCCCTTGGCACAATAACAGTATCAGACATAACCAGCCACTTCCTAGGGCCTTACTGCAAACATCCTCTACGATTGACCACTAACCTGCTAAACCATTCCCTGAATTCCATTTTCTTTACACTTTCTTTCACTTCTTTCTATGTCCCTTCCAGTCTCTCTATCCTCATAGCATCCAGTTCAACTACTAGATTTTCATAAATCCTTTGAAAGTAAGTATTTGGCCCACAGAAAATCCCTGGAATTATTCATTCATCAACTGATAAATAACTAGGATTATAGTAATTATGTGACTCTATCATAAAGTTATCCTTTGGCATCTAAGGGACTCCAAAATACCTCAGGTGGCTTACTGGGGAAGAAAAACCTACAAAGAGAGCAGGTGTGCTGGTTTTGGGATTCACTGAACTGATCCAGCCTTGGTGGTAAGCTACCGTCCATTCCCAACTTCTGTCATAAACCACATAAATCACATTCATAAATGCTGTGGATGCCAGCAGAGATACCCGACAAGTGGAATGGCGGTACAAAGAACTATGAGTAGAAGAATAGATGTTTCATTACTGAAGAGCCCTGCAGGTACTGCCCCTGCAGCACCAGGCCGAGCACGGGGGCCCGAGCGCGCCAGCCCCGGCGCAGCTGCGTGCAGCGTTAGCGGTCCGCGGGCCCGCGCCAGCAGCCACGGCGCTGCCGCTGCCGGGGCGCCCGGGGAAGCGCCAGCCTAGGGAGCTCTGTCAGCCGTGCGGCAGCCGTGACAGGCACCGGCAGCGGGACGGAGCGGATGAGGAGGGGAGCGAACTGCTGGCACCTGGTTTGTGCCAGCGGCAGGGGACCGGCTGCAGGGCAGCAGGAACAGGGGGATTTTTTTCTGGGGCTGCCGAATCCCCGGGACGGAACGGCAGCAGCGCCAGCCTGAGGAAGGATACTGTCCACACAAAATGACTTTCTCCCAAGACTGACAATTCAGGAACTCTCCTTTTGTTCTCATTTACTTGCAAATAATGGTTTCCTTGTACGCCTACCAAACAATATTTACGCAGGACTGGATATATAGCTCTCATTAGAGCAAATGCTACTACCTAAATAGGGCTATTTGTGACTCTGCACCTCGAGTTCCACTCATCCCTGGTTTGAAGAGCACTAAAAGCACATTATTACTGCTTAAGATGCAAACTACTATGCTGAAAAATATCACTTTTTACCTTCAGTGAAGGAAGTTAAAAATTAATGGTTAGTTGAAACTAAGGTGAACAGTAAACAGAAACTCCTTGTGACCATGTGCAAGCTATTCCCAATCTATAATGAGGTTATACTTACTACTTAGATTAATTACTCTTTTGCTTCTATCTTAATTTATTTTATGCTTTAGGAAGCCAACATGTCCACTAACCACTCTGTATGTGATAAAGAAACACAATAAAAGCAATTTCTCTTGTAACCCCCCAAAAAAACCATTCTCAGTAATGCATTTTTGAATCCAGCATACCTCCTCCTAATGAGGTTTCAGCATGCCATAAATAACACTAATGAGACTTCGTCTTGCCCATGTAATATATTTCCTTAATATAGCTTTAGATTTTCTTATGTTGCATGGAAAAATAACAGTCACAGAAAGAAATGTCCTCCAATAGCACATTAAAACCAAAAGTACAATTAAATATAAATGAATTCAGTAATTTAATTGCACTATTGTCTTTTTTAAAAATTCAGAAGGAAAGTAATGGTTCAATTTTTTCTATTGGTAAATAATAAAAGTGCTGAGGGAATCGGATAATATTTAAATAAACATTATTGTGACTATACATGATACAAAGATACCTTTTATTGCCAGGTAAATGCTGTGGTAATGACGATAGTGTTCAAAGCATTCACCTTTGCAAGCTGAGGCACCAGTCCTGCAAATGTTATGCAAGCAGTCCCAGGTAAGAGATGTAAGATTTGACTCTGGTTTTAAAGAGATCATAGTCTAAGTGCCTGTTTCCAGCCTCAAAATGCAGATACTTTAAATATCATCTGCAAAATGCAGCCTGCTAAGCAGAGGTTTACATTGAAACAATCTCTTAGGTTGACAAACAGTATGTATTTATGCCATCTGCAGCTCCCATCATTCTACAAGCAGACCAACATTGTCTGGGTGGATTTTTTTTCCTCTAAAAATAAGAGCTCATGGGTTTTCGCCCCTGAAAAGAAGACAAAATGTATTACTGCAGAAAATTAAACTTTTATTTGGGGCAGTATAAATTTGAAGCCTATTCTGTTTTCAAATATAAACACGTCTGTTCGCTGTTTTCCCTCAGAAAGCAATACAGGACTTGTTCAAAATTTCAGTGGGAAAGAACTGGCACACCAAATTATAGACTGGGCATCTGAACAAATGATTAAACCGGATGGAACTATATGGCTGAAGATTAGCAATAAAATGACTTACATACTTCAGGAAGGGAAAGGGAATCATGCAAACATGAGCCTATTCATCTCATCTTACTAGCACATACGGCTTTAGAACAACTCTTTCATGAAGGAATACCCAAAAGAGGTGTAAACAAATGGCAACTGGCATGAAAATCAACAGAGATTTATCAGAAGAGGACGAAACCTAACTAATAGCTTCCTTTGGTGTGATTAATTTTCAAGAGAGCATAATGACCTTATGTCTCTGGACTGTAGCGAAGTGCTATTTATGTATATGGGAAACCCTTAGTTAAAACAGAGAAGATGAATTTAAGACAGTAACTGTAAGGGAAGCAAGAAGCAAAAGGGAAGGGCAAGAAGAGGCATACATGGCTCCAGTAAGATCTTCTGTGGAAGCCTGAGCACAGCTTCAACTCCTGGCTCCTGAGAAGGATACAAACCCCACTGGGTGCAGAAAAGGATTTTTAGGAGAATGTTAATATACAGAAAAGAAATGTATTCTCAAAGTAAGGGAATTTTCCGAAATTAGACTGAGACACACTTAATGTGTGCTGATTCTTCTTTTTATACGCAAGACAGTTTTTCCGCTTTTTTCTAGCTAGATCTGTTGATCTAACAAAAGAGTATTCATCTTCCAGACAAATATTGCTTCATATTTTTGGCTTTTCCTGGTTTACTGTAAGTTAAACAACAAAACCCCAACTGTTTATGGCACACCTATGTGGTCTATTTTGATGGGTGTGCATAAAAGACCCCCACAAAGACTTTCTTTTGTACATTTCCTGAAAATTCAGAAAGTTTTATGAAATCACAACAAAACGTTGAAACTTCAAGCTCTGAAAGCTTCACGTTTCTTTCTAAACTTCGCTAATGCCTGAGCTCACATTACACAGTTGTGAACCAAGAGCCTTGCCAGGTAAGTGTGTTTTTCCATGTGCTTTTTCTGAGGAAGGAAAATTACTCCTGACAAACCAGATCCTCATGAATGCTTGCTCAAAATAATATTTCAATTCTACAGGTATAGGCAAGAATCAGGCTATTAGAAAAATCCCACAAAACTGCAAAACACGGGTCAAAACAGAGCCACATTTTTCTCGGAAGAACTTTTTCCCCCCCTTTAAAATATTAGACCTTCAGCAGACAAAGCTTTTAAAAGTCATATTAACTTCATTTTTTCAAGACTTCACAGCCTGGTGCTGGTGGGTGCTTCCAGCTAAGAAAGGGGGATTTAGTGATCATAAAGTCATAGTAAAACACTGAATTTAACATGTAACACCAAATTGCAATCCATGAAATGAAGTATGAGAGAGAAGCCAACTCTAAGGGCAACTAAGAGAAATGACAAAGAGAACAAGGCTGATCAATATTAGGATTTTGATTCTAGCTCTAGATAGATAGAGAGATCATTCCCCCATGTCCCTTTCTGGCAGGCAATATTAGCAGAAGTGATGTCAAATATTGTCATATCATATCCAGACAACTGGCATTACCACCTCATTCTCACAGTATCTTGGAGAGGCATGCCTGGACATACACTGGGCCACAAATCTGACAGGACATCCCTGAACTTAGAGATGCAGCTGCACTTTGTCAAACTATTTTGACTCACTTCCAGTTGGAATCCAACTCAGGATAATGGTCCTTATATTTCATCGAGGTAATTTATGATGCATCTCTTTTTATTTTCCCCCACAAGATATTGTCTTTGAGTTATTTTTAATTTTTGCATCACTGCTGTCTTTTGAAGACCGACTTCCGAAAAAAGAATAATGAGCATTACTGCTCACTTTGCTAGAACTGGGTTACTACAGTTTAGCTACAGCCAGACTCAGAGCACCCCAGTAACACCAGCAACCTGGAAGAAATTAACCTCCACACGCATTTAACATGACATCCATGACAGAAAGCAGTTTGATCTTCTTGTTTAAAATACATATTTTCTTATGCAAGGGCTACGCTGGTATAAAATGCCCATAAAGGGACCCTCTTAGCCCAGGGCTCTACGTAGCAGAGAATCGTGTACCAATATACAAGGTCCGGAGAGTAAAGGGGCACTGAAGATCACAGAAACCCAGAACAGGTGCTGTGTTTCATTGGGTTAATGCTTACAACGGACAAAGTGCTCAAAAGTTAAAGGTCCTCTTCACACTTTTAAGATTACACAGTTCTTCAGTTGTGCTCATATCTCTGCCTCAGTAAATTCAAACTAAGCCAGCTCCAAACCATGCTGCTCCAGCAGTCTGGGCTGAAGACCCAACAGCAGACCAGCCCTCACAACCAGTACCCAATATCCACTGCGCCTCGGAGTTTCCACCCTGTCTAGGACATGGCTTTCTGCTAAACCTGCACCTCCCAGGTCATGTGCCTTGGAGTTTGATCTGTCTTGCACTAGACCCTTGCACCCTAGACATACCACTTATGCAAAAACTGACAAAAATCTCTTTCCCAATTCAGAGGCTGATACTGCTTCACTGACAAATATGAGGTACGGTAATAAGAGAACTCTGCCCCCACAAAGACACACAGTTTCACATGGCAGATTAAATGGAAGTCCTGCCAACACAGTATATTTTCATTCAGTTCTGTTTCCTAACATGCCAGGAATACTGGCTTCTAACGTAGAAAATAGGCACTTGGTGTACAAATATCCACGATGAACAAGAAAGTCATCTTTATCCTGCTCTTGGTAGAAGATGTCTCTTGGGTAGCAGCAGTGATGACCTATCAGGAGTGTAACCTTCTACAGTCAATGTGTGTCTTTGTCAGGCACTCATTTATGAAGAATTTCACTGCATGCTGCTTTAACTTGAATAGATGCATACAGTACATATTTTAATTTAAGTGTCATAAAATCTTTCAGGCTGGTTTTGGTTTAATAACAAGATCATTAGATAATACTTTATTCAGTAAAGATTATGGTAGATTTATTTCTGCAGCAGTATTTGTGGGCATGCCCTCCCTGTATTTTTGACCATCAGACATTCCTCTTCCTGAAAGAAAAAAATCTGTTACAAAATGTTTTCAGAAACTGAGAAGTTCACCACATGCCTTAGCTCATCACTGTAATATCTCCAATACAAATAAGACATTATCTATGACACTGAACTTCAAGCATACACAAATGTGATAACATACTAACTGTCTCGTGCCAGACTCTGGGTAAATTTAGGAGGAGTCCTGCGGATTCACTGAAAAAAAGAACAGACAGTGCTGCACTTCCAGAATCTTAACAGTGGGTTTATTCTTCTGCTTTTGCACTCAACCGTCTGTTATTTCAGACAAACATGAGGATGTACAATTACTTACACCCTTAAAACAAAATGCTTTAGGAAGTTGAAGAAGAAACACCATATCGAGAAGATAAATAACCATACTGAGAGCAGCAAGTGCAGAGAAGAGCAGCTCCAGAATGCAGAACTGAGCTTTGGTTTGGTCACCAGTCACCACAGGATGCAAACACCATCTGAGAGAAGGAAACCCTCTGAATCCACGTAAACTTAAGGGAAATCTTCTAAGAATGTCCTTGTGATATTGCTTACATCACTCTGCTTCCGTTTTTCTTAGAAATATCATGAACAAAGTCTTTTTCAAGATACTCAGTAATCCAAGGCAACAACAGAAATCCTGACAAAGACATGGGGGTAAAAAGGGAACAAAACCAAGTATTTTAGAACTTTGCAAAGAAATTTAGAAAAGTCCTAGCATCAAATTTTACATATTCTTTTTTTCTTCACCCGTACAATTTCTTCCTCCCCATCAACGGTTCCAGATAAGGCATTATAAAGTGAAGGTACCAATACAGTCTTCAGTTTTTCATCAGGTCTCTCACAGCATTATGATTTTAGAGAAGATGAAAAATTTAAGGTGTCCATCTCTCATTTAAGCAGTTTCATGTAAGCATAATATATACATAATCCACCAAATTGACAGCAGGATTTTCAAGGTCCAGATTTTGAGCCACATCTGGTAAGCACATCTTTAAGAAAATTTAAATCAGCGTATCTCTAGTATTTCTGCTAGGTGTGTTTGCGACACATCGCAAACATGCCCTTATCTGAATGTGAAATGCCTGTTATCCGGTAGACAACATGTATTTTATCATGTTGGATCAGAGCCTGCTCTGTGAAGTAGAACCCCCATTTTGTAAGAGCACATTTCTGCTTCCTACAGATAAGAAGAGAGAAATCACGAATTATGTTTTTTCCTGTGCTCTGGCAAGTAGCTCCATTGCCTCTTAATGGTTCTCCACACAGAAACCAACAGGCAGGACTAATGCTTGGGATTTTTATTACCAAAGGCAAAAGAAGATGGAAAAATTGTAGAAGAGAATCAGGCTGTGGGGACAAGAAAGACTTATAACCAGAGGCCATTAACCTTCCAAAGGTGAGAAAAGGAAAGTCACGGATCCAAGGCAAGGGTTGACTTGTTACTTTCTAGGATCCCGTACCACTTGAATGTGTTGGATAAGAAATTACTGGGCCTTTTTTCCTTTCCTTTTTGCTCATGTTGTCCTTGAAGGAGACCACTACTCTGCAGCTGAAGCAGGCAGAGCTTGGGAGATGGGGCACTGTGAACCGAGATTACAAGAGCTCTTTTGCTTAGGAAAGGCACCAGTATCCTTAGTCTAGGATACACCCAAGAGACCTTCTGCTGGACAAAATGACAAAAAAACGCACTGGGAATGGCAAATTTACTAAAACTTTCTTCCTGAAATTACTTCATTGTATGAAATTCTTTATGTTCCTACCCTGAAAGTAAAAAATCCATCCTCTGGTTTTACTGAATCATTACATTTTCCTTTGTCCTTGATGACACCAAAATTCTTTACTCCTTCGTGACAACAGTTGTTAGTTATCTTAACAGGGAAGAACTTCCAGATCTCAAAATAGTTGTCTGTTTAGTGCCAGTCAATCAACTACATATCCACAGGGCTCTACAACTAACATTTTACAAATTCTAGTTATTAGTACTTGCATTTAGCTTCAGTTTACTTAGAAATAATTAATCTTTTCAACAACACTTTGATTTAAGCATGTTGTATTATTCACCCTATTTTGCAGGCTGGAAATGAAAATGCTATAGTCTCCAAGGATGCCACAGGCAAAGCTGGGAATGAAGCTTGAGTAGCTACTCCTCACCCACCCACCATCTCACTTTTAAAAAACAGAGAAACCTGACTGCCCACTCACTTGAATCTTAAGTTTTGCACCCATCCTGCAAGCAACCATACATTATGCAAAGCAGGCAAGAACTCAGCTCCGGACTTTTAATTTTCCTCCATCTGGGGACCAGTCCTGCTTTTCTGCAATCTCAATGCAAATCAGAAGTGTATCCATTGGAGTCATTAGCATTGCATCAGTCAAATCACCGCCAGCAATATCAAAACTGCAATGTTTTATTTTAATAATGAGGAAATACAAGCATTTTAGAATAGGCTATCATATGCCAACAATCAGAGTAAGACTTTCAAGGATTTTCAGTGGAGAAATGGGATCATCACTTATCAGTGCTAGAATCAGCCTTTTTCTTAAAAAAAAAAAAAATCTAAGGGTGCAGAAATACAATCAATTCAAATTAGTATTGATTTCTAAATAATGTGGAATTAAGTTAGACATTTACAAACTGTAAATCACTGTTATTTAGTAAGAATCAGCAACATATGTTACACAGCAATAGACAGAAGCACTGATAGATTGGAGATAGGAAATGTGCTTCCATAAAGCTGGCTATGGCACTGACACTGTAACTAAGTTCATGTCTTTCATTTGAAGTAAAAGGATAGGAGAAGAAAGTGAGGTCTAAGCCAAAACTGACTGCTTCTTACAGTCTTCTCTAAGCAAAATTAGAACTATATCAAAAACCAAACAGAAAATCCAGACAAACTCCCAAGAGGTCAGGCAAAGTACTGTGGATTTATTTCAGCTTAATTGAGACCAGAATTTTGCATCATGCCTGTGATGTACTCATACAGGAGTCTCAAGGGAGATGCAAGGAATAATATCCAATCAGGAAATGGTGGTATAGAGGTGTAAATTGGTGACCTCTATAGGGCTACACAGCTTGACTGTTACAAAGCCAAAAGTAGAACACAAATCACTGTGACTTTTATTTTCAAGACAATGATGTCTCACGTATTCAGAGATGGCCTCTTACCATGCCTAAATCTAGAGGATTGCAATTATTTTCATTGTACACTTGTTATGTGCCTCTGTGATATCTGCTTTCCAAAGCTGGTTTCATTTCCTTTTAAAAATTTATGTTGAGAAATACCACTTATAGGCAGCTCCTGTGAAATCATATCATGCTGTACAAAGCTTTGTCCACATACTGGGGGTGATTTAAGGTTCCTCTTGGAACCATCCAAACAGCATATAAAATCCAAGCCAGTTCCAAAGTGTCTGCTTTTGTAGAAGAGGAGTAAGAAAATCAGACTTCTGGTTGAAATATGCAACCAAGAATCATGAAACAGAGACTCTGTGTTATCAGCAGTTAGATAATACAGTGCTAGATGCTATACTTCCCATAGAAAAAATACTCAGTATTTTTTATGGGAAACTCATTCAAGGTAAGCTTTTCAGGAGCAACTGAAGAATGTGCCTCCAGTTTCTAAAACAGATGCAGTTTTCAGAAAGTTTTTTGTTTATCTTTGGGCTAAAACATGGAGAAAAGCTTTTGCACTCACCTACACGACAGCTTCTTCTGCCCTAGTTTTCCTATCCCTGAACAAAAGCAGGATACCACTATATGGCCGTCAACATGTTTAATTAATTCCTGCCTAAAAAGGACCTTGGATTTAGGCTGTTGAAGAACTACACAGAACCTTCATAAAGCAAGGGCTAAGTGAAGAAACAGAGCTGCTTATGCATTCATTTCACTGCTTGAAAACTACTGTTAAGGGACAACAGTCATGTCAAACACATATCAAGAGTTGTTATGAAACATCGGGAGGCAAAACTCAGCACTCACTGTGGGGATTTATGTATGTCCCAAATTCCAGCTCAATGACAGTAGCTGCAATCCCAGACTGTGTCGCAGATTCTTCCCACTTCACAAACTCCTGTGGTACGTATGCATACAAACGTGTGCCTGCATATGAATTACGTATACAGTCCTGGGCTCAGTTTATGTAAGTAAAAAGTGAGCTGAGAGCAATTTGCAGGGGACAAACCACCCTTCCCCTGCTGGCTCTCACACAGATTCTCACAGAGCAATAAGCATGAGGGAAACTAGTGCAAAATACATTCTGCCTCTGAGCATTTGGCTACTCTCATCTCTTTCTGGAATTAGAGTTATGACCATCTCAAATATCCAGATGAGAGGCCACAGAAAATGTTTTAAAGAAACATAGAGTTATCACTACTTACACATTCCAGACTTCTGTTCAGCTGCAAATACATTAATGCAAGCAAGAAAGAAGAGTGTGATATGGGAAAGGAGGCTGTCTACAATTTATCACTGCTGTGCAGACATGCCCTGAGAAGAGAGCTGTGCTGAAAACCCAAATATAGGAACATCTATATTAGCAGCAGTTATTTCTGATTTGGTCTGAGGGACTTTCCAAACTCAAGGGGCTCACAATGAAGGACTGGCCAGCCATGAAGAGCCTGCAGTAAAGCTGAAAGGACATGTAAATTGCTCTGATATCCCAACAGACTTCTGCTGTTTCAGGGATGCTATTCTAATCCCAAGAAGCAAGGAGTCCCATTTTCTGCTTTGCTCACTAATGCAGCAGGTTCCTATTTGGGCTTTATCAGGGGATTTTTATCTGCCAGAACTACAGCTGATAATTCAATTTGATGCAATTTCCTAAAAATGCTGAGTCTGAACTGGATCAGATTCTCAGCTGGGAAAAATCACTGCTTCTGTGTAAGATCCAAGCATGGAATGGGTTAAAATAAAAAGTAAGAGTGTATTATGTATTTTATTAGGGCATTAGTAAAGAAAGGCATACAAAAATTATAGTTTTCTAAAAGGTCAAAAGACAGCTCTCTGCTCCTTAGAACATATTTTGCACAATATTGAAAAATGATGAATAACTTGGGGAAATAACCGTAATTTTGCAATGGTATCTTCTTTGATGCCTAAAAAGACTGCCTTTGAGCTGTTTGGGAATTAAACATTTAACGGTAAAGAATGAAAAAGCCTGTCAATACTTTGTGAAACAGCTACATAAGCAAAAGCTGTCAAAACTGGCCCTCTGAAATTGCCGTCTGCTCCCACTACTAACAGTTTCACAGTTCTCCTTCAAGATTTTCTTGTGTACAAGTAATTTAAAGCAGTTTTTCTAAAATCAGGTTCTGTCTTGCAATACCCTACTTTTAAGTCTTTACTCGTAAGTATCTGTATTATATTACATATGTATAAAATAAGGCAGGCAGGGAAAACTGTGGGATTTTTCAAACGGTGCCTTTTCCTGTGTGTTCAACTTTGGGCTCTCCTATCTGCTTTACAGGACTGTTCTCCAGCTCTAAAACCAAGATATTTTTCCCCCCGTCTAGTCTCAGGATCTTTTTCCAACCACAGAGTGTCTCTTCCCAGCTGATCACAGGAGCAACTCCAGCCAGTGCTCCAAGGGCCAACCTTCAGACTTAGAAGTGGAAAGAAGAAAGACATAACTTACCACAAGTGAAAAAAAAAATCCAAAAGCAAGCTCTAATCTCACTATCTCCAGTTGTTCCCAGTCTGTGGTTTAATTTACTGCTGGGTT
This sequence comes from Gymnorhina tibicen, assembly GCA_013399875.1. NCBI lineage: Eukaryota > Metazoa > Chordata > Aves > Passeriformes > Artamidae > Gymnorhina > Gymnorhina tibicen. The sequence continues at coordinate 501,365 of VXAZ01000833.1, forward strand.
AGCAGGGTGTTCCACAATGCCTCTCATAATTACTTTCTCGAGGCTCTAATTCAACTGCAATTACCCACTGCGGAAGTTAACAGAATTGGATCACAGCTCCACTAAGATCCAACTAAACCACCTGAGCGAGCAGCTGGCTGGCCCCCAGAGCTTCTTCCCTCACTAAGGTGAATCCACACCTTACTGATCCATGTGGGGAGACTATCTCCTAAGGGACTCTTCCACCTACCCATCCCAGACATCTTGCCTCCAAGTCCAAAGAATCATTTTTGCAAGAAAGGAAATATTTATGTATAGTTTTTAATGTGGACTAAAGAGTTACACTAACAAAGCAATCCGGCAGAGCTTCCTTTCACACCCACAGCTGACCAGCTGGGTTCATGGCTCACAGCTGGCCAAATGATCTAGATAATTAAAGAAGAAAAAAAAAACCTCTTTGTTGTTCAGGGATTTCAAGTCTGTTTCATCAAGAACATTATGTCCTTGATCTATCTCTGCTCTTTTTTGACTTTTTTTTTTTTTTAACTGCCAGATTTAAAGGCCACTATGACTCTATGGAAACTGCCTATCAGCCATCACGGGCCATACCTACATAAAAGAAATGTCAGGACAGGAGGCTCTCTAACAAATGCTCAGTAGAGCTCCCTTTACTCACAAAAGGCCATATACTGTATAGGGCAAATGTTTATGGGCAGCTCCAAAATGCCCACTATGGGACGGGGGTGCAGCAAAGCAGCAAGTGCGCTCTGCATTGACATAGCCCAATGCTCTGCCCTGCTCCACCTGCTTAACGCGTATGGATCATTGTGTCCACACTACACCCTCTAATGTGCTTTCTGCACCACGTGTGGGGGTCTGGCCATGCAATCAGACCCATCACAGTCTCCACGGATCCTACGGAATTCAGCAGTGTCAACTCCAGTGTCTGCTGAACCAGCTACTTGTCGGGGAAGGACTGAAAAAGGCAGTGGTATGGATTAATTTATCTCTGCAATCTGCTTTGACTGTCACTTTGCTTAATACCCAGCATCCCACACAACTTTCAATACAGGCCCAGGCTTACTGCATTTCAGGAGGACACAAGCTTAAGACACAAAAATGTATTTACTTAATGATTTAGCAAAACCCTTTTCACACATTTTGACTGCAGAACCAGTGTCCAAAAATGCACGCTCTGCTGGCAAACAAGAAGAAACCTGCGTACATTAAAAAGAAGAGATTTCAATTATGGAGCAATTGCAGGGGGAGGGGAGGAAGAAACTGACTTACGAATTTCAGCGTGAAAAATGGCTTGTAGCACGATGACTTTGCCAGGACAACATACCCTGTAGCATATCTCCATAGTTAAGTGCTGCAGAATTGTCAAGTAATACAGCGCTGCTAACAACGCTGTCATACAGACGCTGTTTAGTCAGCAACTGCACCTCTATGACACTCCACACTTGGTGAGTGCTTAGGTTCCCAAATGAAATGTGATACCTTGCTAATGCAAAAGACAGCCTAAACCACATTACCCCCCACGCGCACCCTACTGACCTTAAATTTGGTGCCTTTCACGATTAACCTTCTTGCAATTGAAAGATTTACCATAATCCCACTTAGCTATTTTCAAAGTGTACAAATTCTGTATGTCGGCACTGTTACTGCAGCTGACTGCACAATTTCTTCCAGTTTTCAGGAGGCAAACAATACAGTTTCATTTCGGCTTCTATCTCCACCACTTGACCTCCCTAATTTAGAGCGCAAGCCCCCAGCGTGGCAGTGGTGCTGTCTTTGTTGAGCTGTTGCTCTGTGACAGCTAATACATGCATACATTACTGCTGACATTTAAAAACATTCCTAACAGTTTGTGTGAGTACATGGTAAACAGATGCTATGGGACTTTTTACCCATTATCAGTCATCTCTGAAGACTGCAGTAAAGTGACAGGTTGTTTGAGACTCTTCGGTCTAACAGTGAGAGATTTATTTTTAATAGAATATTGATATTACGGCACAAAATGCCATTTGGTGTTTACTTTTTTTTTTCCTACTAGAGCTGCAGTTTATGGGTTTTTTAAGCTTTTGCAAGCCTCTGTTATATCTACTACTCTATTTTTTATGAAAAAAGTTAGAGACTTTTATGAACTCTCTGATTAAAGTACCTCCATCTGAATGTAGATTAAAAGTTCCAACACCTGAGAGCATTAAAACCAATGAATATTTATATAGAAAAACAGCAGATGAATGCACTTTAAATCTTCAATGCAAGTCTAGTCATGGGGTTTATCTTATTTTAGGGCTTACTTTTTATTAAAATGAACTCTTGCATATTTACACTACAGAAATAAATTTTATTTGCAAGCACAATACAGTAAGAATCTTACAAATGGATGGCCTTGGTGAAAAGTAAATGTACTCCTCAAACTAATTTATTTCTTTATCAAGTATATATGTAAGAGGATTTTCATTGTACGCTGCTAACACAGTTTGGTGCAGAGTAGGTGCGTTCATTTGAGCTGGCTCTGATTTCACACTCATGGAAGTCAAACACTCGCGTAAGTCTGTGGAGTTACGTTAACCACACCAGTGTGAGACAGCGCTCTTTTGGCAAGAAGGACCAGTGCATATGGTCATCCCTGGACTTCAATATTTGTGTTATACCACACGCGCCTGGGTGCTACAACTGCAACCAACTCACACTGTACCTCAAAGTTGGCATCTTTTCTGACAGAAGACAACCAAAGTGAGCAAGAACCAGTCACTAAACCAATTTTTCACAGAAATGGTATGGGACTGCAAGGTCACCCTAAACCCTACAACGCTCTTGAGCGCTGACTCCAAACCTGCCTGACTCAGCACCTGTAGTAAAAGTCAACATCACTGACCCAAGTCCCATAGCAAGCAAACTGTCTACAGAAAGGGTGCAGTAGTGCAAATGAAGGTGAACAGAGACCTCTGTTCTGTGCAGGAAGGAGCTCCTAGGCTCTCTGCATCCTTCTAGCGGCAAAAATCCCACTCGCTTACTCAAAGGTTTGTTCCTCATTTCAGTGGGAAGGAATACGTGGTTTCAGGGAGCTGCAGCACAACTGAAAATGAAATGTTGATGCAGCCCAAGTACCTTTTAGCAAACCCCTTTTCTCTTCAGATCTTGTGCTTTGTAAAAAGATTTGTTGCACCATCTCCAAGCCTATGCTGTTCTATTTTGGTTTTAAATGTAACCTTAGAAATAAATGTTTACAAATCAGCTCATTGTGTCTTTGTTTTGAAGCTTAAAGCTTCACTTTGATTGCTGCCTTTTTGACATTTTGCATAGGAAATATGTTTGCATGCTCACAGCACTACTGAAACAGCAATTAGATCACCATATTCCAGCTGTTACAAGGTTTTGTAATGCATTTTCCAATAAACATTTTTAACAAAACAGAACTATTTTAGTATGTCAAGCAGATACGTTGAGATTTTTTTGTTTAGCTTTTTTTTGTCTTCTGTTTTTCTGCGTGTTACCATACTTTTTTACATTCTTCTATTTCACTTTTTTTAATGACACACAAGTAAAAGGGGTCAGGTTTTCAAAAGCAGTAACTGGTCGGAGGAGTTCTGATTTTGGGGACCCAGGAAGCTGAGCCGAGGCAGTTTTCAGAAAATTGAACTTTTTGTCTTATGCTACCAAGCACTACAACTGGGACAGCTTTTAAAACGCTTGCTATTATTTCTCTGATCTTCTTTAAGCAGGAACATTTTTACCATTTCCAAGAACTATCTACCTACCCAGTTTCCTTCTGTCCTTCCTCAATAATTTTTTTCACTTAAAAAAAAAAATAAATTTTTTTCTTCCCCTGCCTGTTAAAATGAAATGTCCAAGTCCCTTGACACTGAAATTATTTCCAGCCATGCAAGAGAACATGTGCATTACACACCAAAGCAAACAGCATCCAGGCACAAAGGGCAAAGGCAACAGGACCTGAGCCTCAGTGGCCGAATAGATCAGACAGAGCCTCAGTTGTGAAAACCTTGTTCATCTTTCCTAACTCAGTTCATGCCAGTCAATAACCAAACTCATGATGTACACCAGGCAGCAGCAGTTGCCTTGGTGAAAAACAGACAAGATCTGCAACCTCTTTCTTTATGTTTAGGATTAGATAACAATTAAGATTTTTTCTTCTTCTTCTTACTTGGTGTTTAATACTCCCTGGTGTAGATTAGTAAACCCAAGAAATCCTCCTTTTAATTTATTTTTTGCTGATTCCTGGCCTCACATGTCACAATTTTGGCCTTCTCATTTTCTTACACAAGAATTGCTATGAAAATTTTTCATACTTGTTGCTTCATGAAATAAAAAGATAGTCTTGTTCTGTCTAAAGCCAACTAATTGCAACTGAGATGGCTGATTTATCTTCTGTGGTTTTCGATTGATCACTTTGAATTTGATATACTCTAAAGAGATTGATACATTGATTAAATTTTTTGGGTGTTGTGTATCTTTTTCAGGTTGTAACTGGATTCCTTTTTCTGATGGTAAAAATTCTGGGAAGTACTGAGAGAAGGAAGAAAGTTTTCCAAGAGACTGCGCAGCTATGGTGGGTAACAATCCTCCTCAAATCAATTCCAGTATTTCAGAGCTGGTTGTCAACTATTTTTTTTTATGGCAGTTAGAGACAAATGTACATGATGGATTTGTGATTTCTTCTGGGGTTGTTATAATATGTGATATTATAATATATACTACTATATATTATATAATATGTATTATAGTATATAATATAATATTATTACTATTGATTGTATTATTGATAATGATAATGATAATAATAATTATAATAAGAATAGGACAATGAAGACTTGCAAACCTCCTGGGAGGTTTCCTCTTACCTCCAGATTAACTTCCCCACTTGCACAGATGCTCACAGTGATTCCACCATACAAGAGGCTGGTACATACAACCCAAAGAAGAGCAAGTCCTAGGTCTGCACAGGCCAGAGTTTGTGCCTGCCCACTGCTTCGAGGGGATTGCCATTGCTCCATCCCATTCAAAGTCTCTCAATTAGAAGTGCAAACATATGAGAGCTGCAGCAGAAGAGTTTATTTTAAGTTTCCCTTTCATCTTCGAGGAAAATGAGCCATTAAAAATTCTGCAGCTGTCTATCACTGGTGGGACAGCACTGAGTTGGGGCCATTTCAACCTCCCTTGGGTTTCAAAATAATTATGCATGATTTTGTCACATCAAGATGAGTTTATTTGCAATTCCCAGGTGTCATACATGTCCAACACAACCTTGCAGAGCACTCCGGTGCTGATAACCTAAAAATACTCCTTGTAAAAAGGGTTTGCTCTTCATATATTTCACCCAGTTTGAAACTAGTACCTTAGCTGCCAGTTAAACGAAAGTATTGATTTTAAAATTGCTCTTTTAACCTACAAGGTACTACATGGCCTCTGTTTAGTGTCTCTTAACTTTATGTTCTTGGGTGTACACTTGAATCTGCTGAGGAAAATCTGTCACTTGTCCTAAGTTTCACTGGCAAGTGTTAGGAAGTAACAGCTTTTCCCCAGGAATTCTGTCCTCCTGGAAATGCAACAGGTAACGGTAAAAAAAGTTAAAGCAGGCTAAGAGTACATGTTTTACAGTAGATTACAAGGCTCTTTTTATTGCTCTTACTGTCTAATGAACTCTGTGACAACCTCTATATTCCAATATTGTTTCATTACCTATTAGTTATGTCAAATACTCAAAGACACACTGAACAAATGAGAATATAACCTAGCAAATCCACAGTAGTGAGGAGACTTTAACTCTTGCATCCTAATTATCTGTACGATGAAAGGAATCAAAATCATTTTTGCAGCTGGCAGGTACTCCAAGTTGTTTTTTCAACAGCCTGATTATCAGAGTAAAGTGGGAAGAAGTCTGGAGAGAAAAAGAGCAAATCGGAAGTTAACCCATACGCCATTTTAACCTCATAGGCACCAATATCTTTCAGTCAATTAACACAAAAGAGAAGCTATTAAATTATTTAGGCCATCTTCTGGTCTAAAGGATTACTTTACATCTACTGAGACAATTCTTTGTGTCATGTCAACAACAGTGCATGAATGCTGGGAGCAGAACACAGCACTCTCTCGGTTAAAAAGGGATGAGAAACCTGAACTTGCTTATGAAATCCAGACAAAGAGGATCCACATAAAATTAATCAGTTCAATTCCTTCTCTTCCCATGTCCTGCGTCTGTACATACTCTTGCAATTTTACTTTTCTGAGCCTTATTATTTAATTAAAAAGAATTGGAGACAGACATCTATCGGGAAGATATCCGTAGAGAAGCTGAACAAGTTTAAGGTCCCAGAAAATGACCTTAAACTCTGAGAGAAATTGTCAGGACCAGGCTCTAGCAAAAAGCTGCATCATTAGCCAGGACAGTCTATATGAACTGGATGATCAATAATATATGTTAGCCCTTTTACTTTCTGAAATTATTGAGACTGAAAACGTGACCCATGGAATTTGCACATCCCTAGTCATTGATGCACTGATTCTTGAGACAACTGTGACAAGGAAGCATCATCTGGTGACTAACACATTTGTCTGGAAAGAAAGCAAGCTGCTGCTATTTAACACTCAGAGCAAGATAGGCTGTTGGTTTTTCTTTGGATGTGCCATTACAGGAACTAGAAAATGCTGAGCCAGGAAACTGTGAGACAGTTCAAGAGAGAAAAGACATTAGAGGACCAGAGGAATTTGACAGGAAATGCATCCCTTGTTCCTGTGTGCTACTACATTAACATTACATCAGCCAGGCAGCCTCTAAAAGGTGAACTATTTCCTTTCAAAATACTTTAAATTAATACAAGTCTTGTGTAGAGGGATAAGTTGCATGAATGCCATTCAGGAACCTCCAACGAAAGAACTGATGGGTAAACAGACATGAGAAAGGAGCAGATGGACTGATAGATGTGAAACAAAGTCAGTTATGAGCAAATACAAAACTGAAGTATATGAACATTTCCAATGTCTTAAAATGGAGGAGATGAATCACACAGACCTCACAGCTGTCATAACGAATTAGTCTGTCCCAAAACTGAGGAAATCATTTGATAGCCAATTACCTGAAATAATGAAAAAGGGATAAGAAGTTAAGTCACCTACGGGAACAAAACAAAAACCATTTCTAATATCCTTGACGCTCCTCTCTTACTGAAATCTCCTCTCCACATTAAGCTCAAGCAATTCACCTTCACTTCAGAAGCTGTGCAATTTTGACCCTGCCTGGATGTTGGTGTCCTGATTGCTGGTACGTCTTCCTGCTGCCTTGGCTAGCCCATGTTCTCTATCAATGTCCCTTTGTGTCTCTCCATTGCACCTTCTTCCCCTCCTTCAGGAGCAGCACACCCTCCCCTCTTTTGTGCCACACTCCTCCTCAAAGTCGTTCAAAAAAACACGGTAGGAAGCTTTTTCATAACACACCAGAATAAGGCAAAAATCCAGAAAAAAACCCTGAACCACCTTTAGACCACTTCTTTGTCTAATCAGCTAACACTTCTTTGTCTAACCTTGTAAAGGTACAGGACAACCTCTTACTGTGGGGTATCAAGCTCAGTGCCTGCCAGGATTAGGTCCTTTAACTGAAACTTGTTATGTGCTCAGGGATGGGGAAAAGGAAGTTTTGAGCTCTGAAGGGCTTAGGAATCCGTATGTCTCACTATTAATCCGTCAGTACACTATCTTTTAAACAACAAAAAAGCAAATGCTCCATCCAGCCAGATCTGAAACACTCCAAAGAAGAAATGAATGGTTTAATTTAGTACTTTCCACTGTACAAAATGAAAAATTCCAATAGAATGCTGTTACAAGAAAGCATTTGCTAATAATGCTTCTTATTTGTTTAGAGAAAAAATTGGCTGTTATTAGAAGAGTTTCAGAGACATGTGGAACTGCAGACATACGAATGCAGAAGCTGGAACCTGGCATTAATTTCAGTTTGCTGGTTTACTGCCTCTTGTAAGTATCTACAAGAGAGCTGTATTTCTGCACTCACTATTAGAAAACCTATTACAGAAAAGTCATTTAGGATGAACACCCCGCACTCGTAGCCATAGGTGTCTTCTTCAGCTAAATTAAAAACCATAGTCTTTTCAGGTCATAAAAATCATCAAAATTTTAGTTACAAATTACACCACAGTTAAGTGTCAGCATCTTTTCCACAGATTTAGCATTGTGAAGATACACTGAAACAGATCGGTGCAATATTTAATTGAGCTCTCAACAGCATCACTGATAAAAGAGTTTTAGTAGTCTTTGGCAGAGACTTTATCGATAGCTACTAAGATGCCATACAGCAATGCTTCTAAACAGAGTGGATCAAATTTTCTCTGGTGCCCTAAGGCCTTTTCTATTGCTCTTGTGGCATAAAGAGGCTTAAAGACAGCAGACCTCAACCTCAGGGATATTTCCTGTGTAACAAGATTTCTCAGGTAATAAATAGCTGCAACTACCTCCGTTCCTCAGCATATTAAGTACATGAAATAAGAATGATGCTCTACTCTGTGCCTCTCCTGCCAACCGCTCCTAAGGTAAGGGCTCAAGCAAAATTCAGATAGTCTGAAGATTTTATTCTCTGGCCAAGCAGAGAAACTACCCCAATCAAAAGAAAATCAGAAACAACATAGATAGGGGCATATTTGTAGCTGCTTCTTTTTGAATACAAAGGGATGGACAAACCAAGTACTGAGGCTGCAGTCACATCCTAAAGCTCTGCTGTGTCAAAACTCTGTTGTCTGCACAGATTAGGTTGCCAGATACTACTTTGATCCTAAGCACTCTTCAACAGAGGGGGACCAGCAAGAACTGTTCAAGCTCCTAACAGAGAGTGAAAATTACCCCAGTGATGTTACTGCTCTCCACAGCACAAGGGCTAAACAGGATGAAGAATACCTTATTTTTTTCCCATAAGATCTGGTATTTTGATTTTTGCAGGAAGTATATTAAAGCCATATGATAGATGTAAAATATGTTTATGTATTCAATAGAAACATACCTGTATCTAAATCTATTCCTTCATGTTTTACAGAAAATCTGATGGTACAATACTAGTGTTCAGCTGTAATTCACTGATTCCCAGCAGAATGAATGAATATCTTTCAAGAAAGCCCTTGGAAATGCTGATGACTAAAGACTATTGGTACAAACCAGTTTTACAGATCATAGAAAATCAGTTACTCATAGAAAGCATGACATATACAGAATATTCTTACTGTAGATGGGGAAAAAATTGTACGCTATGATCCATAAATCGATAAATATCCAACAAATCAGCAACACAAACAAGATGAGAGAACTTTATTTCATCTTCAATCAGAGAGTAAGATATATATATACTGGCCGAGATAGCAGTGAAATAGTTACCGTGCTAATTTTCCATACATCTAGTAATACAAATCCTTTACATTTCAATACATTTTTTTCTCTCCTTTATGATCATATTTGTATCTGCAGAGCTTTCAAGCCCAGGACGCAAGCTGTGAAATATGTTAAGCTGGTGCTGGTTTTTTTTTTTTTTAATAAAACAGAAAAATAACAATATAATGTTTTAAAAATCAATATGCTCTTTTACATTTGAGGTACCTTAGGAAAATACTTTAAAACCAGAATAACACCAAAAATGGGCTGGATTCAGGTGATAGAAAGCAAATGCAGAGGTGTACTAAAGAAGCCTACACATACATACAGCCCCCTAGATGGGGTTTTATGCAGTAGGGATTTAAGCAGCACTTACGCAAGTATTCGGATCTTTTTTTCAAATCCACAATTTAACTTTCATCTAGAGCTGTCATATGTCCCAGCTTCCCCAGGCATGACCTCTTTTTCTACCTGAAAGTTTATTTCCAGGTGAAGAAAGAGGAATTTGGCCAGATGCCTTGGACATAAAAATCTCTACAGCCACAGATGCGGATGTCAGAAGTCCCAAGCAAACGGTTTCAGAGCATGTGCAGGCCACCTGTATAGGCCCCCGTGCCCATAACTCTATCCAAGAAATGATACACAAAACTAGGGCAAACCCTGCTCCCTTACTCCATAGGAAAAAACATACAAAAGGAAAACCTAGCTGGACCTATAGCAGCAAAATTCAGAACTTTTGTTGTGTGCTATCCATATAAAAATGCAAGTTTGAGGGGAAGAGACAGAAATGCATGCATAATTTGCAGATCAGAAGGCACAGTATAGGAATCTTTAGCAGGCAGATACAGGATGTCACATTTATAGCCCTCCCCTATGACAGCAGACAGCACTGCTTTAGTCTAAGTGAGAATCTCTGCTGCCTTCTGCTGCAATGCTTCAATCGCCCTTCTAGCGTATGCAATACACACATCTGGAGAGTTAGAAACCCTCCTGCCCAGCCAGCAGACACCGTCCAGCACTGCGATGGCTATGGATCAGCTATTCCAGTGGCAGAAACAACGACAGCATTTTTATCTTTAGTACTTACTTTCAAATTACATTATTATCTTGTCTAGACATTATTACATTATTATCTGTGTCTTTGCCAAGACAGGTTGGACCACAAGATCTTTGAGGACCCTTTCAACATGGTGTTCTATGGGCTACAGTTATGTAATCTGTACAGCATCCTTAAAGTAGTGAAAAATCTCAAACTCTTTACAATTTGGAGCAACATAAAATGATTGATGTGTTTATCAAAACAACCTCAAGATTTTACATTTGTTTTCTAGTTGCTCAAGTATTTCTACAGACACTTCTTAGGAACCAGCATATGTTTTGAGAAAGTCATTTTCCCACTGTATGTGAGCTTGCATGCATTATGGTTTGTACTTTTCTTTAAAAAGAAATGGGAGACTACTGAGATATTATTGTACTCCACATTACACAGTTACCCTTTTTTAACCAGACACATTTGTCATTCTGTTGGAAAAATAAGTGTTTGATACTTATCATATTCTCACAGACTTCAGCCACTATTACTATTTAAAAATGCAGAGCAGCTGAAGAGCCCTTTTACTATTTTTATTTGCTGTGTCTCCACTCATACTCCTTGCTAAGGGAATGGGACCTTTGGCAATAAGGGCCAAACTCTTAGACTGATAAACACAGTATTTTCCAAACCTATTGCATAGCTGGCTACTGGGCCTGCCTGTGTAACCACAGTGGCTATGAACTCTTCATTTGTGAGCTGCTGAGAAAGCAGGAAATTCCTGCTGGGACACCCAGAGCACATCTCCCTCTGGTATTCTGTCTCCTCCATGCATGGTTGGGACCTACCCAGATGACGGTGGTAGTACCCGTTCATGTGGAAAGAGCCTGACACTGGTGCAACAGCCTGCAAGGAGCATTGCTTCACCTGACACAGCAAACAAGCAGCCTTGCAGGCGTGGTGGTGGCTGCCTACAGCCATGCTGAAACAGCTCTTGATACCCTCCCTCCTAATGAGTCATGCAGTGGACAGGGGGATGAAGAGGGGGCTACTTGTGGGATAAGGCACTTTTCAGTGGAAGGTTCTGATTTGGTCTTTCTTTAGTGTTTTACAGAACAACATACGAACAGAAAAGAAAGTTTATCTGTTTCTATACTTGATGCATTGGACTTCTGTTTCTGTATTTGATACACTGGAATAAGTTCTTGGTTATAAATTTACATCAGAGGAAAGAAAAATGCCAGGAGGCTATGTAGAAAGATTTTAAAAACACTAGACATCACAGAAAATAGGTCTATTTCAGGAGAAAGATACATCCATCATGTGTCTGCATATGGTGCTCAACACGAGAGCCTAGCTAGATAGCCAGGCTCAACCAGAGCTGCCTGGTCCATGACAGTCCCCCTCAACTCTTCCAGCCTGATTCAAGAAGATCAAAATAGAAGTCCAGAGTGACATACATCATCTAAAATTGCTTCACTGTTTTTTAGATAAAAAGAGGAATGCTGGGGGGATCTAGATCTTCTGCCTTCAGCTAGCTGTAGCATGGGCTGACAGCTGTAAGCAGAAGACGAAGATTTTCTTTTGGGTGGTTGCTCAGCTGCAAAGACTCACTGGCAGAGGTGAAAGGCCCCTGACTCACTTGTTTCCAGTTCTTCAAAATAACCATTTGTCTAAAAGTGGCATATTAATTACCATGCTCCTTGTTCAAGGCAAACACTGTATTCCTTGTCCTCCAAAGTCCCTTCCAATACCGCTCTCAGAGCATCTCCCAGTGATTAAGTTGGGAAGTAGGGAAAGCACTGATGGTGCTACCAAACTTTCATTTGCTGCAGATAGAGCAAAGGGGAGATAAAACTTTCCTGCTGAAACATGCCCCCACAGAATCCACCTCCACCTCCAGACTGCTCCAGCTGTCCTAAACACACAGGTCCTCTTCCTACTCCAGAGCAGGCAGCACATCTGCCCCCATCCAGCCTCCTCTGCACTCTGCCTGCACCTCCTCCTCCCAGCAAGGGCAGCCCAGCCAACACGTGTGTGTTGCTTCCTGCTGGGAGGAATGAGGTATTCCTCAGAAGTCCCTTGTGGCACGAGCACGTGCCATGTGCACTGAGGAGCTGGGTTATCTCCCTCTCTTATATGGCTCTACCTGGAGTACCCCACAACTTCCTTATGCTTAGCAAGAAAATATTACTACTCTTTGTAACTTCCTACAGCTCTTCAGTTGTCTGCCAGTGAGAGCCTTATCCCTCCTTGCTCTGTTTTACTGCCCAGCGGCCTGCTATCTTCTTCTGTGGCTAACTCCATTGAGCTGCCAGCAAGGAAGGATCCCAAAAACACTGCTTACCTCAATCTGCAAGCTCCTAAATGAACAGCTTTTGCAGGGGGCACTGCTAATGACCAGTACCAGCTTTATTGTGGCTGGCCTTGAATCAGCTCAGGAGAAAGGACTCGTGAAAAACAGTATCCCTCACTCCTGAAAACTGCCTGGCACAGTGTGATAAGTTCAACTGCAGACCACATGCATTTTCTAGCTTTGAACAAATAGCACAAGTCAATTCTCTATAAATTCAAAATGCATATTAGAAGAGGGAAACATATTTTAAGTGGGTTTCACATCCTTCCTCTCTTTTTCACCCTAACTGCTGGAGATTAAGCCTGCCACTTCACTATTTCATTCTTTTGCCACATAACGAGACATGAAGAGAGTTCATTACCTTTTGTTACCCCCAAATCACCTGGATGAGACACGAGGAAACAACATGTGCCTGAGCTGGGATTTTCAGGGATAAGGAATGGCAGCAGGGGGAGGGCATATCGGGAAACAGCTTTTTAATTGCACTTCCTGAAGGATGCTGCTGTAGAGAAAATGACTGACGGAGAAAGCAAGACAGTCTGAAAGCAGCCACCATACTGCAAACCACTCAGGGAGCTGAAGAAATAAGTGGCATTTTTGTACTCTGAGTGGCCTAAACAAATAAATTACAGTCTTGATAACCTTTTATTTCAGAGCTGTGCCATTTGTGCTACTCCAGTTGGATTGTGTCATTCCCAGGATAAATCCTCAATTGCAATGGCTTTAAAATTGAGCTATAAAAATTTCCTCTGGGCAGAAATCTGGCAAAATGTAGCACAATGGAAAAAAGAAGCAAAGGGAATCAGTCTAAAAATAGAAGTCAGTAAAAGAACTTGGGAACCTTTAGGTGGACAACAATTTGTCAAACTTTTCTCCCTTGCACTCTGGTAAGCAAAAGAGAGGGTGGGGACGACACTGGAGAGACTTGACAGCTTGCCTGCAGTTCCTGAGAGAAGCACCTTCACAGCCAAGGTTTGAGAAAACAGGACAGTGGCCAAAATGTCACTGTGAGTGAGGGAGGTCTCAAATTGGGAAGGATGAGGCAGGCTGGAATATGCAACATGCTGCTCAGCCCCAGGTGATTACTCTATCCAAAGGCCACCCCAGAAGCTGAGTCACCCTCCTAAACTTAAACTCAGCCTCCCTAAATCCCACCTAGATTCCTACTTCCGCTGTTTCCTACTTGCTGCCTCCACATTTAAACCTTGCTGTGGTTCTCTCTATCCCTGCTGAGATGCCTTCAGAGACACCCTGCTTGGAAGCACTAGGCATGAGGCTGACTCTGTGCTTTATTACCTCATAAAAGCTTAGTTTCTCTCCATAGCTTAGTTTTTATGTGCAAATTAAAATAACTTTTGTTTAAGTTTGCTGCTACCAGAACAACGCAGACATGGCTGGGAGAGCAGATTCAAAACTAGTGGGAAGTTAGTCCACTGAGCCTTCACTCCATGACAGCACCCAGGGCAGTGCCTAAATTATCTGTATTTACAAGAATAAGAAATAATGCCTCAAATATACCAGAATAGGTGGCATCACTGAAGAAGGATGGAAATTACAGTGGAAAGTCAAAACAAAAGAAAAGCTAATCCTGTAAAAGCCCATTCCTCCTGCAAAGTTGGGCACAATGTCCTTGAAATGGAAGGGCTGCTTGGAAAACTCAACACAGCCCCACAGCATCTCACATACCACAGTGCCACACAGTCATGAAGGGGCTGAAGGTGACACTGTCAAGCCTTGCTGACATCCATCCTATTTTTAAAACTGCCAACAGAGCTCAGGTTGGCTTATGACCTCCAGTCCTCCCATGCTCCCGAGGAACCATCCACGCAGGAGGGACAGACACACTGGCAGCAGCTCTGCCTGTATGACAAGGCAGCAAGGCACAGGCCAAACTCGGTGCTGTGTCCATCCGGACATGTTGTCACAAGTTAGGCTCTGGCTAATTTTCACAACGGCTTCTTAGTGTGCCCACAACCTGATGGTAATGCAGTTTCTGGGCAACAAGAAGAGCTGCAATAGCAGGAGCTTGCTTGACCATGTACACCACCTCTGAGCAGCTTTTCAGCTTGTTTGGGGGTATTACATGAAAAAAAATAAGGAGCTGAGCTACAGTCAGTGTTTAAAAATAAACGAATTGCCAATGTCAAAGCCTCTGTAATACCGCAAGCCCAAGGTAATGCTTTTTATAAAGGGGAAAAAAACATTCCGATTTAAAACACGTTTTAGTTCTAGTAACTTAAGGTGTCATTATTAGCATATGCAAAGAATATGAAACAAACAAACGTATTTTCTTATCTTCGAAGCATTCCTCTAATAATATAATGTTTCATACACGTGAGGAATAACACATTTAGGTGTTGGCCGCCAGAGTTAATGACATCAGGCACTGATGAGACGTCTCGGCATGCCCCAAAGTTACGCAAAATAAAGAACTACTGATTTGAATTGCATCCAACTCTGCAACTCTCTATCTTCAGGGCAATCCAAGAGTAGATTTTCTTGAATGTTTTTCATTAAATGCCATCGTGCCATACTAGATAAGAGATTCTATTTGGACTAGCAGCTACTTTCAATTTTCGCCCCAAAATAAAAGAGGGTTTATCAATTCCAATCAGTTTTATCCAGAATTAGTTGTCAAGTTTCAATAGCTGGCATGGATCTGAAAACATAAATTCAGCACCAGTGTCAAATGACTAATACAACCGTATAGAAGAGGCCTGAATGTATAGTCCTGCTGGGATTGACCAACTGCATTTAAAATATCAGCACTTTTATGTTATAATAGCTCCTATTAACAACAGTTGGCTGACATTAGATATATTCAGGCTAAGCATCAATTAAAAAATTGCTTATCTGTTTGAAAATCTGGAAAGTGGGTAGGGGTTCTCAGATGGGCAGAAAGTAATACAAACGAAATAATTGCTGTGGTGTCCTGGGACTGCATCACTTTGACTAACAGACACTGCTATTTTTCCGCCTTCTTTAAGACAAGTTCTTATATATATCTGTGTGTTCCTGTCATGCTATGCTGCATTTCTTAACATCATCTTTCATTTTTAAAACAGCATCATTTAGAGGCCCTACAGAAAGCCAGGGGCACAGGGTATTACACAAACAAAATGTACTAAAATGATCATCCCATATAGTTCACAGTGCAAACAAACACAAAAGGTATCCTGCAGTCATCATCTTTATGGGAAACTGAGGCACCACTACATTCAGGGTATTGCCCAA
Organism: Gymnorhina tibicen; assembly: GCA_013399875.1. Taxonomy (NCBI): domain Eukaryota; kingdom Metazoa; phylum Chordata; class Aves; order Passeriformes; family Artamidae; genus Gymnorhina; species Gymnorhina tibicen. The sequence goes on from VXAZ01000833.1 coordinate 517,357, forward strand.
GGTCACAAAACCAGCCACTCACATCCCCTGAATCCAGGACCATAACGCTATACTAGCAGTAAATGCAACAGAACTCATTAAACTCATTAGGGACTCATAAACGAGCTCAAATAAGTGCCAACCAGTTTAAATGTTAAATAGGTCATCGCTAACTCTGATCAAAATGCTTTATTCTTCATTGTATCTGAGAGTGATTTAAATTAGAAATACAGACATATTCCTGGGAGCAAGAACGCATGGTTCCCTACCCAGCTGCTCTAATCACTGCCTGTCTTTACACCCTGCTGGCTGTCTGCCCAGCTCTGGCAAAGTTTTGGGCAGCACTTCAGCTTAGAGGGGTGAGAAAGGTGTGGAAGATCTCCTGCTCCCTCCCCACCTGCCCCCCAAAGCCAACCTGCAGCCCACCACCGCAGCCACACTCCTGAGGATGGGCATGTTGGTGGAAAACCACAGAAGAAAAAAGACAACCCAAACCCTCAAACATCTCCACAGTCAAATTTTCTGATTAGTCAGCTACATTGTAGAAGTGGAGATGGCTTTTTTCAACTGTCCTCTAATATTAAAAAAAACCAGTCCAGGCTAATTTGTCCAAGGATATTGAAGACGCTTTGAGGAGAGTTCAAAGGGTTCTCTCAAGTGGATCAAGACACTTCCCTGCAATTATTCAGTAAATAGTCTGGAATGCAAAGTTAAGGAAAGAATTATTCTTCTCTACATCTCGTATTGGTTCCCACATTCGAGAGATCAGCCTTCTACAGGCAATACCCCGGAAGTCCACACGCCTGACAGACATCTGTAGTTTCAAATTTAGGACCTTAGAGTTGGCCACACTGCACTCTTAACTATCGTCAGCACCACTTTTGTCAATAGCAGCTAAGAGCAGCAAGGACCTGATAACCCTATCACTTTACCAGCAGTCTCTGGCAATTCTTCAGGCCAGTCAATGTAGAACAAAATACCCTCTGTGTCAGCCAGAACAGGTGTCCAAAAATAGCAGTCAACCACTAGCCTCAGTTGCACCATTGCCTGTGTGAGGAGCTTAGTTTCTGGTTGTCTGGTCAAATCTCCCATTGTTCACTTCATTGTACACACTTCTCATTCGTTAATATAACAACAACAAGCTCCCACTAATAGGATCTTGCCACTAGAAGATGATTTCTTGCTTTCAAAAATAAATATCTCAGTTTCACCTTCACATTGTTTTTATAATACAGTAGGAGATCTTCATCCTGTCAAGTTTTATTTTCATCCTACTGACATTACTTCTTAATTAAAAGAAAAGATAAGTAGATGGATTCAACCAGGTGCTGTGACTGATACGAAGTACAGTTCCTTGGGAAAATAAAAATAATCACGTCAGAGAAGAAGGGAGTGTGCCGAGCAGTCATTTCATGTAGCCAGCTACGAGCAGTGGTAGGTGGCCTTAACTGGCTCTCCTGGTTGTTTGTTCTGCAGTTTTGCAATGTCTTCCAGCTGTCTTTTCAGTTTCTTTATTGTTGTATTTATTTTTTAATGATTCTTCGCTGAGTAGTTTCAGCTAAGAGAACAGAGAACCAGCAGCAGCAAAGCATCGTTTCCCTCCTCCCCATGCGCGGGGCAAGTGAGGATTTTGCATTTCATACATCATTTACAACTTCTGGATGTGAGGCTGCGACCAAGCCCGTCGTGGCTCAGACAGCATTCCAGCACCAAAAACCGCAGCTGGCAGCCAGAATTTCACTGAAAAACACTGTGGGAAGAAGTACTAGAAAGAACTACCGCTTTTGTAAAGTCTCAGTCACTGCAGAAATAAAACATTTTAGTTTGTATGAATATTCTCTTTCATAACAAATCAGTGTATGTCAAAATGCCCTATGTATTAAACAGGATGTAGAATGCATAATGCTTTGCTCCCCCAGAAATAATTTATATTTTGAATGTGTTTGAGCTGTACCTCTTCCCCATGGGGACCAACTTAATAGTACAGTATCATTTCAAGACAACTGAAGAAGTATTAGAAACATGCTGCTTAGTTGGAGAGACAGAGGCCAGCAACAAAACCAACCAAAGAAGACTAAAGTACAAAAGTGAAAAAGTTCTACATTTACAGAGTTTGCTCTAATGGAGAGACATAAGTGAGCAGCTGAAGACTACAAACAGTACAGGGTGAAATCAACAGGATTTTTTATTTGAATAAAAGAAAGACCTTCTCTGGTTTCTGGGAGACAGAGTTTGGGGCATAGACTCCTGGGTGCTCACAACAGTAGGCAGTGGAACAGCCAACTGAAACTCTCATTGTCTTTGAGCTGGTTGAGCCACATCACTAGGAGACCAGATCGAAGATGCACTCCAGGAAGAATAAAACGTGTCAAATAAGAGGGTTCAGGGGAAAAAAATCTACTCAGGGACAAGAAGGCAAAGGAAGAAAAAAGCCTGGTCAGGAAACCACAAACTTTCATGGAGCTGGTGATTATTTTGTTTTAATTCAGGCCACAGAAATGTTTGATCCTCTATATAAACGTAAAGCCTTGAAACGATCTGTCCTGCAAGGCAAATCTACTAAATAATGCAGAGTTCCCAACGGAAAAGAAACCTTCTTCCATCTACAGAGGGATTTTTAAAGGGCCACATCAGAGATCTGAGCTTTTAATTTTATCTTGCATTTAAATTTAACAAAAGGCCTATTGTTTTCTTTCAATAGATTAAGAAAAAAGCCACAATGACTTAAAAGCATTCACAGTGAAGGCAGGATAACAAGGAAGACAAAATCAGAGGCAAAAGCACTTTCAAATTACATATCCTTAACTCTTCTTACTGTGTAGGCAGGATCTCACCCTTAGATGCTGGTCACCTATGGTCTTAGAAAGAGCAGGGCCGCTTAGGTTTATAGCTGAAAATGGAGCAGATCGGTGACTCTGCGGGAAACACGCTGCTGGATGAAGCCAAGCACATTAAACTTCTTTCAGTACAGCACGAAAGACACAACACATTCCGTTTCTTGGGGATAGCTGGAAACACGAGATGCCATCGTTCAATGACACCACCACCCAGTATGGAGAGCCATGGGGCACCCCTGAGCAGGAGGTAGAGCTGCCCCACCATCAACCCTCTGCACCCTAGGACAATCAAAGCAGGCAGGCTGACCCCCCCAAGTCTGCCCTGCCTGTTAGGGACCCCCAGAGCATGCACCAGCAAGGGTGGCATTTGTGGCAGCCCAGTGGTGCCCACTACTGCTGTCAGTCACACACTGTATCCTACCAGGTGATGCGCAAGCAACCCCAGCAACTGGCAGCAGCACAGACCTCTCCAGGCCCAGCAATTCACCACTGTCTCCTCTAACATCTGCTCATGGAAAGGAGAGAGGGAAGAAGCAGGATAAAATTATGTCACTTTTTCTTTCTGCTTTTTCCTTCTATGATATGAATAGCACGGCCATGGTTTACAGAACTGTGTGTTATTTTCTCCTCCAGTTAACCCATATACCAGTAAGCATGGGAAATCCATTATGAGAATTAAGGAGTTTAAAGAAATAAAATAAGACATTTAAAAACAGTGTTGAAACATGTTTCCCCACAGAGAGTTTGTGTTAGTATCTAATAAAATTTAACATATACTTAAATTTAAGCACAAAAGCCTTTGCAGGATGAAAGGAACATACTATTCAAATTATTCATTTCATCTGATACTCACAGCTCTTTGATTAACATCACTTCAAGTTAAAGAAAAAACTCCCATCTTCCTTTTTTCTTCTTCTCTCTTTTTATAGTATTTTGCACTTCTTTTTCATGCAATGAAGTCTGCTACCCTTTTATTTACAATCAGATCCACTTCCATGTTCAAAATCCTTTCTGTCTGAAACTGCATGTCTTATATTCTTAAAAGAGAAGCAGGGAGGAGGGACAGCTCTGTTGATGCTTCTGAAAAACATCCATAAAAGGATGTATTAGGCAGTCAGAAAAAGAGCTGTGGGGAAATCTGTGCTGGGAGATGAGGAGCAAAAGGGGACACAAAGGCACTGGGGGCACTGCTGGGCCGGGGAAGAAGGAACAGACAGAGCTGGTGCCTGGTACATACTGTTGGTGGGAGGACCTCTGACAGCTATTGCTGGGGAACCCCACAGGCTGGGGCCATTTTTTCTGTAGGGCTGTACAGAGAGTCACTGTCCTGGTGCTTGACTGATTTTATATGGAAGCTCAACAATTAATTATAAGAAACAAAATAAGGAGAGAGAGGATAATCAAGGTTTCAGTTTGCTAGGTGCAACATAGGCACTGGACACAACAGGCTTCCCAGTATTGCTTCTTTCCTATCATTTTCTTCAAGCTGATATTGCTGGACTCATGGTCCCCATACGAGCCAGGCCAGCTCAGTCCTGCCCTTCCCAGAAGACTTGGGAAGAGCTGTGTCCCCAGCCTCTGCCCAGAGAGGAAGGTGTTCATCACTCTGGCCACTGAGCCTGGCAGATGGATCAGACACTGCACTGGGATGGCTGCCAGGATTCCAGTGAGCACCTTAGAACTGTGAGTTCCATCGGGGTGCTTTTGAGTCCCAGGATCCAGAGGGCCCAGGAGGTGACTCAATGCCATCTTCTTCTCCAAACCATGTACAGAGATAGGGCGCAGAAGGGATGTTTTTTAATGAGCCAGTAACAATCAAAAAGCAGCTTTGTCTGAGTTTGTGTGTACATATATTGTTTGTACATATACATACATACATACATCTATCTGCAGAGGAACCCTTAGAAAGATCAATACTCTTATTGAACATATTTTCCTCGGTATGTGCTTAGCCTTTCCAATAAAATGATTCATATAAAACACATTAAGTAAAACTGCACTCAGTACACTATTTTGGATATTCAGCACCCCTTCAGACATCCTCCTCATACGTGAAAGGTCAGGCTACAGAGTATTTTTTCATTTCCACATCACCAAACGAGAATCACCTCCTGTATGAGGAGATGTACCATTTAAGTTTTGTCACCCTCCAGCTTACAGAAAATGGCTCCGTAAACGTAGCTGGCACAAGGCAATCTGTCACAAAATTCTCATGGTATTTCCTTGCTCCTTTTTATCTGCACAAGTGATCAAATGCAAACTAAACTTTTTCTGGTAAATCTTATCCTTCCTAGGAATGGAACTCCTTTTCATAGATTCTTCTTAGAGTTGACCTAGGAAAATATCTGGGGTGTTTGTTTATATATTCTTGTTTCTGTCAGGTGAGGCCAGCCTGCCTGTGATGCCAGAGCTCTCGTCTGTCTGCCAGTCTCACTTCTCTTTTCACAGACACTTCATCCCATTGGAATCAATAGGTAAGAATCAATAAAATGCAAATGCTGCACTTTATCCTGGCTGCTTCAGACTGCCTTCCTCCAGCCCTGGAAATGCTGTGGCTCTCCCTTCAGCCTACCTAAGGCAGTTTAAGGGAACAGGTAAGAAAGGTCCCAGGTAGCTGATGGGCAAGAAAAGCATCAAGGCTTGCTCAGCTCCCAGCCAGCATCAGTGGGCACCTGGTATCTTTTTTTGCTGGTACTCTACTGCTTCAGGAACCAGCTGTGCACTGCAATAGCCTCGCAGGGAGTGGCTTTGCCAAACATCAGCAAGAGCAAGGGCACTGATTTACTTTTAGAAAAGCAAAACGTGGGAACTGCTTCTCTGAGCTCAGCAGACTTCAACCACTGTCCAGGCCAGATGGTTTAAACCAGTCATTGTTTCACCACTGCCATGAGGCCAAACTCATCCATCACCACATTTTTAACCCCAGCTCCCTCCTCAGTCTCTTTTTGACAGACTGCTGCCTCTGACAGCTTCACCTTCTGCAATTTTCAGACCCCACAAATCACTACAGGCAAAGCAGGAGCTCAGTAAAACAACCCAGTTGTACAATTCCCTCTCTAAACTGGCCACCAACTGTACAGACACCTAAATAAGCCAGTCTTTCAGCCTAGGATTTCCAGAGAAATCATCACCCGCAACTCATGCACGGGATGAAGGACTGTGGCAGGGGGCTATGGCAAGGCTGTGGGCAGCATTCCTTGCCACAAGGCAAATCTGTTTGAATACTCCTATTATTCCAGTACTTGTTTAGCCTAACTTATCCTGGTTTATTTCAAACAATAATATAATTTGTATGGGCATGGTGCATTTTACTTCACTGAGAAGTTAAGGTCTCCAGAGACTCCCACTAAAATCATACTGATATTGTCAGCAATGTAATTGCCACATGGTCTCCACAGACTTCTATTGAAATTGCTTTCGTCTCCTAATCTCAAGCACTAGAAACAACATCCCAGCAGAGACTCCAAAGACTTGCAATGGAGTCATGTTCCATCATAAATGGTCTCATAATGATCCTCTTTAGACATCCTTTGAAACTGCCAAGAGATTGGTGCTGCGCAGTATTTATTTTCCACGACGTTCTGTAAAGGACATTAATGTTCTCTCCCTTGAATCCTGGAACTCACGTCCTATTAAAAAACTTTATGAGCAGTAACTACTGCTTCACTGCAGTCCCCCACAGAGCCTTCAGTATATATATTATTATTTCACAAACTACACTACTGAGTTGCAACTGAATTAGGAAACATACCCTTTATCCAACAGACTGGAGCGGATCCCAAGGATTTGTTTTGCTTTATGAGGTAATGACAAGAGGAGGGGAGAAGGAAAATGTATTCTTTCACCCAGAAAACAGACTATCTCCTTGGGAGACACCTTGGCCCATGCATGACAGCCCTAACAAACAGGTTAGCAGCACACTCGGTGATAAAAGTTGCTGGATTTGTACAGTGGAGGCTGCAAAGGTTATTTTCCCCCTTGTTTCCCCTGGTTATGTATTACAGACAGCAGGTCATGTTCACCTGAAGCAGTGTCATGCTGAGAAAGGGGATTTAAACCCCCCTGGGTGTAGGAGGAGGCTTAAACTGCACAACAGTAGACAGATCCTGAATCTGGTCCACCTCTCTTTATCTTTGATACCTCTTCAACTCAGAGAATAAGTAATCAGAGTTTCTGAGCTTCTGGATAAAGTTTTTTTTCAACAGGAAAGCTGACCATTTGCTCAGGTTGCAGCACAAGGCAAATTCTGCAATAAGTTTTTTAAGTTCTCGATCTCAACAGGTTTGGAGTGGGAGTATCAGCAAGGTTTTCAATCCTCTACTGGGGCATTTCATATTTTAGAGAAAGGGACACACAGAATCATTAGGTTGTCACAGAATGATTAAGTTGGAGAAGGCCTTCAAGATCAGCAGGTCCAACCATTAACCCAGCACTGCCAAGTCTACCACTAAATCATCTCCCTAAATGCTACATCCATACGTCTTTTAAATTACCTCCAGGGATGGTGACTCAACCACTTCCCTGGACAGCCCGTTCCAATGCCTGACAACCCTTTCATTGAACATTTTTTCCTAACAGTCGATCTAAAACTCCCCTGGCACAACTTGTTTCTCTCATCCTATCACTTGTTACCTGGTAATAAGGTGAGACCGACCCTCACCTCACTACAACCTCCTTCGTTCATGGAGAAAGAAGGACCAGAGATGAGCACAGGCTTAAGGGACAGAACACTTTGATTCCTTTCTTGTCTCTGCTTGTTCTAGGATTCCCGTGGTGCTAGTACTTGATGGCTTTCAGAAAGCCATCTCAGGTGCCCATGACTCCCCTTTTACAAAAGGATTCAAGGACAACCACCTGCCACATATGACACAGGAGATGAAGCTTTAATTACATAAAGGAAACTAAGAACACAGAACAAATTATTCTACCTTCTGGGATATCAAAGTACTCCTATGTAGCAGAAAATGGAAGAAAAATCCTTTAGTCAGTTTATATTTACCCCAGCTATTCTACTCCAGCAGTCATGTGCCAGAAATCTCATATAAATGTCATCTCTAGCCTTTGAATGCATTTGCCATGATATTAGATGGTACAGAGGCATTTCATACTGAAAAAAAGGATTTCTTTGAGTTTAAAATAAAGGCTGATCAGCTCCTTGTAAAAAAACCCACCATTATAAAAGTCTGTTTCATCCATGCCACAGCCATGAGATAGCCTCTGAGTCAAAGGATCTATTGGGAGAGTAGCAAGGACAGGATTATTTCTTTTGCTTGCTATGTAATATAAGAAACTTATTAATATATAGCTGCATGTAAATGTAAGATATAATTACTACTAATAACAATTATTCAAGCTCTGGGGAGAAATGGATCAATGGTCTTATCCTGGTCTTGTCAGCACCTGATCTTTACCATGAAAACTTATGAGCCAATCTACGTAGTGAATTAACTGAGTCACAGCTTATATTCACTAGAGAAAGAGCCCTGATCTGCTGCCATTCCTCAGTGTAGATCTTAAAATCAGCAAGCATTTTAGTTTTATGGCTGAGTAAGATCTACTGCTCAGCACTATATGCTTGTATAATATTGAATATTGTAAACTATACTCTGGCTTACACTGGTCCACTGTAGGGTAAAAAAAATAGTGGCTACATCTAAAATTTAATAGCCTTACGGCTTTGGTACAAGCCACTTTGAAGTATTAGATTATTTTTATGTCACAAAATAGTTCATTGTTTTATTTTTCATTCCTAGTCAAAACTGCATCTTTTCCAGCTGTTAATGAACCCTGCCTAAAGTAGACATTTACATTCAGCCTATTTACCTGATGCATAATGCTTTATGAAAAAATCAGCTCTAAATGATACAGCTAGAATTTTATTACAGACTTTTGGTGCAAATAATAAAATCTTTCTACAGGTAATGAACTGCCCAACAAAGCAAGTTTGTTAGTTAGTAAAAATAAATGCTTTTAAAAACAATTAAGATATTAGAAAAATATGGGTTTCAATAAAGACTTGTTTGTACATTTTATATTAATTGACATTTATTACTTTCAGCTTTTCTGCAATTCTAATAGCATGGAAATAAGCAGTAGGAATGGTGACTTTCAGGATAACTAATTTATATCATCAGCATAACATGATCTTCATTTGTATGAGAATAAACAAAGACTTCATTATTTCATCCAGTAGGACAGACAGATCTGTTAGCAGCTCAAAAGATGGATTAGCACCCAGTGGTGGACCTACCCGGGTAGCAAACACTCTCCTCTTAGACTTAAGGTTTGATCTTTATTTCTTAAGCTTTGAAATACAACATTAAAAACACAGTCAGAAGGCTCAAACAAAGGCAATGTCTGCCCTTCCAGGTTAAGGGTTTCCACCAGTCATTCACATTTGTAAATATAGCACAGTTTCTTCTCTTATAATCTCCTGCACTCACTTGAGAAGCTCTCCTGGTCTTTCCACTTCCTCCTCTGCTAACAAGGATCGTGCCAAGGCAGTGTGCTCCCATGCATGTGTGTGTCTATCTATGTATGATACACAAGATTAAGCTTTTGGGGGTCATGGCCTCTCCGCAAGTATTTTAAGAGATTTATGCTTATAGACGAGTTAATAATAGTGTGAAGAATATGAAGATTTAACTTTCATTCTAATTATCTGTAAGAGAATAGTTTTCAGTGTTTCTAGACAGAACAGACCATCAGATTATGCTACGCAATTTCTGTTAACCCACAGACTACCACATTTCACACAGATGCTCTACATTCAACCCAAAATTTCAGTTAAATTACACCAGTTCAGCTCTCAGATGACCAGAGTTAAACATTTGTTGATAAACAGAAACTGAAGCTCAATCAAATACCAAAGACCTGGAAAATAGGAAGAAATCAGGTTAGAACCTGGCAGCAGAAAAAAAACTCAAGAAAGGTGACCACACATTCACCTCTGTCTGATCTGACAGACTTCTTCCAATCTTCACATGATGCTACACAGGACTGCGTCCGTGTCAGTCAAACAAAAACAATTTTTGTCAGGAGTGAGCATTGCTACCCCCTCTGAAACACCCGGGCTGTTTCAGAGCCCCACCCGCAAGCGTGGAATACATCAGGCTTTAGAGATAAACAGTTATGAAAACATTAACAAACCCAATTAATTGTGTGAGGGGGTTAAAAAAGTCCAGCTTCTTGCAGGTGACTGGCTGGAGTCCTGACGCACAAGACTTTATTATAACCACTTTCCTGAGGTGGGACTTTAAGGGTGATGGATGTGCTGAGAGCAGTGAAGGTGACCCAGTTCTGCCCACAGCATTCAAAAGAAAAAGAGTAAGAAGTGCTCTGAGCACAGAGCTTAAGGAAAACACACTCATACCTTACCATGGCTCCAAAGGACCATAGGTATTCTACTACAGGAGAAAATAACTTCTTCCAAAAGGACATTCCAACTTTGTCTCAAAAACCACAAGCCTGCACCTCACATTAAACTGCCCTCATCCCTCTCAATAAATGTGTATTATTCAAGGCTGAATTAGTCAAATTTCAGACACTGGATTTCTTTGTGTTTTTGCAGCCAGACTGAAAAGTTGCTACCCCTGATTTCCAACTAGCATTACTTTCCAATGCATGCTTCCCCATTCTTTTTCCAGCTGTATGCAAGCTGTTCCTTATCCTTACTTGGAGATCAATTACATGCACACACCTCGAAGTTATACACAGCTCACCCTGAAGAGACCAGGAGCTTTGCAGTCAAGGACTGCAAGTCCAGATGTGACTTAGATGAGACTAAAGGTGATTTGCAGGGCAAAATCCAGGGGACAACTACCACTGACTTCTGAAGGGCCAGGACTTATCCAGGCTAGTAGCTTTGATAGAAAATTCTCAGGAGTGAGTATTTCAACCAGTGTCTTGGCAAATTTTCAGCTCAGGTAATTCTGTTCTGCCCTCTTAAAATTCCTTTGAAGTTTCACTTGGCGAAGTTAAACCTCCATGTCCTTTCCTGAACCTGCAAAGACATGAGACTATCAGGGCCTATCCCAAAAGCAGCAGCACTTCAAGGATGCACTAACGACTTCTCCCTGGGCAGATCATGAGGCACTCAGGTATCAGAGGGTGGAAATGTTAGCTTGGAGACAGAGGAAATTGCAGTGATGCTCTTAAAAAGGAAACTGCGGTAAGGTTAACAAGAGATTTGTGAACATTACAAAAAAATACGGACAAGCAAAATCTAAGTTCTTTCCCTGGAAAGACAAGTGTTAGCAGGTTTCCCTTCCCATTAACAAAGCAGAAGTCTACAGGTTGTATTTGCACAGTAACCTTCAGAAATCTTCACAAAGAGCAGGAGATTAGCACCACTCACACACGCATTGCTCAGCTGTAAGATGGCAGCACCTTATGTACTCGTCTATGAAATTACAGCGCTCTGTATGTACACAATTGATGCCTAAGAGCAGTTCTTTTTCAAGGGCAGTAAAACCTGAGAGTTGCACGATGAGCAAAATGAGAGACGCAGCAATGTAAAAACATCCAAAGGCTTTGCATAGCTTTTCCACAATTAGTGTGTACAGTACAAATTTATTGATGCTTAGTGCTGTTTTGAACTGATAAAATATTTCTTTAAGAGATGTATATTTTCATTTTAAGTATCTTTTCTCAGAGTAGTTAAAAGTATTCTGTAAGAAAAGATGCTCTTCAGTGCAAAATTAATCACCTCATTTAATGCAATCATCAAGGAGTGTCTCTATTAATTATTATTAATAATACAGAGTAGATTATTATATTGTAATATTCATAAATGCTACAATTTTTGCTGGACCACCATTAGAAAGTTCAAGCAGGAAATGGGACCATTTTTAAAAGCGAGGTATATTTTTATTTTATTCCTGGTGTTAAATTTATCTTTAACAAAAGAAAGAAGTCACTTTAACTATCCTGTGTTCAGACTATCCTGAAACTGCCTCTGCAGAGAAAACTGTTCTTGCAGCACAGCAAAATCTCCTGAACACTTGTGGTGATTTTCTCGTGTATATCAGTTGTCACAGCCTCAGTTTGGCATCAAAGACCAGTGACAAGTATGTCCTGAAGACACCCCTCTCTCCTTCCCCAATGACATAGTGCCTAAACAGTTGGCTTATCATAAACAGCTGTCTCATAGATGGTTAAAGGCATGTGAAGTTAATGCTATCCTAAAACCTAATCTCTCTTCCCATGCTATGATTCTGCAAGAATAAACACTTTTTACTATTTAATGTTTATTACCTAGGGAAGCCCACCATAGTTTGTTTAAATTAAAAAAAACACTACACAAACTACATAATTTGCAAATGAAGATTCTCTCAATTTCAACAACTTTGGTCTGCAAGTTGCCTAAAGGTGTTTTTTTCCTGGAGCAGCAGAATGTACCCTTATGCCAGTAAATGGTCCACTGCCTATCTGGGGAGAGAGATTTCAGGCAGGTTTGGGGCTGCAGCAAAATCAGATACCAATGAAATGCTTACTTGGGCAGAACCCCCATATTCACTTACGAGCTGCTGCTCTATCATCATTTTCATCCTCTGCAGCTGCTTGAGTGTTCTGGGCTGAGATGAGAGTAGGAACCCCAAATTCAGAGGGAGAAACAGGAATCACTTTTGGCATTCTATCCCTTTCCTCACCCTTTCTGCTGGCAAGGAAAAAAAAGAACAAAGCAAGTTGATATGAGAGTGAATTCTGCTTTTGTAGCCAGGATTCAGAATCCGTATTTGTCTCTGGAGCTTGATTCAAGAGCAAGTATCTTGAAGGGAGAAGCCTCCAGTGTACAAGCGTTTTAAAAGATGTGCTCAGTAGTTTTATATATATTTTTTTTACTGCTGCCTTAGAAGAAAATCCTGCCAAGATAGTCCACTTTTTAAGAAAATGCAATAGCTTCCCTCAGTAACTCTCACTCCGGTGATGTCTTCTCCTCTCACACCCAATCTCATCCTACCAAAACACCAAAGAAGAGCACACAAGACATACATTCCTTAAATAACAAAGATCATAAGCAACTCACAGTGTAAGTCCCATAGGGCAAATCCAGGTGGCATAAACACGGGCATAAGTCATACATTTTGGGCCTCACATACATTGCAGGGCCAGGAAGAATAGCACTTCACTCGAGGGACTGTCAAGTGCACAGGAACGCACCACATCCATTACATGAATTCGCACACCCTCCTGCTTGCTGCACCTCCAGGCACTGTCTGAAGACACAGCATGTCAGCCTTGCTCTCGGGAGAGCATCAAGAGAAAGGTCAGCATCACTTCTGAGTCGCACCTGTGGCCTGACCCCTTACAGCCCAATGCTTCCCACATCTCCACTGCTGTTCAGCTTCGCCTGCCATTAACACAGCCCGTCTTACCTGGGACAGGGGCAGGATTCTATTCTCTTACCCTGCACTAAGGGCCCCACTCCCCCTTGCCACCATGTAAGGAATGGTCACTAGCAATAAATCTTCCACCAGAGATGAGACTGCCATTACCAATGAGCCATACCTCTAACCAGATCCTCAAAAAAGAAACTTATAATCCCTTCAGTTTTTTTTTACATGACTGAGCCATCTTCCTGGTTAGCAAATAAAGATTAAAAGCATTCAGTTCTGCAGGGGTATGCACCAGGAGAAATAAATATGTTGCCACTAGAGAAACTCTGACCCTTTTTGAATACTGGAGCACTATTAGGCTCATTGCTAGCCTCCATAATAAATACAGTGCTCCTAAATTTAAAAGGCCCATTTAAAATATTCCTAGACACAGTGACCATTTAACAAGTTTATACGGAATAGCGTAAAAGAAAACAGAACAATTTGATTTTCAAACACCCAGCACTGATACTATTGACATTTAGCTCCCCCCCAGCCTTAACCTTATCTTCTTTGTCCTTGTCTCTCCCATTATTCTTCCTTTCTTTGTTTACTTGATCTTACTTTTCTCATCCTGTCATTTACACAGTAACATTATTTTAACGAGTACATTTGAACAGGAACTACACCAATTACTACATCACCCATTTTTGCTTAGCCTTTATAAAGAAAGGGAGAGGAAGGAAAGTAAAAAGATTAAACCAAATGCAATAGTTTCGAGTTCCTTGCAAAGTGCCACTGCATCTCAAGTTAAGCCTGCTCTGCAGTGAATGTATAAAATATATTCAGTGCCATATAAGTAATGACATATCAATTAACTGTGTCACAAGGTCTAAAAATATGCAAATTACTGTACTTCAATTAGAAAAATCTACATCCTTGGAGAATATTGTAAATCAGGAAATTTGGGAGACATTAAGAGTAATCAGTGAAGGAAAGCATGCACTTTCCCCCGTATCCTATTTTTATACATACATAATGAAATAATTATAGCTACACTGTATTTATGCCTCTGCAAAAATATTAAAATCTTAAGATCTTTACAATGATAAATTTAATCCACATTACGTTTGCAGACAACATTAATTATATGAAAAAGAAATCTATTATCATTCAATATAACTAAGTTGAAACTAATTTGAACATGTAAATTAGACATACGACTTTTCCACAGTAGCAGTATATTAGAAAACAGACTTTCAAAAGCGACAGATTAATTAAAGAGGTCACATATGTGAAAAAGGCAAGTATGTTTCATTTGATTGTATGACAAAAAATACATACTGAGGAAAAAATGTATATACTCATTTTGAGAAAAAGAAGATTTTTATGCTTTAACAGCAGCTCTTCAATGATTATTTTTCTGTTAGGAATGCTACATCATACCCAAAGCCTATCAGTCCAGGGTATACACCTGCAAATGTGTATGGCAGTGTCAGTTTTCAAAGAATGGGTCATTCACCACTGTAGCAGCTGTGGTGATATCTTTTGTTTGAAATTCAATTTGCATCTGTTTCAGAGATGCCATAAGAATGCGTATAAGGAGCAAGCACATGACTTGGATCTGCAGTGGCTCCATTCCCCACAAACTGCCGTAGCCGTCAAAGGACTGTACAGACCAGCAGGAAACAATGCCCAGGACTGCTCCGGAAGAGAAGGAAAGGGCTGACCTTGCCTATATGCTGGAGAGCCTATTGAGAAGGATGTTTGTTCTCTCTTGTTCACCAAGGAGTTTCTCCATCTCCCAAAAGTGCTGATGGTTACCACCACGTGATGAGTACCCTTCTGAGGCACTCAGTGTCTTTTGGGACAACGCTGAACTCCACTGTGCCTGGCTCACCTCCCAGTGAAGCTCCCATGGCTTGCTCCCCAGATGGCAAGCCTTACGAGAGCAGGCTGGGAGTCCACTAGAGATAGCTGGGACACAAGGAAGGTGAAGCTACCCAAGCACATGGATTCCCTTGCAGACACAGTCATACAGGGAACGGGCACACGAAGGCAGCCAAATTCATGCATGTATCAATTGCAAAGATGAAGCAGTCCAATATTCCAACACTAAAAGTGTGGGGTTCTAAATACCACAATTATGGTCTTGAACTTATCTGAGGAATAGGGTCATCCAGTCGCCAGTGCAATTAATCACAGATAAACAGGCAAGATCAGGAAAGACACAAGAACAGAAACAAGTCCTATAAGAACCTCTGACTTGGGAGCTGAGGCCACCAAACCCTGACAAAAGGTGCTCAGAGAACTCCAGTTCGTAAATACCAGAGGACTACAGAGCTCTAGAAGGCTCAAGGCTATGTGGACTTATTCCTGGGGGTCTTCACAAGTCACTCAGGACTCAGTTCTGCTCTTAATGAAGGTGACATATTTCCTCATTGACTTTGAGGAAAACAGGGACCAGCCCTTCAAGAAATCCATCTTAAACAGTTGCCATTAACATGTGCACACTGCCACTATTAAAATAGTATCACACACATATGTCTAACTCTCATCAAAATCAGACCTATAACTGGATTTTAAAAATGTATATAGGCCAGTTTTACTTAAGCAAAGGAGATTTCCGATAAACATGCAAATAGGAATTTAAACAGCAATTTAAAGACCACGAATTCAATTCTCATTACTTATGCAAACTATCATGGTCTTGTCATGCTTTATTTCTCTGCCTTATCATTTTATCTACAGTATTTCCCCTCTGTTGCTGTATTTTCTTTTTTTCCTGTCATCTACATTTTCTGGATGCATTTTTAATGTCCTCACCTCCATTTTAACCTTTCAGGTAATACAGGATTTACAGCAGCAGACAGGGTACAGGCATTCATATGTAAGGCAAGGCACCTCCTGTAATTCCTGATACATAATTGCAGGAAACAGAAAACTTAAAGATATTATCAAACAAGTAGTTTATCATTTGAACCTAAGGGCATTTATAGGCTGCAAGCAGAAAACAGATAGACAGATTTACAATTGCATTTCTACATCTTAAAACTTAAAAAACCGGTAAGTGGTTATTTATAGGAAATAGCTGTATATCCATTAAAAATATATTTTATTTAATTCAATCTATGTTCAATTTATTTGCCATATTTCTATTTGTCATTATAGTTGAGGAAAATACTAGAATATCCATCCTTCCTGAACTGTAGGACAGCTATCAGATAAGGATCAGAACAAATTCTAAAAAAAACCCTCACGAGTTATGATTAACTCTATGTAAAAAGAGGACAGGCAAGGGGAAAAAAATACAAGGAAGAGAAAACCATAATCACCAACTACCATTCCTAAGGGAAGGGAAGGGAAGGGGAGGAAAAAATCCAAAGAAAAAAAAGCAGAACGAACGAGAGACAGAAGTATATGCTGTAAATATAGCATACATTTTATTACCGCCTATGTGCTGCTACATCCCAAGACCTTGCAATTTAGTTGCCTATTATTTGCCTTTAAACATTAGCAAAAGAGATCTACCATTTTTGAAAGGTAATTATACTGTAATGCAGATGGCAGTAAAACAATTACACAAGATAAGCCCTTGCAATGATCTTTACAAAGCAAACCAAAAGTAGTACTGAATCATAAAGACCCAACGTGGAGAAGGCTGCATTGCAGCACTACCGCTCTGCCACGAGCTCCCCTGCAAAAGTGGCAGCGCAATATTGCAAACAGCATAAGAAGCAGACACAGTGAAGGTTAAGCACTTCCTAAGTTTAAAGGATTCTTAATCCCAGACTAATCCTTTACAGTCTCTATTTGGTGTAGATCCTGAAATACTCCAAGTACTACAGAAACACTTGTTTGGGTGGTTTTTTCCTCCAGTATAGAGTTTAACTTTTACAACCTCCTGCTATCTACAAGCTCTGTTGGCACACCGTCTTTTTAACAGGATTTTTCCTGCCTTCTGAAAGTTGTTGAGACACAGTGAATGCAACTGCTGAAGAATCATTAATTACTATTAATAGATGTCTCTGGAGATGAAATGAACTATAACAAGTAGTTTGTTTGACTGTTACATCAATGCACCTGGTATTTTTATGACTTGTTAGTGACTCAGTGGAGATTTCAGAAGGCAAAAGGTGCATCATCAACCCATTTTGATTGAGATTGCCTGCCAGTTCCAAACAGATCCTTCTTCTTTTAAACTTTGACCAGCCATTCAACAAATCAGGGCACTCTCCAGTGATACATTACAGATAGGAGCTAGCATCAGACATGCACAGAAAAGAGGACACAGATGAGATAGGATCTGATCTTCGCTATTTTCCAGTGCATAAAATAACAGCCTGTCATCTACCTTTTGCAGGTCATTTTTATCAAGTTGCAGGCCAAAATGAAATTTGACCTCCATTTTCCAGCTAGCCCAGAGATGATAAATTTAATGCAGACAGTGTAAATGAATGGATCTCTCTACTAGGGAAAAGTTGGATTGGTAAGAATTATTAGTGGTGAAGTTTCTGCCCCTGTATTTTTCATTTCATTTTTCTTCTACAGTTTTTGTCATCCTTTTCCTGTACTTTTCTTCCTCTTTCACCGCAGTCTGACCCCTTTTCCACCAGGAAGAACAACATTTACTGCAGCCATGCTCTGGTCACTACAAGCATTCTTCCCCTTCTAGATAATTAAGAGGGCAGGGCAGCAGAGGGCCAAGTCTGCAACCTCACCCATAGGTGTCAAACGACTACCTGTATGTTTCAAGAGAGGCTAAGCCAGGGTAAAGCCAGCAGATACTTACACAGAGCTTTATAGCACCACACTTGTATTATTTCTGTATTTCTCAAGGAAAAACACCAAAACAAAATGTATGCAAAGTTATACCCACTGGGGACAATCTCCTAAGCCCACATGTATCTTTACTCACACACAGCATCAGGGCTTGGGCTATAACCTCTTCAGAGCACTCTATTTTCCTTTACAGGTTAGTAGAGAAAAGGTCCCCGGCCAGAAGTGTTGACAACCATGGCTGGAAAATAAAAACTTCATCAGTTTGCAATAGATTGTTTTAAACCTTGACTAGCCTTCCAACAAAGGCTGTTCCACTTTGCCAGCAGTGTGAGTCTTTAGGCTGACAGTCCTCTCCCATTAATTGCTTTGATGAAGGAAAGAAATGAAGACTAATGGCAGACCTGGTGGACCCCTCCACCTGGCTGCAGTTTCCATGCACAGTCAGCTGTCCTAGAAAATCTAACCATTATCTTGGATATCTCTCTCCATGCTATTTGAAAATACTGCCAATGTAAATCTGATATTCCCTTGCTTAAGAAAATGTGGTTTTATTATTAAAGCAAGATGCCTCACTGGAGAAAATTTAGCACCACAGAGAACAGCAATGGATATATTTCATTATTATTATTGTATACAGGGTGCACTGGTTGTAAGAGTAACATCTGTGCTCCTAATTTTATTATAACTTCCAGTATTTACGATATCCAGTGAGGCAAGCAGCACACACCGTGTGTGCATCTAAAAGACAGGGACAAGAATGGATACATGACAAACTCCTGAAACTCTGCATAGCTCCACCTTTTTCTCTGTGACAGACAAGGAGCCACTACACACAATGGGGCCATAAAATCCTGGTGGAAACCACAGCTGAATTCACTGGGCCAAAGACCTTGCATTTCCAATGGTCTCCCCCTCTGGAATTCACCCTCAGTGAGGAGATGAGATTGAGCACAAATACTAAAACTATCAGACTGCAATTCAAAGCTGGCAGTGGATCTTCTACATCACTAAATGCTGAACAGTAGAATGGCCCCAGGAGTGTAATCCTGAATTAAACTACACAAATTCAAGTACCCATAAGCAAAAGATGTATAACTGAAGCAGAGGGAATTAGAACTAGTTCTTTCTCTTGAAGGAACCAGATGCTTTACAGGCATGTTGTAGTACCTCTCTACCATGGAGACATATGCCATAGTGATTCCTGTAACTGGTGACAATGACACTAATAAAGGTATGCTACTTTTATCCCACTGGACTGACAAACATTATCTTTGAATCTCAAAGTCTGGAAATAGGGGAGAAAGTTGAATACCAGTTCTGTGACAAGCAAACATATAAAGGGAAATGCCATCCATGGAAAAAGAACGACATTTTAAAAAATCCTTTCCCACTACCGCAGAAAAATGAGGAGTTATTGTGGGAGGGAGGGAAAAAAAAATCCTGTAAATACTGTTTTAACAAGTCTTTGAGGTTGGCCTGTTCCTCCATGTCCTGTCCCAGCAATGTATCATACAGCTGTTTGCACACTCACTGATCAGAAGCAATTCCTCTCCTCTCACATCCCAAAGGAGGCAAGGCAGGTCAGAAAATTTTACATTTTAAACAGCAGTTGGAAAATTTTTCCCACAAGTACACACTCCATTTATCTGCCAATGAATCCCACAGCCTGTGTGCTTCCCAGGCACATTTCTGGCTCCCTAATACTCATCCAAAAGATGCCCGGGAGCTGGGGTGGATAGAGTGGAGAGGAATGGTTGGCCAGGCTCCTATCCAAATCCTTGCAGCATCTCTTTAGCCACTGTCAGAAGCAGTCTACTGGGCTAGGCAGCCCACATATCTGACCTGCAGAGCATTTCTCGTGCTCTGACGTAGTACACAAACCTCCCCAGGGAAATTCCCACTAGGTCTTCTGACACAAACATTACACTCACAGGCATATCTTGCAGTCACATAATCAAGCCTGCAACCTGATTTTCAAAACGTAATTGTTTGCCTGAGAGCTCCTGTACTGCAATCATTCAGATAAAACAGCACCCAAAGAAAAAGTAGAGCCATTATTAAAATATAACATTAACTGAGCAAGTAGAGTTAAACTCTGCCTAGGTAAAGGCATCAGGACTGCTGAAAAGAGGGAGGAGGGCCTCCAGGCAACGACCAAGGCCAAGCCCTTGTCTGCTGCTGCACTGCCACCTCTGTGGTGAGGTCCATGGGGTTATCCCCACTGCAGTAAGAGGACGACTGACTCTGACAGTAACTGCTCATTCCTTTGGAAATAAAAAGGGAAAGAACACTGTACACTGGAAAAGAAAAAGGAGAAAATCAAGAAATTAAGAGGCAATGTATATGAAAGGGAGACGAGACTCTGTAATAAAGTTGGGTGGCTCAAATTGTGCTCTGACTGTGCCTTTGCTGCCAGTGAAGGTCCCACGGTGCTGAGGATGAAGTGGGAACAAGGCCCCCCTGAGGCACACGGGGTCTCTATGAGGTGAATGATCCCTGACCAGCACGGCTGTGCAGGTAAGGGCAGCGGCACAGAGCAGTCGTGCTGCCAGAGCTGTGCTTCTGCTGCTGCTGCTCCTTCTGCAGGGACAGGCAGGCACTGCTGTAATAAGCTATCTTGTCAAAAAGTGCTGTTTTGCCAGGACAAGCTATTTCCAGCAGTCCACCCAGGACTGCTTTGCTATTGCAGCGTGTGGGTATAGCTGTATCAGCAGCCTGCTCCTAATGGAGACAGAGCTTCAAGGCTGCTTTCCACATGGAAAAGGGCAGAATGCAGAGCAGCCGTCTTGCCACTTCACCTCCTCCTAGTCCCAGACCCCATAATGCAAAAGAACCAGTTTCCCATTTTCTGATGGTTTTGGCAGAAACAGGTCATACTAGGCATATGGCTGTGCAGACATATGGATCAGGATTTCAGGCATTCTCTGATACACAAAGAGAGAGCAAAAAGTGTCAGTACAACACTTAATACATCTGTGGAACTGCATGGTGCAGGATATTGCTCAGGGGAAGAAAAAAACCAGTAAGATGGAAAGCTGATGTCTTTCGATACAGGTTGATTTGAGGAGAATCACAGAGGGCACATCAAAACTGCAGAGTTGTTTTACAGCTGCAAAGAAGACCAGAGAATTACAAAGCTGCTGGCCTTGACCATTGCTGGTTAAAATCTGCCATTGCAGAGAAGGCAAGAGACTGTTCCTGTTTCCATTTGTCTGTATATTTTGATTTGTTTTTTAAAATGCGTTCTAGATATATGCTGTACCGCAAGCTTTACTAAGAGCAACTCCATAGATCTAAAAAGCTGCATTCAACAGGTGGAAGTACAGTATGTCCAACACCTTTTCTCATGCAGACTTGCCCCATCATCTGCCTTATACAGCCCTACAATCCAACTGCAACAAACAATAGGAAGATAAAATTAGT
The DNA here is from genome assembly GCA_013399875.1 of Gymnorhina tibicen. NCBI lineage: Eukaryota > Metazoa > Chordata > Aves > Passeriformes > Artamidae > Gymnorhina > Gymnorhina tibicen. The sequence goes on from VXAZ01000833.1 coordinate 538,694, forward strand.
CATGATCTCTGTACTGTATGATCCATCAGAAGTCTGCTATCATCATAGAACAGCTGGAACAATTTGAGGCTAATCACTTCAGCAACAGCCTACAGCCTTGCTTGTATCAGGATTTTCCAATGCAGACTAGATCAAAAACTTCCGATCCGGATATTTTAAAAATATTTCTGAACAGAAAAGTTGCAAACTTAGCTTCCTGCACCCATGAAAAAAGGGAATAGATACATTACTCCATGTCCTTTACCTTCTATGGTCTTTATGGAGAAATTTCCTCAGCGTGTTCATCTACAGAAGAAGGAGTATTTTGAGGTAGAAATGGAAAGAAAAGCAGGTTAACACCTCTCTTTTAACTTTTACAAATCATGCAGATGCTAATACCACACTTACAAGTTCCCAGCATTTCTAGTATTAAAAATATACCATTTTTTTCACCTGATAGTATTTTGCAGGTAACAAAGGGCATCAGCTGAACCACTGCAAAACACTGCCCAAGTAGCACTGAGCAGACTGAGCTGTTCCCTTCCAGGCTCAGATTGGCATTGCCCCAGAGCAGCTGTGGTGCAGGGGCTTCTTTCTGCTGGCCTCCCAGATAGCCCCCACAGATGTTTGCTGTCCAGAACTGGTGAATGTTAAAAAAGACTCATAGGGGTCAGGCAAAATCCCCAGGAAATTGTGAGGTTGGCTCCTAGAAGGGCAAGAAGACAACTTTGTAAGTGTAGAATCGAGTAAGATCAAGACTTAAGAGAGAAACAGCAGGAAACAAGTGACTGATCCTGCTGGGGGCTAAAGTGCCCTCTAAACTTAACAACTTCCAAAGGATTGGCACCTTGCGAGGAGAGGGCATCACTTCACAAGATCAACCTCCTCGGCAGGATTTGTGGGTGCTACTATTCTTGGCACTCTCATGCTTCATGTATAATTTTGTGTAAGTACATTAACCTTGTTGTGGCTGAATTCACCCTCTGTGCTTTTCCCTCCCTCTCCCTCAAAGAGCTTTCTGATCTTTGGAAAAGTCAATATGGGTTGTAAGATATCTCATTATCGCTGGATGAAAAATTGGAGGGGGGCACAATTCTGCCATCCTTCCTCATTCAAGCATCCCCAGTGCTTTCAGCTGTGTTAGTAAATGCTACTGGCCATGAATAAAATGCTACAAGGTAGGACCTTTAGCAGAGGGAAAAAAGGATATTAAATGTCAATGCTAGAAACTTTCCACATTTTAAAGCAGCGAGAAATATTTAAAAATGGAATTATGCATTGAGTACACAATTCTTAAAAATATCTAGAAGTCACATTCCCATTAAAATACTGCAACACACACACAGAGACAAAAAAAATCACTCTCCGTTAGAAAGAATGCTCTTCAGGCAATAAAATCAAGGCTCCAACATTAGGCAATGAAAGAATTATGGTTGCTGATGCAAACTTAATTTGGTATCCTTTGCGTATACATTATCATACACTCTAATTTTGTTAACATTTTTTTAAGTGCACTTCTCCTTCACAGCACAGGATGGATGGTGTTGAATTAATAAAGCAAGTATTCAATATTTTGTCTTATCATTGTTCAGGGTATGGCCTTATGGCTTGTTTCCTGCTAACTATTCAAATAGTGCTCTGAAGACAAAATTATTAATTTCCTTATGGGCTTTTCTAAAGCACTCATCACTAAAAGAAAGAGGGTTTCACAGCCACTTCACTAATCTTCACCAAATCCCTGAGAGTTGAGGGAACTATTATTCTGCTTTATACATGGGGAGCTTAGGCACAGATAAATTAAAACCAGACATACCCACTAATTTAGGAAAGACTGCCTTAAGATGGTCAGGCCACGATTTTTCCGAATCTTTAACATTATGCAGTGCTTTGTATCTTCAAAGTGTGAGTCTCACTGCTTTCAGTCACAGCTATGCTCTTCTGCAAAACAGGCCCTAGGCCGAGATTGGGCTTCCAGAAAAAATGTGGAACGTGCAATTAGTGATCATCTTAAGAAGTCTGCTTTAAAGGGCTTAGCATCTCTGAGAAAGCTGTGACAGAAGGAGGGACAGAACCCAGTTCCAAGAGAACCCAATTCCAGAGGCCCAGTAACTAGACAGTAGGCCAACCAGCCCCCTACTATCACTGCCAGTCACCACCAACCTCTTGTACCTATTTCAAGGGACAACAGTCCTGTTCACAGCAATCCTGGCTTGTCCACCTACCTTTATCTCCCCCGCACAATTAATGACGCTTAAACCATGGGGACACAATGTGTCATTATGGGCACAAGACTATTACAATGTGTAAGGGGATAATGAGTATGCCATTAATAACTTCGATTCCTGTATTTCTTAATCGTTCTAAAGCTTATTGTTTCATTGCAGATTGTACATGCATTTTTCTTTTGTCCCCCAAAAAGCAGAAAACACCAGAACTGTAGCATCACGTGGCTTTCCTCCCACTTACTCAATACAGGTTTCAAGCGTTACGTTCTACACTTAGATTTGTGCAGCTTCTAGAGTAACTGACAGCAATAATATATTATCCTCACTGATGTGGACAAACACTTGAAAATGGATGACAAATACTCTTACAAGGAGAATTTAGAGGTATTTGGGAACAGCAAAAGACAGATGAGTATGACCTTCCCAGTTTACATTCCTTATGATTCTCAAAGGGATCCCAGTCTCCTTGACAGGACTAACTACTCTCTTTGTCCTCGCTCTCCAACCCCTAATCTTTTTGCATCCAGTTACCTGTCTTTTCCCTTCCCCCCCTTACTCATCCTTTTTACCTCATCAGACCCTGTTATGTCCTCCCAAGCCACTGTATGATCTCCCTCCTCTCTCTCTTTTAACACGTATCCCAGTCACAGAATCTCCCTGTTCCAGCCTCCCACACATTCCTCTCCCCTGCTTTTTAACACGTTAACAGAACCTCCTTCCTCGCATCAGGCCCTAGTCCAAATGATCTCTTTACCTTCTCCTGTTTCCTTTTCCAGCCAGTTCCAGTCTTGCACGATCCTCCTAGAGAAAAGGTAGTTTCCCATTTATCGACACAGCTCTACTGGACTATCAAGTTGAGTTTCAGGTGTAACTTTTTCTTTAGATACAGGATTTCCCATTCTTGCCCAACACCCCCAACTATTAGTCTTACTCCTCCAATTGTTTTTTAGGCTCTTCATCAAGTCAATCCCAGCACCCTCCTTTAACTCCATATTACATTTCTCCCTTTTTCATGCCAGCCCCATTCTGCCCAGTTCCCTCACCAATTCCCCTACCTTCCCATCTTTTCCTCCACCTATTTACTGAGGTCTAGCTTTCCCCTCTTTTGCAGCTCCAGTTTTATTTTCGGCATTACCTCACATAGCCAACTTGTCTTTTTTCAGTTTGGAAACATGGGGGTCAGCCAGGATTGGTGCAGCCCTAACAGGCAAGGTCCACCTTAGACCCATTTGTCCTCCACCAGTTCCACATTCACAACACCGCATGCAGGTACTATGGCTTTTACCAAGCCCAAGCCCAGGCAGAGAGATTCAACGGTAACATAAAAACCCCCTGACAGAATCTTCAAAGGATATAGTCCAGTCATTTTCTCCTTTAGGATTCAAAAAACTGATTAAAAATGGACTTGATTTCATGAGCACTAAAGGAATATCCTCGATAAAGGAGACTACCTCCCTGCCTGTTATCAAACCACTGCTCTGAAGCACAAGCTGTTTGGGAAGTCCAAAGTGTTTCTTAAAAAGAGTAGAATAGCATGGTTTTCAGCACTTCAAAAAAGTTGTTCACTTTATATAGTATTTGCAAGGAAATTTTGCCAGAAAGTGTTTTGGTAAAATGGTTGAAGTTCTAAGAAGTGGAAAAAGGGATCCTTTAGGACATACTACACAGCCTTAAAAACCACCTGTCCTGTCACACTCCTGCCCTCCTTAGAATAAATTCAATAACTGCTCATTTCAACCAAGAGAAGCAAAGCTGGGCAAGAAGCCAGAGACATACTTTGATGCAAATAGGGTCAGGAGACCTTATTGGACAAAATCCTCTTTCTTCCATTTTCCTGAAGATGTCCTGAAAGTCACCAATGCTAATTCTGCTTATTCTACCTAGAGATGCAAAATGAAAGGCATCAGCATTTGTTGTTTTGACTAAAGCAATTAACTAATATTCAGGATCCGGCTGCAGCTTCCATTCAAAAATATATTGCTTAGGGAATTGTGTTTGGCTTGAAGGCAATCTTGTTTCATCAAGGGTAGTGTACAAGATACTCCTTAGTAACAACAAACAAGAATTAAATATTTTCCTAGTTCTGTAGCCCAACACCTTCCTTTGGGCCTTCCATCACGCTAACAAGTGTTTTGTTTCAGTGGGCTGGAGTCCTCTTAAGCTTTCTGTCATAATTTACATTCTAAATGCTGCTCCCTGCCCTGCCCTGTCACCACTGCCTTGCTATGCCAGCTGCTTTTGCTCATGTCAGCTCATGCACTTGTGAGCACACACATACACGTGCCCACTTCTGTCACACCAGACCAGCAAAACAACACACAGCCAATTTCATTTGCACTTGGCTGCAAACACTATGTATTTTTAAGGAGGTTCTGACTCAGACTACGGTAAGAACCTTCTGAAAACTTTCTTTTCCTTGGCTGAAAAAAGGGTCACCATATCCACCAGCTCCTCCCTCCAGGTTTTATCACAAGCCTGGCATAAAATAACATCAGACTGGGCCCTGTTTAGCCATACAGAACACAGGTAATTCCAAACAGGCAATAGGCAATGTGACTTACCCAAAACAGCCCAAATTTCTCATCTGATCCTCTACCCCAAAGATGCCCATGTTGTACTTACAGACATTTATATCACAGATATGCTGCTATGCACTTCTTTTACAGACAGTTACACTGAAGACAAGCACTCAGAGAAAAAAAAAATCTGTTTAGTAACTGTTTCCAGTGTTTTTAAAGAGTCTTTAAAAAAAACCAGAAACTAAAGGAAAAGAGAAAAGCTTCTAGTTCTATTTAAACATGCAGATGACAAATATGTTAAATAAAGAAATAAGGCCATGCTCTGAACAGACTCCCAGCCATTTGGCTGCAGTGATCCGTCTTTGGGTGCCAGCAGCACTCCGCCAGCCCCAGGCAGGAACCTCAACTTTGCTGCAACCTCCAGCCTGGTGTGAGCTGCTGTGCGGCTTGCGTGACTCCAGCCTGCTTAAAACCAAAGCTACCAAGGATCAGAGGCGCAGGAGAAACTGCCGTGACATCATGGCCTTTTTCTTGATCGCCAGAAGCACAAAAAGGGTCACATTTTGTCAGGCTGTGGTACGAAGTTGGGAGGTTAACAGAAGAAGCAGGGGAGAGGGAGAGTGCGGGCACAGGTGGGTGTGTGGAATGGCGCTGGTTGCTTTGGACCTTCCTTAACTTAGCACCTCATAGAGAATTTTCATTTGAACAATCTAGTAAATTAGAAATAGGTGTTTCTTCAGAGTTAGTCTATGCTTCAGAGTATCGAGTAGCCAGGTGGAGAAAACACTGACATACAGCCTAGAAACTTCCTTTTAGTGGGTTTGATACCAAGAAAATACAAAACACAGACCTGCAGAGCTATGTGACTGAACATAAAAAGGAGCAGCTCACTGAGCACTGTAGCTATCTAGAAAACACACATAAAAATTCAGAGAAGAACCGAATGAGAAGCAATAGCACAATTTACTTACAATCTGGAATATCAGCAGGATTTTAGTTTGTTGTTTGTGGGTTGCTGGGGTATATGGTACATTACAGTAGAGCATCAGCACTAATTCTACATGGCAGCTCCTCGGAATACCATCTGCTTCCCCGGTAACTGTTAATATAGTTGTAATTATCTACTTCTAAGCACTTTATTGGGAATATCATTTGCAAATTAATCAACTACAGACCGGTAAAACAAATGACATGCTTGTCTGAAAACAACAGCATTATTTCAAATTATTTTCCTGAGAGCTGGGAAATACCAGCCATAGCCAAAGCTGGAAACAAGGCAAGGAAAGGTCTACGTTCAGCTTAAAAACTCTGATTCTAGCTACACTCACCGGGAATTTGTGGGTACATGAACACATGACTGGTCATAAGGAGCACCACCACTTTTGAGTCTCTTTCTCATTGCTCCATACAATCCAAGTTCTTCCAGAACTTTGCTCTCTCTGCCTTGGCATCTTTCCTTGATTCAGGCTACTCCAGCCTCTCTACCCATGATCTCTTCCCTTCATATAGTAGTTTTGCCACTTTTGCACAGCTCATACATCTTACTACTGGCTTCTATGTCATTGCGTGCTTTCTTCAGCAAGGAATTTTTAGCTCTGAGTACCCCATCATCCTAAGATGATGTCTAATCGCAGATCTATGATACAACGTCAGCACGAGATTTGTTCCTCCAAATCCCAGTTACATGCTCACCACGTTGCAAAACTGAAGGCTGCCAAGTGCCAGTAAATACCAGGTTGAGCTGCATCTTCTGATAGAATGAAGTAACTTTAATTATTTGAAAGATGTTTGTATGAGGAATTATGAGAACCACACAAAAGCACTGTCCCCACCAAAGTTTCCAATAAGCTATTAGGAAAATGAATTTAGAGGAGCACAATAGGCATCCATGCTGCTATCAGTTTACTCATGCAGATACCATAAATAGCCCTTTCACGATAATGCTGTTGAGCGAGAGATTTTTAAAATCACTTAACTTGTAATTCTTGAAATATTAGAAGCCTTGCAAAGTTAATACAATATTCTAGCTCAATGAACAAGCAATACGTAAGGCATGTTTTCTGTGGCATCTGTTTGCAGTGTCCTTTGTTTGACAGTAGGTCTAAGTGAAGCACTGTCAAATGGCAGACAGTGGGGTAAGCTGATCGATAACTGTGGAGTGCCATTTCTACATTCATGGTTGAAAGCTCACAAATAAAAGCAAACAGGTTATCTGCTCTGTGGTATAAGTGTCCTCAGATCACTGTATTCCAGCATCTCAGCACTTTTCTTATGCTTTTCCCATGAGTGCCTCTATCATCTATTAATGCAACGATCAAGGTTAAAAGCAAAAAGAAAGTACATTGTTTGGGGAGAAAAATTAAATTAATTTCTTCGGAGTGATAACTTCTGTGTATTACTTCAGTACGCGTAGAACCAGCTCCTCAAGCAAAAATCCTGGGTTTTGACTTTAGAAATACGGATCTATTTTATGTTTCTTCAGCTGTACACTATTCAAGGACCCAAATGTAACTTTATTAAATAAAAGTTCAAAGTAATAAGAGTTTATATTCTTTTAAAAATTGAAGTCCTTGAACAGAAACCCACTCAAGAATTGAAGCAGCAGACAAACAACTCAGCTGGTAAAACTCAGCAACTGAAAGGGTTTCTCTTCCTTCTCACTGCTGCCCAAGTGAGCAAGAGAGTTGTCACCGATCATCAAGGCTGAATAGCTGCTACTAACTGCTACTTTTGTGCATGATGAACCTTTTCTTAAGGGTTACAGATACTTGACCAACAGTAGGCATTTCATAGTAACTGTAATAAAACGGTATTCTACCTGTGGCAGCCCCTTCATAATGAACTGGAACTTTGTGTATGATTCATCACCTCTGCATTTAGTATTTCATTAAACTTCATAAAATAGTCTGGAAAATTGGTGTGAAACTCCATCCAAACCTTTCAAATTTTTACACTGCTTTATAGACAAACTTATAAAATATATGCATTTGATTTTATTCATAGAAGTCTACGTTCTTTAATAGTATGATAAACACCTTGAGAAAACCTAATTGTTTTTTAACAAATCATGCAGCCTCTCTTGTAGATAGCAGGTTTCTGTGAACGTCAGCTAAAGCAAAATTTTTGCCAGATCCATGAATAAATGGCTCAAGAGTTACCATGTGCAAAGAGCACAGAGTAAAGATTTTTTTTTCTTTAGCAAAAACGGGTATTTAGAGTATGCATTCATTATAGTACACAAAATTTGACATTCTAGGGGGAAATCACTGCACTCTATAGAATAAAAAAGAACAAAGTTAGACCTTTATTGTTTTCAAGGGCCTATGTCGGTAGATATCAATTAATATCTGGCCCATGAACTGTTTTTCACATACTGCTGAGACTGAAGCTGTAGGTTTTGAGCACAGACTGCTGGAGAATAACATTTGTAAGTTAAAGACCTCTGTGGAGAAGTCTAAATCACATCTTATGTCCCACTTACATATGAAATCTTCAGCTCATTACATGAGAATTAGCAACCTCAGTGATATCCCTATTTCTTGCACTAAATATGTCTTCTCAACTACTGTGCATCACAACCTTCTTTTCTCTCATCCTAAATGGACTTTACTACTTATTACATCCTCACTTATCCTCTATTTAAGGGGCTGTGTTGAGGCATTAAACAGAACTGCCAGCAAGCATGCCAGCAAGTAATTCTTGACCTTCTTTCTCTTACCCGAAGTAGCACAACGGTTAGGAAAACAACTCCCTAGGGAGTCAAAATTTCATACAAACTTAGCAATTCTTTTTCTGATGTATTTATTCCTAGGAAACAGGTCATTTAATAATCTAAACGTGGTTCTCAAGCAACCCAACTTCTAAAATTCTAATTAAAATTTTCAACCTAAATGGACATTGGAAAGAAAGGAAACGGTGGCCCCATTTTCTTGTTATTTCCAAAACATCAGTAAAAATAAACAAGCACAAGAAATTGGAAGAAATGTGAGAACACTGGAGATCTGACACCAGCCCAGCAGAACAATTCAGAGCTAAGATAAATGCTCTAACCTTAATGCACCTTCACGGTGCCTAGTCATCTGCAGAGATCTTTGAACAACGAGTGCTTCTGCATAACAAGCGAACAGAAATACCTTGAGTGGATGTAATAAGGCAAATTAAAGTTGCAAGGACAGCTTGAGCTCAGAGTGCTTGGGGTTTTGTCCACTGAACATCTGCCTTTAGGATCCCTTTCCTGCACAGGGTTAATTTTGCAGGGGAACGTAACGGTGTCCTGTGGGTACATCCCAGGGCACAGCCCGCAGAAGGAGCTGAGAGGACGGCAGATTGTCCGGTCTGCCTTGGCCAATCCACTTTGTGCCCATTTCCATACCTTTTGCTTGCGAGAAGCACCGTTGTGAATTGGGATTTGCCACACTGAGCTCACAGGAGTTCAGGTGGCAGAAAGAGACACATAATTTCCAAGCTTAACTTGAATCAGTTCTGAAAAATCCTCCTACTAGTTTTCTCTACTATTTCTTTGCTAGTAGCAGGGTTTTTCTGCTGCATAGGACATCTCTTCTGTTCTCCTGAGCTTCTGCTCACTTTATAGCAATTCCTTGAAGGCTCCCTGAGGTTGCTCTTTGTGAAACAAGACATATTCTGAGTGGGCACAGACATCTTTGCTAGCTCTCACACTGCATCTTACTCATTTCCTTGCTCCACTATGGTTCTAACCTTCTTTCAGATTAAGTGCAATTTACATCTCTTTAACTAGACATATTGGTGTTATTACCATTGCAGTCCTATTGATTGCAATGCTGCACTTAGCATCACTGTTCCAATTTTATCATCCTTAGTCATTCTTGCATGACTGTGTATTTATGTACGAGTTCTATTACTTAAATTAGCATATAACATTAGAAAGGAAGCATGACAGAATTAAAACAAACTGAAAAGCACAAAAGAATGATACCAACATGCTGAAAATAATGCCCTCCTTTTCTTAGATATATCAGCAGCACTCAGCTATTTGGATTTCTCTTACAGGGAATGCTGTTACTGGTTACTTAAAGACATTATAGCCATAAAACAATGTAATCAACCTTGAAAACAGGGGAGTGCTTATTTTTAAGTGTCATATTCTGCTCTACAGTACAATACAAAAAGGCAAAGAGAATGTTCTGCGTAGATGAATCTGTGAAGTACTACAAAGACTTGTGACAACCAGTGTTTACCAGTGACAGGCAGAGTAAAACAAACACTGCTAAAAACAAAAGCTAGTTGTTTCTGCCATTAACTAAGAAATCATGAACTTATAGTCTGGAAAAATAGTTTAGAACTTCCGTGGACTCTGCAAAGATAGCAGTAACGTATCACAACATCAATCAGACTCCATCACCCCATTAAGTATTTCATGTACAACAAAGGGGAGCAAAAATAATCCTTACTCTGAGCCAGAGGCTAGAGGTTTCATCCAATACCCAGAGTACAACAAAACAGAATTTCCTAAATTTGTGACATGTCAGCTAAGCCTGCTCCCACCTTTGCCTCAACTCTTTTTGTCTACACCACTCTCATTCTTTCTTTCACAATAAAATTCTGAAACTATGTGTCACAGAACACCGACTGAACCTTTCCAGGCCCCTAGCTCTTACATGGTTGCTACTACTTTTTAATTGCCCCACAAAGCTCAAGAAAAAGCTTACGGTAGTCCTAAATGCTCACGGGTTTATTGACCAGCTTGAATTACAGTACCTGTGTTCCTCACAAAATTCTCTCAGTAGAGCTCATGATGAACCAAGCAGAGACTACTCCCGTTCCTGTAACCTAGTACACTCATAATTCCTTGACTCTATTGAAAATTCATACCCAGCTTTACCGAGGCCCACGGTGACTTATCATAAAACAGTGTCAGTCATTCAAAGAAGAAACAGAAATACTTTGACTTTTGAAAAAAAAATATTTTTTGATCAAATGGTCATTGAATACTTGATAACCCAAATAAGAACATGGAGATATGGCACACAAAAATTCACTAACTGCTGTAATCAATAAGCAGGTCATTCAGCAAATCCACTCTCATTAATTAAGAGAAGGAAATGTTATTTCTTAAGACAGATGCAAAATGACAGTCACATGTCCTTACTTCCTGTTGACATCTTGATCCAAGCTGGGTAAAAATAGTATGTCTCATCTCTTTTAAACAAACAAAAACCCCACTTATGATCAGTAGGTGGTCTGACAGCATTTTAATTGTAATGAAAAATGTGCTTTCACAGCCAACAAGGCCAACCAAAGTCAGTCCATGAGTGGTCTCAAGACTGGCTTTTGCTTTAAAGCCCTGCCGTTCATTTCAGTGTGGATGGTTACAAAGCTTATGCACATTATTGCTTCATGCTCACAGCGGGGCTGAGGCCTAACAAGTGCTTGGGCTTTCCATTTACAGTCAGAAGGGAGACAACAGATCAGCCTTTTTAAGCTGTAATATGGGGTCTTGTAAGCCACGAAGATTTTAGAACTGGAAAGAGAAACTGAGGTGTTGAGAAGGTTAATTATCAGTTCCCCATATACTGAGAAGTTGTTACCCACTAAGACCTGACAGCTAACATTTAAACCACCACAAAAAGGAATAATGAATAGATGTATAACTACTGAAGTATAAGAGATCAGACCCTCCTCCTCACGCTGTCTATCACTCCACTCATCTTCTCTTTTCCAAAGCACGTGTTTTACACAGAACCATAAGGAACTACCACTTCAAAGAATCTTCACCAAGCTACAATGAAAAGCCTAAACGATCATCCAGTGATTTACTCAGCTTCCCCTAGCATCTACCACATCCTTGTAGTGCTCTTCCCCTAAATGGGGGCTAGCAGTGGCTTGGGACATTTGGCATCAAGCTCGTCTCAGACAGGGCATACACCTCGTATCTGCCTCTTGGCATGAAGAGTTACAAGCTGCCCACGCCCATGCATGTCCCATCCACCCTGCCCAAGCCTGCCAGGACCGTGTGTAGGACTGTGGGGAGCAAAGTGGGCCAGCTGCAACTAGTGGAAGAGACACTACAACACCTTATTCCACCACTGTCAGCTTTGGAGAGAAAGGCTTGTTCTGACAAAGAGACAAAATACCCTCAGAGACATTTGCAGCCCCTGCTCATATCTGTAAACTTACCCTTTCGATTCACTCCAGGCAAAGCAAAACAAAACAAAGTAACTCCTAACTCCCCCAAGAAGAAAGGGAGTCATAATCTCATTTTTAAACCTGTTTGTTTTGATTTGTTTTCTTTTTAATCAAACAGCTCAACAGGGAGAGCCTTTCAAAATGGAGGGGACATACCCAGGAGCAGAATTCAAACAGATCTAACCCGGATGCTCATGACAGACCACAATCTGGCCTGACACAGGAATGATGGAGGTTCAGCATTTAATAGTTTGGTAAATCAGAAAGACAGGAAAGAGCTGATCCATATAATCCAATGAATGTCAGGATCAGGATTTAAAACTCAGTCCTGCACATAACTAAAAGACAATGTAACGGCAGAAGCAGCAGAGGAGTATGTTCTGCACAAAGTTAGTACAGGTTAGCACCTTAGCTGTGTAATTATCCTCTAAGCTGTTCATACTCTGAGAGATTCATCAAAAATAAAGCACATGAGAACTATAGAGGGTGTTCAGTAGTTTATGACATAAGCAGGACAAACATCTGCAGACACAATGCAGGACAAGCTGTCCAGGTCTTGCCTTGATTTTAAAAAGACATTCATGCTTGCACAACAGACAGCAAGGTTAGTTAATAAAAAAAAAATGTATCTCATCATACAGGAGGTCAAAGTGACTGATGTATGACAAAACAGATTTGATAAACTGAGTTAGTAATCTTCACAAAGTTAATTTGGCATTCATAACAACTCAGAATTTATATTTGCACTACCTGATGGAGGGCAGCTCGTATTATTATTATTAACAAAATACCAACAACTGATTCAGCCTCCAAGTCAATTCTATTTACAGTTTGTCATTCCATTATAGCAAAGCAGCACTGGCAGAGACACAAGAAAAAGACTTCATCTTCATAAAGATCATTTTTTACATACAAGCACGGACAGGCAAACACAAACACATTTTTTAATAACGGAAGGAGGTACTACAAATTAAAGAAAGATTGGACAGCTAAAATGGAGAATTATATAATTTTACACTAATTCAAACTGGACATCAAAGTGTGCACTGTGGAAGTACAGTCTAGACATTGAAGAAAATGAACTCCATGCCATCGCATCCTCATCCAATGCAGCAGAGGGTCCCCATGAGGTTGTTTTCTGGGATATCTGCAGACATCTAGCAGCAGTGTAAGAGGTAAAGTATTTTCATGTAAAGGTAACACAATGGATTTTCTATCCACAACCTTTTAACATGTTAATAAGACAGCAAGTATTAAAGTAGGAGAAAATGTGCAGTGGGATCCAATTCCATAACCTTTCACTAGTTAGTCATATTGCATGTCATCCAGAATCTTCCCAGAGGAAGGTTAACACTCCAAGAGTCCAATTAGTTAAGGAAATATGCTTAAGTTGTGTGTTGCCACTGAAACACAGCTACTTTCATTGCACAGACAGTAGCTAGAAGGGTAGCACTTTTATGCCATATGCATAGCATATGCATCTGTTAAAATTCGGTGAAGCACTTGGGTTGGTTTTTTTTTTACAAGAATCACAAACCAAAATCCATTAATAAAAGAGTAAAATTTAAAATTTAATATTAATCTTATTCACAACTGTAACTTGGAGGCTCTAACAACTCTTCTTCAGCAGGGAATCAATTCAGGATTTACGCAATCAATGGTTTTGGCAAACCCTCACAGAGTACAGTGTACTGAAGGTACTCTTCACAGACTATCAGGAGATCATGATGCCCTTGGGAGTCTCTCTAATTAACAATAAACTGCTTTTACAATTGAAAATGCACCCTCAAAGCCTGGTGACACTATGGATACGTCAATTCCTGATCCACATGCTTCATTGTATGCAATGTCTTTGGAAATCAAGGGCAACAACAACCTGGAAAATATTTTTCAACATTTGGACTGTTGCCACCAAATCAATAATGGTGGAACAAAATGAATTACAAGATTCCACAGCTTCAATCACAGAGGAAGTAGAGAGTAAGCCAAAAAGAGAAACCACAACTTGCATTGAGAGACTAGTTGGACAGAACTGTATGTAGACTTGGATCTAATTAAATGAGACTAAGGACAAAAGGGAGGCAGAATCATTTGATAGCCTGCATGGAATTGGTCAACACAAAAGAGTACTCAGCTCCTGAAATATTTAAGTAATTTCTCTTGATCGGGCCAGAGGATTTACACAACCTCCATGCCTGAAGGACAGGCAATGAATGACACAAGGAAAGGAGAACACTTAACTTTCAAGACTATTACAATTTTCTTGAAAAGCTTTTCCACAGAACTCAGGTTTTCAATACTTCAGGAACACATGTTCAAAATTATTTAGGGAAGATTCAGATTGGAGAAGGCTGTGAAATATGTATATGAAACACAAGAGTTTTGTCAAAAAAGGTATGATGTGCACTGCTTTGACATGTCTGCACTAAACATTTCTGCCTTGTCAAGCCTCAGCTTTGTCAGCAGCCAGCTTCTCTTACTTGCTCTCCACTAGCTTCCCCCTTCAGCAACAACAAACATGGAATAAGCAAGAACACCATACTGGACATGTTTGGCTCAGGTCAGAGGGGAGCAGCCCACATGCTGGAGATTCTCTAGGGAGCAAGAAACTTGTACAGATCACAGTGTTGTCTAGCAGAGAACTAGATAGCTTCCTCTTTTCACAAACACACAACCTTAAAAAATATCAGTCCTGCAAAATAGATTTACAAAATGGCTGAATTAGTCCCCCAAGTATCTTTAACCCATCCCTACAACTACATACGCTGACTTACATTCTGTGGTCAGCTTTAGCATCAGCTATAGGTTTAAAATACTGCATTTTTCTAGTGTTCTCTAAAAATTTTTAAGTGGTGATGTTGAGGATAGAGTGCTCATTTTACCATTGATGTTGCTACTGTAACCAAACCTATGTCTGGAATAAGGAAGTCCAGCATCACTACTGACCTGATCCTTGTGGGAATGATGACTCGTGCTTACACCTGTATGACTACTGGGTACACTAGAGAACATTACATTAAACTTTCATGGCTGGTGCTTAGGTCAAAGAAATTGCAGCAAGCTACAATACAATCTTCTGCTTTTTCATAAATGCACGGGGAACCAGGCAAGCTCATTATCACTTAGAAACACAGATTCGGAATGCATATAAGTGATACTGGGCCATTTGAAACACACTTCCAACGACAGCAGACAGGGGTGGTCATTTTAACCTTGCATTACTGAGTCGTGATTTCCAAACGTGATTTGCCACCTTCTGCTTCCATCTTTTCCCTACAAAAACAATAAGCTGGCCAAATGAGGTTGATAGCTTTAAAATCAAAAGTAACAAGCAAAATAGTACCTACTAGACTAAGCTAAATACATAACTTTCCAAATATCCTTTACTCTTTCCAGCTGCATTCATTAAAGGATACAGCTAGCTCTAATACAGGAAATTATAGACCTCCTGTAAGAAATATATGTCAGGTGCCAAAAGCATTTAAATTCTATCTTTTTCCAATTTATGAAGCTCACTGTAGCATTGTATTGTTGCATTATTAGATTTACGCATTTAGCAAGCAAGCATATTATGAGTGGCTGTAAATAATTACTCTTTTCTAACAGCAGAAAACACAGTATTGTCCATGCTATGTCATTTTTATGAGAAAAATAGTCAGTTTTTTAAAAGAGACTTCAATATTTATAAAAACATCCAAATATCTCATTTATTATTACATCATAGTCCTAACTTGTGGGAAGAGCAAGGCAGACAGACACTGAAGGTAAGTGACATAATTCATTCATTACAGCATATTGAGAATCAGATGTCATCCAGAAAAGCTTATTTATGTACTGACATCACATTCATTTGGGGATTATGTCTTGTAGGACACACTTTTAAATGAGATTTTGAAAACTAGGAAATTCAAAGGTAAGTTTCTTATTCTTTGTAACTTTTTATTACGTCCTCTTGAAATGGTCACCATATGTATGGTATGTTCTGTCAGGAAATTACGGTGATGGAACATTTGATCACTCTAATTGCTTAATGGTTGTACCAGTATGCTAAACTTTCCACGTGGAGTCTTGCAGAGAACATGCTCAACCCCAAAATCCTTCTTTCAGGACATCTACCAAATGCTCCCTGCTGGAAGTGTCTCTGCACTGGGAATGCTGGCACTCACTATACAGAGCTCTGAACTTAGTAGGTGACT
Organism: Gymnorhina tibicen; assembly: GCA_013399875.1. Taxonomy (NCBI): domain Eukaryota; kingdom Metazoa; phylum Chordata; class Aves; order Passeriformes; family Artamidae; genus Gymnorhina; species Gymnorhina tibicen. The sequence goes on from VXAZ01000833.1 coordinate 554,777, forward strand.
CTAGTCTTTCTTCAGACAGCTTCCTACAGATCAGCAAGAACGCTGCATATGAAAGATTTCTGGGATACAGCCCTACGTGTACTATACGAACCTAAGTACCTAATCCATCTGCTTCTCACATTCATGACTCTCTGCAAACACTTTAAAGATGGTACCATCAATCTACGATGTTCTTTCTACTCACTGTACAAACAAAGCTAAATAAACTTTATGAGTTACCTGTATTTGGCATGGTGTAGCTAGATCCCAGGGAAATTTTCATAAATTTCCTACTTTAATTACAAAGTTTAAACCCAGTTACTAATACAGTGGCACTTGTGGCATTTGAAACACAGGAAGGGACTTCCTTCAATTATAGACAAAATAATGTCTGTGTCAATTTAAATACTCAAACTCTTGCTCACATTTCTCATGCAAGAACCTCACTGGACATAAGCAGGTTATGCAAGTTTGTCAGGACTGAGTGTACCCAGGCTTGCCTCTCCAGGACACTGCACTTTATCAGCACCATAAAACAGCAGCGTAACACAAAATGGTGCAGAACTGCAGCCATGTGGCACTTACCGCTCAATGCTACAAATTCTGAACTCTACAGAAACTCTGCTGTGATTCCAATCAGCTGATCACAGAATCCAATGAGATTCTAAAGTCTGTAAAGTCTACTGTGGTCTGCTGGAATGGAAGTCACCACCAACATATGGCATGATTATTAGCGTTTTACACAGAAACATTCCTCAGGAGACAACTGAGTAAATGTTTCTTTTTTCATTTAATTATCTGATCCTGATTTGATTCACTCTCCTGTCACCAGTGAAGAGCAGCATGAAAATAAGACACCCCAGAAATAACACTGCTGGCAAGGCTAAAGAGCAGCAAAAAGAAGATAAAAAGTTGTGTGTTATGATACACTGCTTTTACAGATGCTGCTGAAATGCTATTGCTAAATACCTGGGCAGTTTATAAATAAACCCTTCCAAAAGCCTATTTTACACAATCACAAAATAAATTAAACTACCCAAAATTCATGCTGCTAATTAAAATAGTCCCTGTAGGAGGGCAAAGTAGCTACAAGGCTGAAGTAAACATGATGCTTTTTTATTGAACAGCAGCTGATTCATTTTATACCCTATTTACATATATTTGCTAGTATCATCAAAACCTGCTAAAACCCACAATTTTGTACTCATCAGTTAAAGACTCCAAACAGATACTAGTCCATCTCTTTTAGGACACCAGCAAGCTCTCTTGCTTTTATAGAAAGCCAGTAGCACTACACTTCCATTCTAAAAAAAATCTGCCAGCATAGCAAACTAGGAGTAAGACATATGCAGTCCTTTATGTATCTGGACCAGAACATTTTATGCCAATCATAAAACTGGAATTATAACAGTTATGAGACACCAAGAAGGGCCTATAAAGGGTTAAATGGACATTATATTACATGGTGTCTTAATAGAAAAGTGGTGTTCATGAGAGAAATAAACTGAGCACTTACCATGGTGCCAGGAGCAAGTCACTTAAAAGTCACTTTCATTCAGAAATGATCATTTAAATTTTAATAGATGATACAGTTTCATTTTAACCAGCTGTTCAAGATAAATTTTTCTCCTGACAATACGACTCAGAAAAAACTCAATACTTAACATCCGAGTCACCTAAAAAGTCAATCTAAATACACCTCATGACAAGTGACAACCTGTACCACAACTTGTACCACAACCTTATGAGTTTATGGAAGCCCATGAACTGATTAAGTTTACCTGGCCGAAAAAATGAGCTACAGATACAGAGCTCTCTTTTTTGTGCCTTCATAACAAGAATTAAAGTGAAAAATTGAAATCTGGACCATACAAACCTCCCCACCTTGCATTGGCAGTCAGCATGCAAGGCACTGGTGCATTTCAAGGCCTTGCAAGTACAAGGTCTCATTAGATACAACATCCTTAATAATGTAGCAGCAAGCCACTCTCAAGATTGTCTTTTACCCTATATTCCAAATAGCACTTGAGAGCAGTCACAGTGCCCTTGTTTCCTCTTGGGTGAGCAAAATGAATTGGACCTAAGGAAGGTTTCTTCAGTATAGACCCAACCATGAAATTTTTTTACCTATACATTTTTCCTGTAACCTATGGCTCAGCTTTTCCACAATAACTTAATTATTTCATTTCCCTTTCTACTCTGGACAGAAGTATTTATCAGACGGCCGTCTGGCAGGGAGGCTCCAGTCTGCTCACTGGTCTTTATTTTTTTAAGAGATGAATGAAGTGCACCAAACCTTGGAGCAGTGGTGGCTGCTTAGTAAACCATAAAACCATTGTGCAGGAGAATCTCCATTACCTTTTCATGCCTGCAATGTGCTGCAAGGACTCCACCATTCAACCACTGACTGGCTTATTTGCAGAAGTCAGTGGTTTCCTCTCCCTCCCTCTGGGCTGCCCCTTCTCTTGGATCCACTGGCTGACAGAGGACCTGAGGAGGAACCTGGCATAATTTTATGAACAGTTAGCTGCTGGAGTGATTACCCCAGGCTCTGGTACACTGTCTGTCATGGGTAGTTTCAGTATCCAACGTTTTCCTTAAGAGGGAGGCTCTAGCACAACGATGAATTGATTCTGGTGAGCTCCCGTAGTATGTTTATGTTACGGATCAAACCAGAGGGCCAACAGTGGTCCTTTCAGGCACTACCATCACTGACCTAAATGCAAATTTTCCTCTGAACCTAACTCCCATGTGCTCGCACACTTCAAGGAGAGCAAGAACCAAACCTTCAACCAAGAGATGACAGTCCCAGAAACCTGTAGCATTTTATGAACACAGATTTTGCCCTTATCCTTTGCTGAATTCCTTTAACAAGCAGAAATTCCTGTGGATGAGCAGTGGAGGTGAAGTGACTCCCTGACAAGACGTCTGACAATGGGCAGACCTCTTGTCAGCACTGGGAACCCAGCATTGGGAACACTAACTGCTCCAGTAATGCTGAGCCAGCCCTCTCCACACCTCCAACTTTCCACAGCCAGGCCCAGACTGCACACCTCACTTCCTGCTATCCATTTACATCCTGTCAGCTCTGGAGTGAGGCCAAGGTTCTTTCTAAAGAATAAAGAGCAGTTGAAAGTTAGAAATAGAAAATTTATGAAGTTCAGCAGCTGTATCACATTACATTAAGTAGTACCCAAGCCAGTACAAGAGGCTGCAGACAAGGACAATTCTAGTCAGCTTCCCATGGTCAGCTCACTCAGGTAAAGGCTTTACTCAGCCAAGGAGCAGGTAGGGAATGCACACCAAGGTGATCAAATGATGTTCCACTCTATGCTGTGATGGCGGTGTAATCCTCATGAATAAAGAGCAGCTCTCTTACTTCAGGACAGATCACATAAAAAGGATTTGCACCATGGGAACAGAGACTGTAGTGTTGCATGACATGGAGACTACCAATTTCAGGACCTTTTGGAATGTGACATTTCACTACAGTACAGTGAGTCCATATCCTCCCAATGCCACATCATCCAACATCCTTTAGCTTTGCATCTCCATGGTTCAGCTGCCATAGTGGAAACACATAGTAGGGCTGTGAAATTATGTGAAGGCAGTCCTCTATGTAAAATTTTCAGTGCACATTCAGAAACTCTGTTTTACACCAAGTTTTAACTGTGACCATCTATTCCAGTGGTGCGAACAGCACCGGCCACGGCACAGCGTGAGACAAGGGCGCACTGCTGCCCACACCGCTTGCACTACTCAGCTCGTGCAGGCCAGCCATGAGGCATCTGGAGAAACCTACACAGCCAGCTTCAGGGCATTAAAGGGTACTTGACCAGACACAGGAAGAGGTGTTTTAGGGGCAATGCTTGTCAACTAGAACTACAGCAGGCACCACCTGGCCAGCAGGCCGCAGGTGGTCAGCAGTTCACCACAAGTATCCTCCAGGCACACAGCTAGGTGCAAGTGTGGCTGGGTCTCAGTCCTGCATGCTATAGACTAGCCAACAGAACCTCCCTCAAATCAAAACACATGGTTACAGCAAATCTGAAAGGGACAGAAGCTATAGCTTCCACCAATGTGATTACACATTTTGCCTAGGAAAGTGTAATTCAAGTCTTGTGTGTCTTTTCTCAGTCAAAATCCCTCTAAAATCTCGTGGCTAGAAGGTATGCTGAGTTACAGACAAGCTTTTGGGAAAGAGAGAGCACATGTGGAAGGCATGTGTTGTCCATCTTTCATTTCGGACTGCACTGCACTCGCAGCAAACCATTTTAAGGAGGTGTCACTTTACTAGAAATCTATGGGATGGTGATTGCCCCAATTAATCTTCCTGACTCTAGCATAGATTAACTTTTAAAATCAGTTCTCAATATAGGCAATTACAGTTCACCAATTAGGCAGTAACACACAACAGTGCACTTCTGAGCAGTTAGAGCACAGACCAGTACTACAAAGCACAGTCCTTCAGGACAACCAATTGCAACTGAATTATGAGCACAATGGTCTTTCGCATAATACTTATTACTGCTCCTATTAAACAGAGTTTTTAAATACAAATAAAGAAGCCAGGTACACGTGTACCTTGATCAGATTTTGTGACTCATTCAGAGAAAAAGTCATCATAGCCTTATCCGTAACTGCAATATTGCAAAGATTAACACTACAGAACCAGCATTTTGCCTGAAAAAAGAACTATGACAAGAAGCACATTATTGGTAGACGTACACTATCACTGACAGCCAAAAGGAAAGCTCAAACAAATTTTGTAAATCCACTTCATAAAGACATCAAAAACACCCAGCTCGTTCACATACGTGAAATCCCTTTAGCTTTACCTCTACAGACTATCACAGCTGTATTTCTAAGCCCTGATACAAAATCTGCTTCCCAAAATACATGCCAATAGTGACCACTGGGATTTAAGTGACCTTTGAGGAATTCAGAGGACAGCATAATAGCTACATTTTCACTCTTCAGATTTGACAGGAGACAGACAATCTCTCACTCCCTATCCCCACCAAACCATACCAGCAGGACACAGCCAAGCCACTACACATTTTCTAATCTATCCTAAGGCTTGGCATTTCTGACACTGGACTTTGGAAAGCAACAGCTCAAAAAACATGTTAGGAGGAAGACGGGGGGGGGGCAGGGAGGAAAATATACAGAGATGCAAATTGCATTGCCTTCTTTACTTTTCTGTCTTTTTTTTTCTACAACTGGTGCAGGAGTCTGCATAAACAGGAGCCAGTATGCCATGGTGCTCCACCAGCCTGATTATCATTACAAAACCTTCTCTCCTCTTTACCACTGCATCCTCATATTACAAATAATGTTCCTATGCTTAGCCTTCTTATTTTTAGTGTACTAGAAACACATAATCTGTGAGCTGTATGTATATTCAATAGCACTGTCACATAAATTATTATGGCATGTGTACTTTTCCCTCCTTTTCTGATTTATAATGGATTTTAGCATTGTTAAAACTGCAGTTAGTCTGTCTACAGTCTCATAATTCTTCTCTCAGTCAAATGAAACTACAGTCTTGCAATTTCTAAACCAAATTACTACTAAAATGTGTAGAAATAGGAATTTTAATAAGACTTCTATGTTGCAAACATTTTCACTCAGAAATATTTGGAGTCAGTCTCTGAATAGGATTAGCTTCTGCATATTTTCTTTTAATTTTACATATAAATGAAATACAGGATCTCTCATCATAATTAAATTTGAACTATTCAAGATTATGACTGTGAAACTACTCTACACGCACATCTACACCGATTACTCAAAAGTCAGTAGATTCTGTAACCTACAAACAGAACATGCCAACCTCAAAGTCAACAGTTCTTCAAACCCTGGCTTTCAGAAAAGCTAAAAGACAAGCAAGGCAACTGATGGGCTAGGGAGAAACTCAAAACACAAACTTTTCCTTGAAGGCTCAGGATTATGCACGCTGTGTGTCAGCAGGTAAACTGAAAGTATGCTGTGTTTTGATGGATTTTCAGATCATTAAATTAATGATGATGATCTGACTGATTAGGATAAGCAAGACTTGGGATTTTTCCTGCATCACTAAGGTCAGTAATAGATCTGCCATTGATTTTAATGAGATGAGGACTACAGCACTGATGAACTGCAATAAATGAAGGCAAGCCAATCAGAGTGGAAAGACACAGGAGCAGAAGCTTGAGTGGAACAAAAGGACTGAAAGACAAATTGAGAGCAAAATCAGAAGCAACATTACTTGTAACCAGTGGTATTACTTGTCACCAATCTGCCCTGCAGATAACCAAAACAGTTCTTTATCTCAACACAGCACTTCATGTTTGCCTTTATGTTCATATGGTTAAACACAAAAAGACAGATTTTCGTCATGATGGTACATACCTGATTACTTGGACACTCTACTACAGCTCTGATGGCTTCATTTCATTCCTCCTAAATCTAATTCCTAGTCTCTCTCTTTTTCATTATGTACGTATCTTATACAAAACAACCCCAAAAACACTAAAAGCCAGGTAATTCCTTCTGTCCTCAAACATATAAACTCCAAAAATGCTTCACGCATGTAAGTTCTAGAAGGTTCAAGGACTGCACCTCCATGATTACCTTTTATGGTAACAGTGCCCAGCACTGGATCCAGATGTTTTTCTACTGTATCTGCTACTGTTTGCAGCTAACAAACCAGTCTCGTATAATGCAGAATTTCACACACATGACCGTCCAAATGGAAATACGGCAATAAAACTAGGATTACTGCTTCTGTACTCACCTGAATAGAAACTGCTGTACCTAAGTTTAAGCGTCCATCTCTGTAGTTCTAATTACTCAAGTTTCTGTTGTCATCAGCAATGGGAAATCAAGTTCTAAGAAAATTTCCACCCCTGAAAGTTACTCATTAGCTTGAATTTAAGCTTCCAGCAAGTTCTGGGCTTAGCAAAAGACACATGGCACCAATCCAAACAAACAGCAGTGGGAGAAAGAAGCTTTGTTTTAGCAAAGCAAAACATGGTTGTAAGATACTTCCTCGTCCAAAAAGTGCATCTTAGGCAACCTCCTACAAAGCTTCCACTCTCTGCAGCAAACCATTTTCACCCAGATTGGGAAGTGCCCCTGTAGGAGAATCCTGCCTAGTACGTGATATGTTTGCATCTAATAATAGTTACAGTGCCAAACTATGAGCTTCAACCACAGCAACTCCCGTATTGTGACAAGGAAATAAAGTTCCCCATTATGGAAATCTTATATTGTGTTTAATTATGTAATTATATTTTATTGTATTAGTGAGTGGTTGGGCACAGCAGCAACTGCTGGGATTTCTGCAAATTAGGAGCACAAAATTCAGTCTTTCCAACAGCTGATTATTTTTTATGATTCTATGGGGTTTTTTCCTAAGCTATAGAAATGATTCTATTTTTGGCTTATTTCTCTTAAACACTCTCCAGCAACAGAGTGATCCCCTCTCTGGACAACAAAATTCACAGGCACACAAAGAATTTCATCTTAGCAGAGTCACCAGGCCAAATTAATCCCTAGCACACACTCTAATAATTATGCAAATGCAGGGTGGTGATGTTTACATCTAAGTTCAATTTGACCCACACCAAACCACCACACCTGGGGTTTTGTTTCCTTTTTTGCTCCAAGTCAAGTGTCCATTGCACTGCAGAGTGCTTGAATTCAGTGCCTGCACTCAGCAGAAAGTATACGATTTCTAAGCATCAAACACAAACTCCTACTGAACAAACTGGTCTTACATCTCCATGCCCTAATGGCTGGCAAGTAGCACATGCCACTGTCCTCGCTTTTAGCCTGGGGCAGGCTTTTCCTGAAAGTCCCTGACTTGAGCTCACACCTAGCAGTGAGATGGTAATGAAATACAGGCAGAAATTAGCAGTACCTCCTTGTTACCCTACCTGCTGCATGCACAGACACACTGCTTTCTCCTCTGGCCAGCACTGACATGGCAGAAATGGGAAATTCATTTCAGCCAGAAACTTTTCAGTAGCAGGGTGCATGGAAAGACAGAGATATAAGGGCTGCTTGAATCCAGGAAGGAAAATGGGAACTAGATCTGTGATGCACAACCTACAGTAAACATACACAGCCCCATTTTATTCCGCTTACAGAAAAACTTCCTCTGACATCAGGACAAGCACATGCTTCAGGGCTACAGGACAGCTACAGGAATATAATCTTATAATAAACATGAATACATTTATACACATACAAAACAAAATACTGACTTGGTAAAACAAAATAAACAGTAAATAATCTTTTATTCAATCTCTTTTTTTCGTGCCTTAGCATATAGTCTGTGTTATTGTGAACTCTAAAAACGAAAAATGAAATGCAAAATTGTTTACAAGACATAACAGGCAGAGTCCTTCCTTTTCCTGAAATTCTTCATAAATGTGAACAGAAGTAGAGGGATGCAGTGAAATAGGGCATCATAGGAAAAGTGTATCTTCACAATGAGAGATACTGACCAGCTAAAGAAGATCATGACCAACATTTTCAGCATGTAAATGAATGGGACACTCTTAATGCTCAGAAGCTGTGAAATCCTGGCAGCTAGTTATGTGCTTCAGGGAAATAAGCTACACCAGCTTATTTCAGTCACCCACCATCTTTACCTTAGAGACCTTCCAGACACAGTGTGCTGTGTTTGGCCCTGTGCTCATTTGGTACATATATTTTTTAGTACTCCTGGTGAAAACATGGACAAGATTCAAATGCTTAGTATTGTAATAATAACCACTACTTGCCTGTCAAATTAATTTCCACAAGAAATACAATACTATTAGTTATCCTGCTTCTCTCTCTCACCTCCTTTGTTCTGGAGTGAGCCCCACAATGAAATTTGTGACCTCTGTTCACCTTTTCACCACTGGCTGAATCACATTTACACTGCATAAAAAACTCATGTTAATCTGGACACACTGCCTATCAGATGGGTATGCTTTTCATTACAGCAGCCTAACAATCACTCAAAGTAACAAAAATATAGCAACTTCACTTTACCTACCCTAATACAGATTTCATATAGCCATAACACGTTCAGCTAGCATTTGACTTCAGCCTAACATTCAGCAAGCAATTCACCTGCTAGCTTTTTTTTTGTTAAGCAATCTAGCAGTGGGTGCCTGGAGTTGCTTTTCTTTATCTACATGACATGACGGCATAGACAGAAATTACTGGATTAGGAAATATTTCATTCCTGAAATAAAGTTAGAGGGTCAGTGTCTAAAATAAGTCATTACAGATCTCTACTAGGAGATTAAATATTATCAACCAACTGAAAACCAGTGATATAAAATATGTAATTATTCTGCAGTATGTGATTACAGTATATTTTTCACATCACTTATTTCTGCTCTGTAAGTGCTACCAACCTTTTTACAAACTAAAAACTAGCAGAAGAGGAACCTACACTAGAAAATATGCTCCAAGAAGCAAACTCACAATGGGATTACACTGGGGATTTTCCATCTAGAGGCTTCTGGTGTTGAAAAGGGGGAGCATGCAAGGATCTTATTTAAAACACTATGATTAAAATAAACAGGAAAAAAAAAAGGAGAAGTAATCAAGATCTCAGTTCTCCTTCAAAGCAAAGCAGAAAAGCAGTTTCTCTATATAAAAAAGTCAAAATTAATATGCATTACCAGGAGGAGGAAAAAATACTAAATGACATGTGACAAGCCTTGTTATAATCCTGTTTCAACATCATCATTTCAATTAAATAGTCCCAATAACGCTAAAAAGCATCTTAAAATGTAATAGGGACATTATTTAATGTCAAGGAGATGAGAATCCTAACAAGAATGACATGGAGCCTGACTACCTCTTAAAGTGCCTGATTGTGGACAGGCACTACTGATATCATTTCAGTGTTCAAAGTCGGAATGGCTTATACTTTGTTATGTAATTACTAACACATGACAGACATGCAAAGAAAGATGTAAGATCAGTTGGTTTTATCTCATGTCTCAGGCACTTCACTCATATTTCTGAACAGATTTATTATTTACTTGCCTGTTAATAAAACCAGCAGCTCTACCAGTCAGTGCATTTTTTCCCGAAGCTTTTGAACTCCACTGAGATTTGGAGGCAATTAACATTCACCAGTAACAGAGCAATCAACACAGGGATATCTAATGGGACTGGACAGAATCCAAAAACAGGTATTAGGATAATAGTGAGTCACTGACATAAGGTTATGATGTTAATTTTGGAGGGGAGAGCAACAGTGAGTTTTCAATAGCAGTGTCTGTGATTGCTGTCACATTAACATAACATTCTTTTCTATATGGCTGTCTTCTGAATCTGAAACGTGTTTAAAACTGAAAGCAGCTGACAACACCGAGAATTAACTCTCTACTGCCTATTGCTAAAAGCTTGCTCAACTAAATTACTTACACAATGGTTTCCAGATGTTTTTCTTCAATGAACAAATAAAAGTAATAATTTTAAAAACGCCAAAAACTATCAGGGGCTGTGCATGGTTCATTTACGACTGGTACAGTCAGAGAGAGAGATCTAGTTAATCCAAGCATCTTTAGCTTAAAAAGCCAGGGATATTCCTGGAAGCAGCATTCGTTCGAAGTATGGCTGCTACCTAATCAGCTCTCTAACTAAGCAGGTTTAAGATGCAGGCTGGATCCCATAAAAGGCTTGGGCACCTACAACTAGGCTTTGCAAGGCATACATTTTTAGAAAGTTGGTCCCAAAAGGGAGCTTGAAACACAGGTGTAGATACATCAACCCCACGGGCATACAGGAGTCAACCTCAAGACAGCACTGGAGTGTGAGAAACCTCGGAAGTCTTGTATCAAGCACGTAACCAAAGAGGAAAGCTTACTGCTGAGTATACTCAAAGCTCTATCCCCTTCCAAAACTCCCTCAAAAGAGGCACCAGGTTACCTCCATCCACAGCCCGGAACTGTTGCTGCTGCGTTTCTCTGCGATGGTATTGCACGCAGCAGCAACAGCGCGGTGGCGGTAAAGGAGGCGAGAAGGCTCTCCTGCATGGAGACTGCAGTAGGTCTTTATTCCATGCTAACTCCCCAAGGCCTGGGACCAGCACACGTGCCAGCCCCCATAGGCAGAGGGCTGGCACATGGCTAGAGCCCAGAGAGAGAGAAGCTGGTGGCTGGCTGAACCCCAAGGCAGAGAGGTATTCATGTGATTCAGAGTCCCTATCTTGGGGAACAGGGGGGCAGTACAAGGGCGGAGTTAGGATAACAGAGCTAATAGGGAGAACCTGAGGGAGTGGTTTGGACTAGAGATGGGGGAAGGGGATGCCACATGGAAAGGTAGGCAGGGATACGAATAGGGGTACACCTCATCTCCCCATCAGAACCTTCTCCTGAGCGTGTGCACCTACTCCTGTCCTCTGAACACAACAGCAGCAGCAGCGGCTCCACACGGGACCATATAGCAGAGGAGATGTTGTCAGTAGCTGTGTTACGCCATACACTGATGGTAATGGCAACAGAAAGGTGGGACACCTGAATCCAAATCTTTTCCCAGACTGAGAGCCCAGATTCAAGCATATGTCTGCTGTGACAGCATCACTGCCAGCAAGCCACAGGTGACACTGGTGATGGATGAGTACTTTCCTTTGGCAGCTGTGTCACTGGAGAGCTAGGCACCCAGAATTTGGAGTGTCAGGAACCACAATATCAAGGACAGTCTAATTTTGTAGCACCATGATTAGAGCAAGGGGCATTGCAGATGGGTACTGTTAGGATTAAGTGGCCTTGAAGAGGAGTGAGCGCAGACCTATGTGTCCAGATTCATTCTGACTGCATATATTTCCCAGAAGTTAAAGGACAAAACCAAGAGGCCAAAAACAGCAGTATTAAACAGAATTGTTATTTTTCACAGATTAGCAGGTCTGAGAAAAAGGCACTGTGCAAATGTAGCCTCTTCTACAAACATATGGCATTTGCTATCAGCACCATATGTAGCTTCTGTACTTAGTGAAAGAGCATTCATTCTCATAACATCTATGCTGTATTTATTAAGATATGCTTTGCCTTCCATAAACATCCACTGTTTTTGCAATGTTATGTTCTCTATACAAAAGCCACTAGAATTTGCCAAGGAAAAGCTAATAAAAGAACAGAAAGGAACTCAGTGTTTGGCTTACAGGGTTCATTTCACTTCATCCTGCATCCAAATGCAGACATTGGGGTGGGACACATCAGACATTTCACTCAGCCAGCAAACCAAGAGCAGCATATATAAGCTAACGAAAATGACAAAAATATTTAGCTTCTCACCATGAAAGGCTGGCACAATAGCATATAAAACATATGGATTACACAGCTTTACTCTCCTAGTCTGAAGAATCATTTAAAAATTAAAGACATCTACATGGCATTAGACACACTTCCAATTGAAGCCGTCCATATTTTTTCAAAGGCTGAATGTGCAGCCAGTTCACTGAAGGACCAGACTGCTAATGCTAAATGGTAATGGGAATTAAGACAACTTCTGGTTTTGGGAGTTGTGCTTTCATGGTGACCTAAGCTGCACCGAAGACAACAGCCACATGACTTTCCTGCCTGTCTGAACCTTGTAGAGATTTCATTCCCATTCCCAAAACAGGTGAATGCCACTGCTTCTTCTCCAGCCCTGCCACCCCAGCTCAAGTTGGACAGGAGGTAAGGCATTTGCTCTTGATGAAGCCCAAGAAACTGCAAGCCAGAAGAGTTCTTTATGTGGAGCCATTTGCTATTAATAAATACCCAACCTTACAGGCAGGTTTTAGAGACTTCCTCAGTCTCACAGCAACCCTCAGCTTCTTTCTTGGGAAACTGGGGGTAGTCTGATGTAAAAACACCAGAACAGTTTAGGTACATAAAGCTGAAATTGTGTGGGGGACCCTTACATACTTGAGAAGGACACTGTTCAGGTCCCACAGCATCCTGTATGCCACTGGTCACACCCCTTACAACAATTTTCACCACCTCACCCATATCTTATGTTCTTTACTAAGTAGTGTATCATTTCTTGATTGAGACTTGAGCAAGAGAAATTGTTCAGATTCCTGTTTATTATTCGCTGTTATTCCTATCTCTTTACTGACTTGCATATAATCCAAAACCGCAGGTTAGTATTCCATGCTTCTGTGTTCCTCCTTTCTCTAAAAGGGCATTTCTATACTTGGAATTGCTTCTGAATAGCTCTGTTTGCAGCCTCTCTTATGCACAAAACAGAGCATTTAAACATAAATTATTCAAGAAGTGTCCAGAAAATACTGACTATTGTCAGCCTTGGGGAAGAAAGTCACTTTAAATATACTCTGTCTTAATACCCTTCCACTGGCATCTGCTGCTGGTCTGAGACATGGTACTAGGTTTCAGAGACCTTTGATCTGTAGTATTGGCTATTATGTGCTTACATTAATCTCAACCACCAGCTTACCCAATACTGTGTTTTGAGCAGGGGCTCAGGCTGCTCTGAGTCAGGCAATTGCACACAGGCTGCTTCCACAACTCTGGAGGGGAGAATGTGCAATTTTTATTTTCTTCACATGGTAAAAGGTAAAATAACTACTCGCTACCTATTTCTCTCTCTGCTGCAAGAGTTAAATATTTTTCTGCGACAGCCACAGGACTAGAAGATTAAAGAGCTAAGTGCAGTCATCCGATTCTTCAGCATGGTCCCGCCACACGTCTCAATCACTGGCTTCCCCCAAAGCCACAGTGGTAGAGATTAAAGTGCTTCTGGTCCATGGTAATCCAATCAGAGCTAGAAGGGCTTTAATCTCTGCCATTCTGTAGACAAACATTTTGGCAAAATGCCTTCCTTACAGTATTCTGAATTCCACCTGGGTTGCACTCTCGCTTTGACAGGGATTGGGTTCTGCAGGATTATCACCCCTATCCAGAAGGGTGACACTTCCTGCCTTTTCCCTTGGATTAAAAAAGAAGACACCCAGCCACATATCCTCCTACATGGATAATAAACAGTTCCCAAGTTTTATACTAGGAAGCAATGAAAATTCTCTGGACAAAAGAAGACTGAGAGAATGCACTTTCTAATATAAACTGGGGACAAAGGGGGTTTTATTGTTCACAGTCCCAAAGGATTCGATGCTTAGGTCAATTGTCCCATCCTGATATAAGGAAGGAAACCACTATAACCCAGCTGTGTGGAGTGAGCCCATTTTTTAAAAATGAGGTGACAACCAATTGAAATTCTGGAGCAAAACCAAGTCTCTCCAGCCCAGGGAATTTGCATTATGCCCACAGGCTAGCACAAGACTGTTCAAATTCTGCCCTGTCATATAGATAGGATATGGCATGATCTTCCTTGAAATGTTAGATTTATGTACATCTGTTTGTGTCAACCACATTACTTATAAGCACTGAAGGAAATTTTAGCCAGAAAGGCTCACACAGTCATCCTAAAAAAAAAGACTGTTAAAAAAAAAAAAGGTATTTTTTCAGTGGGATAGGGTTCTGCAGTATTGACTATTTCATACTTTTTTTTTTTTTTTGGGTGGAAATCACTGATGAGATAAAGGATTTTCACTACAACCTTAATACTCACATTATTACCACTGCCTTCCCATATCACTCCCTTGGACTTAGGCCTGTTCAGTGAGTAGGAAGGGATCATCATGCCTACTTCTCAATCCAGAAAGAGAGGCACAGAATTAGTCTGTTGTTTTCATTAAAGAGCAAGGGGGGAAATCTGGGGAGGGAATCGGTAGGGGGCAAGGAAAAAAGGGAAAAAAAAAAAAAAGAAAAGGAGAGATGAAGCAATATTATTCTAAAGTCAATGTATAAATCTTTAGCTGTACAACTCCCACTTGCATTAAAGGGATTTGCACAGCTAAAACCACATGCATCAAGTTGACAATATAGCTATAAAGATGTGAAATCTGAAGGGGGGGGGTGTTATGGTTTGGGATTTCTTAAATTTATTTATTTGGAAAATAGGTTTTTAAATTTTTACAACAAAAAGTGAAAGCAGAAACAACAAGATGATTCCATTAAGTCCACACAGTTGGGACTCAGACACCTAAAAGGATTTTTGCAATCTGACAACTAAGTATGTGTCCCACCTGCTGCCTAACTATGAGCTATTTGCAACATTTGGGCTAATCTATAGGATTAATCAGGGGTTAAAATGCCCTCATCATCCCAAACCAACTCTTTCACAAGGAACCTTGACGGCAGGGAGCCTGAGAGAAATAATCTAAGATGCCTTTGCCTTTTCCACTGACACTTCCCAGAGAGGGCACAACAGCTGGAAACTTTCCATGCAGTCAACAGTCTTTACACAAGTTGTGCATCCTCCTCACACCAACTGTCTAAATTTGAGAAGATAAATTTACAGCCCCCAAGCCCAGCCCTGGTAGTAGGCAGGGCCTATAAAGACAGGAAGACAATGCTATTGTGCCTATGGGCAAGTGGAGCTATGGTTGGGCTATAGAAATCTGAACTGGGATGTCAGTGTGGCTCCAGAAAAGTGTGACAGCTGGGATGCTTGTTCCCACTTTCCAGCTAGCTGACAGTTGGTCCCCTGAACGTTCTGTCAAACTGCTGGCTCCTGGCAGAGTGACACCATCGCAGCAGTAATTATTGAGTAAGACTGGGGAGAACTGGGTGTCATGTTCAACTACAGCACTGCTGCTTCACAAGGTGCAGAGGAACACACTGTGCATAGGAACATGGGCACGGGAACCTTTTTTCCTCTGCAGAAGCAGAAGAGGAGATGTAGCTCAACACATTTACTGGGAGCACTGCTACACCACAGGGTTAATACTAGCAACAGTTTGCAAGAACAAAACTGAGCTTTGTACTCTGAGAAAGTGGGGCCAACCAAAAGTTTCTAGAAAGATTTTAAAACTGTGTCAGGTTATAATAACTTTCTTTCAAGTCAGTAAGTCAAGTTTTTTTAAGTACCAAAAAGGCATAAATATTGGTCAGCATTATGCTGGTAAGATCATGTTAATGACTCACATACCATTTGCACTCTTCTCAGCTGCTGTCTGCTTCTTTATTATCACTGCCATTAACCATCCCAAGAAGTGCATCAATGAACATGTTTTCCCAATATGACTCAAGTGACAGGCAGTATTTTCCTCACATCTAAGATCAGCAGATTTAAAAGTGAACAGGCCATGTCTCAATCCCGCTGAAGCTGATGGAGTTACACAGTTTTGAACAACAGTGTCTTGCCTTAAGTACTTAGACTACAGTGTAAGCCTGTTCCCAAAGCATAAAAGTCCCCCTGTACAATTTTCCTGTTGTCATCCAAGGTCCTGATACAAGTCTTTCACTATGGTATAAAAAGCCACCAATCACTGAACCAATATTGCTTGCCACACTTTCAGCAATAATTTGCTCTAATCAATAATTTCATGTAACATTAATTGGTACTCTCTTTGCTACTTTTATCTCCACGACTTACGTTATGCAATTTGGCCTATCAATTTACTTAAAAAAGAATGATAACATTTACTGTCATGATGAAGATCTTATTGACAATGAGGATTTTTCACCCAAGTCAATAAAATACAGATTACTGTTTAAAAATTAAAAGTTCAAAGGAATTGCTTAAGAAGCCAAAACTGTAATAGAAACTTATCAAAGCTAAATGAGCAATAAATAAGACAGTATGAAAACTGTCAGAGCAACTTAGCATCCCCATTCTATTTGTGCTTCATTTTATTAGCTAATCAAAGTGTCATATTATTTCTACTGGCATCTATTTACTGCCATGTAATTTTGATAAGGGCACCATCTGTATTTATAAAAGCATTATCTTAATAGCTGTCTAGCAATCTACAAACATAGGTGATATTTAACTTTTCTAAGGGGATCAATTTTAAACCAGGCAAAAGGACTGATATAAGTCAATATGCCTCTGCTAACACATCAAGGGTCCTATCTGGATTTCCTGCTGCCACGTGCCATTCTGGCAGCCTTACACTTACACCAAGGAGATGAATTTGTTTGACACGATGTGCACTCTTCTTTGCTCTATTAAGATGTACAGCCATGAATTTTGTTTAGCAGGGCTTAGAGCTGCCCAGATTTTAAATCCCTGGCAAAAAAAGAAATTGTCACACAGAACTATTTTGCCACAGAGAAAGCTTGTTTAAGTGATAGTGCTAATTTAGATTCTCTATGATTCCCCCTCCTTAAGGATTCCCTGGATAATTTAGGGATATAATTTTTTATATGTTAATATGTTTATTTGTTCCCACCTTTTGCATTGCAGTGGGCCTATGAGAGGAGTGAGGACCTCCCAAATGCACCCCAGGTCAAGTGTCTCCCATCCCAGAAGTGCCACAACCCCTCAGATGCCTACTCTCTCCTGGCTCCGAACTCTCACACTTGGCAGCAGGGCAGCCCAGCTTCACAAAGAAGAAGTTAAGTAACTTGTAACTAGAACCTGCACTAGGGTTTATTCCCAGGGGACAGGAGATACCGCTCTGATTCCCTCCTTCCAGATGAGGACCCAAACGTCATCTTCTAGTCGAGTTTATACACAACAGTACCAATACAATTTTAAAGATGCAATGCATAGTACTTTGTGCTTTGGGTGGTCTCAGAGGAATGTAAGAGTCACATCATGGATCACTGTACACAGCTTTGGTGCCCTCTGCACCCTGACTCTTTCTGCCATCACACAGGGGCAAGTCCCTGGCAGCTCAGCTCTGCACAGCAACGGGTGATGCAAGCTGCAGGCCCATGGCTCCTTCAGCACCCTTCTGCTAAGGCACTGCCAGCCTGACAGCTCAAAATTCTCTCTGAACATCTCTCTTAAAAGAATTTGGGCTATGCGCAGCAGAAGAACTTAAACATCTCATCTTTAAGCAGTCATTGAAGTAGGGACTTTCCGAAATGTTTATGTAGAACAAGGCACCTAAACTCTGAAACCTCACACAAGATTTAGCTACAGAAGACTCTGGATATTGCTCGTTAGTTCTAGCTCTAAACTATAGGTCAATGGGATGGTGAAATAGGAATTTCTACAGGATTAAATCCTGTGGGATGTCAAGTAAACACATTGTCTAAAAGCAGGTCAGGGGGAAAAGAGGAGGAAAATGCAGTCCATGCACTACATGACAAGTGTGTGTCAAATATTCTTAGACTATTTTAGTACATTCATTTCTAATATATTTCAGTGTTAATTGCCATCTCCTATTTGACATAATAATTATACATAACTGAATAACTATAAAATTGCTGCCTTATATTGCAAATTAGTAATTATAGTAGTAAACATTAACAACATGCCATATATAAAATACTGATTTGTATACTGAAATGAATTGGAAATAATTGCAGTATGTGATAATTAAAATTATGCAAACATTAGCTATCTAATTGTTAGGTCAATTTTTTTTTCATTTAGATTCTCCTTTTAGAGGTTGATATCATTATCCAAAAAATTTTTAAATGTGTAACTCAAAGGCTTTTTTTAAAATCCAAGGGGGAATGAAGAAATGAAACGTCCTCACTGAGCCCAAGTGGGGATTTGAGGCAATGCTCATGCATACAGCTATCCACGCAGGGCTATGAAGAGAAAACCTTCAAGAAGATCTTCCCAAACAAAGAGGAATCCTTTTCTTGTCCAATCTGCAGAATGTGTCAGAACCCTTATAGCTCAGAAACTTGTAACCAGAATCAGTCATCACAATTAGTAGCGACAACAACCTCAGAGACATCTCCTTGCCACTGTGACCTCTTAGGACTTCTGTGGAGGAAAACTATTTGAAAGCAGCTGTGCAATATCCACCTCAGGCTGCAGCTGGCTTCTTGTGGCCCTGTCTTATCCCTTTCCTGCAGGAAGCACTTAGGTGAGCACTGAGGTATCCACCTCAGACCCTCTCTTTACTACAGAGGTTCCGTACCTCTTTTTCTCCTGTTCCATGGTATATGTGTCCCTTGCTAAGGGAGAGACCTCTTTCTCTCTGTTGATCATCACAACGTTTACAAATACAGGGTTAACTTCAGAGACAGGGCTTTGAAAACTCTTACCTTCGATTTCAGTTTAGGTGTATGTTTGGTAGCAACTGCAAATTGGAAAGGAACATACAGGAGCTGGGCCAAAGAGAAAAATTAATACCTAGAACAACTTTCAAATGATAATGGTAATGTCCAGTACTGATAGGTACTGAAGATCTGCAATACCTATCACCCACAATGGGAGTTTTAATGACTGTTTAGATTCAAACTTTGTCAGAAGGAAAATAAGAGGAACTTCTGTCCTGGCAAAAATTTCCAGCTACTTTCAACTCCTTCCTTCATATTTTTGTATCCTGCATCTTTGTTCTCTTCTCCTCTAATGCTCATCTCCCTCTTGCCTTCATTTTTGCAGTGCTGTAGAAGCCCTAATGGAGAGGAGGGGTTTGAGACATGAAAGCTGCTGTAGTGTGGAAACAAGGAACAAATTAGGTTGCTAAAATTATGTGATAACCCTACATTTATCTGCTAAAGAACATCTTCAATATTAGTGTAGGACTGGAGAACTAATCAGAAAACAGTCCAGATGCATTATCAGCAACAGAGCAGTGAGAGGAGACAGCCCCTTTATGAAATTGTTTTCTCTGATAAAGGGAGTTTCTTAGTGCTGTAAATCTAACTCACATGAGTGATCATATAGCCACAGGTACAATGTTCATTATTAACTAAGTAAAGAGTATGCACCAAATCAATTAAAAACAATCTTTAAAAGAAGGTACATAATTTAATTGTACCCAGGTACAGCTCTGCTCTAATTTATCTTCTGGTCACTTGCAAGAGATTTTACTTAGATGTTTAATCTAACATTCATTGCAAAGGGTAATTCTCATGAAATTGCTATGGCATCTCCTGTATCACTTAATGCAAATGCTTCAGTGCCTCGGCAATGGAGAGGAGCTTTTTCAATAAAGACACACATCACAGTGCAGTATGAAGGGCTCTCTTTGTTCAAGTTGTTTTAAAAGCAGCAAAATGTTTCACAATAACAAGACATTCAGACTCTAACACCAGCTACATTTAGATGACAAATCACATTCCAAATAGTGGATGTACATCACATGTCCATCATGCAGCAAGGAATATGGGCTCCAGACATGTTTTGCATATAAAAGCAGGCCCAGACTCATGAACTTGCACAGAAACACTAGACACTATCAACTGATGTGCAGCATTAAAATATGCTTGTGACATTAAAAAACAACCAAACAAAAAACCCAAAACAACAACAACAACAAAAAACCAAACCTAGAACACTTATTAGTGGCTCCTGAATTCAGATTTAAGACACTTAAATAAGCAGCCCAGTCATTAACGGTCCTGTAGCTGTCAGCACCCATTAACCACACTATTTGTTTATGTGTACAGAGTGAATTCAGCAGGTACCAAAGCAAAGAAAGACCACTTGTACCACACATGAGCAGGAGCTAAGCTTTTTCAACCATCTATAAAATCGTGGTGGTCAGCCAATGGGAGGGGAATTGCTTCCTGGGGAAGGAAGATTGACCCCAAAAGGCAAGATGAGAGCTGCAGGATACCTGTAGGAGCCAACAAGACATCCACATTTCCGGGCAGTGGGCAGATGAAACGTGAAGCACTTGTACAGTAAAATGTCAAGCCTGAGCATGGTCGTGATGGACTTAAGCATCCTTAAGTCCCTTCACGTCAGAATTACTTCCAGTTTAGACTGGTTTTGTTGTTTGGGACCAGATGCCCAGTTTGGGAGTGCAGTGACCGGGGGCTGATATCTCCCAAGGCTATAGGAGGTACACACACAACTACAGCTGGGGACAAAAGACATGCAGCTCCATTACCAACTCCTCTTCCTGGGGAAGACCACAATATTTTGCAGGAAACCAAGATCTGACTATCATAATCTGCTGTTCAACATATGTAGGGAAGAGGTTTTCTGAATAACATCCCACTTGACATGGACTTCATTCTGGGCTGTTTAGCAGGGATTGGAAGGAGGCAAAAGAGAAGAGAGAATGCACACAAACAACACAAACACAACCTTCAGCCCCAGGTACTGATTTGCCTCACCACAGCCCTGATGACATAGCACCTCAGTGACAGGCAGCAGAGGGGGTTTCAAGGCAATCTTGCTGATACCTGCACATACATTTTCTCAATCTGCCAATTTTCTCTGGAGAAGGAGATGGTCTGTTCCCTTACTCCAGTACTCCTCATTACTAGAAGGAACCAGGTTGGGGTTTGTTTGGTTTGATTTTAATTAAGACCCCTACCAATAATGCTGTCCATCATCTCAGAAAATGGTTCAGGAGGACATCTACTTCCTTTCACAGTTATTTTTCACCTTTACTCTTTCGCTGAATGTATAAAACATCACAGTGGGTACAGATTCCCATATTTAAAGAATACCGATGTAAGCAGCTATAAATCTTTTTACTTAGAAGCTCTCTCTTCAGGTTACCATTACAATCCATCTGACTAATAAATGTATTTATAAATGTGCATGTTTTCACACCTCTCTCACCAATATGGTGTCACTGTGCTTGCTAATCATGACACAATTATTCAAGACCAACAATGTAAGTCTGTGCTTTCTTCCTTGATACAGAGAGTTCTGTACCTGTTAGCCAGCATGGGGTTTTTTATCTAAAAATGCTCTTAAATTTTTTCATTCTCCGGACAGAAGTGAAATGGTTATGTTACTTGGAAGATTAAAATACGTTACTCTGTTAAAAAATAAACCCCACACACAAACTCAAAATATAAATATTGCCCTACTAGGGAAAATACATTTATGGTCATGTTTGCATAGTCCAAACACCAACTCATCAGTAACTTGAAATCATTACTAACCTTTAGTTTGTACAATGGAGTAAGTAAAAACGCTAATTTAAATATCTTTCCACACAGAAAAACTCTACTGACATCAGCATATTACCAAAACCAATTTTCTTACATCAACTCACATCTTTCCCTAATTCTGTAGCATAGCTCTTGGGAGTTGCTACAAGGTCTGTGTAAACTGAAAATCTAAATAACATTATGACGGCTGTTACAGAACTAATTTATAATCTAATACCCTAGTTGAATTTAATATCCTACTTATTTATTCAAGCAAAATATCTGGAAACGATATGTCACATCATAATGCAGTTTTTATGAAAATGGAAAAAATAAAGAGGAACTTTAAGTACGCATAATAATAATCAGTAGGGACAGGTACAAGCAAGAACTGTTGTCTGCCCATCACATGAACAAAAGCTACAGTGCCTTAGTAATTGGACTGTTTGTTTCAGAATTCAATTATGACCAAATCTAGTATTTTACAATAGATGTGCAAGCTGAAAATGCTTCTGGTATTAATGCTATTAGTTCCACAGTACAGCAGCATGTAACTGGTGGACAAACTGCTGCCTCCTCATCAGCCACCTTTAACAGCTCCTTTTTTTAACTGAATTGAAGAATTGAGCTTTGTAGCAGTATTTCTAAACATGCCATTTTAATATAAACACAGTCATACATGCATCATAACTTTCAACTTAATGAAAATAGACTGCATCAGTGAATATAAAACTTACCTCTTATTTTGCCTTTTCTAAGACCTTCTAAGTGAATACTTCTCTCAAATGTAGTTTTTGTAAAATATAGTTTTTGTAAATATAGTTTTGTAAAAATATTTAGGATCCCGGCAGGAGAGAAAACAAATAGGCTAAAATCATTCACAAAACATTTTGCTATTGAAATGTCGTTGCTGGACAAGCCCTGTTAGCTATTCTGGCAGAAACAGCAGTTTATAAAAATTTAGTAGACCTGAATAGTGTATTTATATGGCAGAGCTGAATGCCCAGGAAAAGGACAGCATCCATTCTTAGTCAACTTAATACCCACTGTGGAGGCCTGCATAAATCATATTAGAGCAAATGCATAACTGTGTTGCTTAACTTGAGCTGTGCAGCAGTCCAGGCTTTCAGTCTCCCCCTGGCATTTAGGAGACCAGAGACAGTCACTGACCATCATGCTCTGGTGATTGCCAGAGGGCATCAGCAGCACACACCACAAGAACAACAAAAAAAAATATATATATATACACATATATATATAGAAGAAACTATATATATATATATATGTTGATTGTGCCCTCTTGAGTAGTTAAATTCCTTCATTTAGATACACAGTTCACTTTAGGTGGGAAGTTGTACTGATGCTGCTATGCAAATGTCATTACCTCACACCATTTGTTTCTGTGTGCTTAGGTGCACCCAGCCACAGAGTAGGTGAAATTCACTTACTTGGAAATCCCGAACACAAAGACAGAAACTGGTCAACTCTGCTACCCTCGATGGTGTCACTGTGTTGGAGGGCACAGGATATGCCTGGTTGAGTTTAACAATCACACCTCTCCTGCAATAGCATTTACTCTTGAGTAAAAATTCTCAAAAGAAGATGAAAGGCTGCTGTCCAAGACAAGTCACAGAGTGACAATTAGATAATTCCTCTTCACTTTTCTCCAAAAACCTGCAGTTCCTTATCAGAAACACATACTCCACAGAATCACTGATTAGAGAAACACTACATCCTGCTCCCTATGAATATGTTCTAAGGTTTCTCTTAAAAACTAGCTTATCGTTATCTTCCTTCAGGAGGTCAAAGGCTTGTCAAGTACTTGCCCTCCTGTGATGTCCCCTCACATCCTCCACCAGCCCCTAAAGGCCACAGGATTGGCAGGCCCGTGCTGCTGCCTCCCTGAAGCCACACAGTAGCCAGCCCCAGTGGCAGTAGGAGCTCCCCTCTGCCGCTCCTGTGCTCACATACCCTGCGGCAGGTTTTGTTTTAGCTAAGAAAAGAAACAGGAGGCCAAAGAGCCTGGTCTCCAGGATCACAGAAATCACACAATGGAGGCATGGGCAAGGGTGCAAAGAAATGCAACAGCCTCCAGGAGTGCTCTTCTCCATTTCCCCAGAGGACTCTTCCCTGAGGAGAGTTGGACTCTGACAGCCCCATTCTCTTCTCACATCTTCTGTACTGCTTCAGAGACAGCAAGGCAAGAAAGTAGAGCTTGTCTACATACAGCCAGGAAAGTGGCAGAGCACTGACAAGGACAGGCTTTGCACTCCCATCTCTCGGCGAGGTAACGTTGCAGCAGGAGCCATTACAAGTGGACTGCCCAAAAATGTTTCTAGACATCTTGATTATTTTATGTGCTTTACTTAGTTTAAAAATACATATTTGAGGGGGAAAAAACCTGTAATATGAGATTAACTTCCCTTATACTTATTAAAAATAAATATTATGCATGGACTCCATTTGAGTACAGTTAGCCATAACAGACTTGGTGTAAAATCTTTTTCCATCAGCTTTATAAAAATAATGCTCAGGTTGTTAGTTACTTGACATCCTAGAGATGTGCCAAACATCTGGGGAAATGG
Organism: Gymnorhina tibicen; assembly: GCA_013399875.1. Lineage (NCBI taxonomy): Eukaryota > Metazoa > Chordata > Aves > Passeriformes > Artamidae > Gymnorhina > Gymnorhina tibicen. The sequence continues at coordinate 579,156 of VXAZ01000833.1, forward strand.
GGGTAACAGTGCAAAGTGGGGGGAGCCTTTTTTTGTTTGTTTTGTGTTTCTTTACCATCTTTTTGCTGCTTGCATTTCTGAAGTCTCCCAGGGCAGAAGCAGTCCCCAGAACACATTAAATAATTATATGGGGAATCCCCGTAAGCTGTCTTTAGGCAACTTTAACTTCTTTTTTTCACCAAGGGTACAGCACAGGAGGGACTCATAAAATGGACGATCCTCAGCTCTTGGTCCTTCAGGCAAGCAATAAACTTCCCCCAGCCATGCACAGCATGAAGGCTCCTCTTCTTTCTTTCAACAAAAGGCTAAAACCTGTCTGCATTTTTCTTCACTGATCCCTCACTAGGGGAAATTATTTTGGACAGCAGCACGGCCAGCTGCTCTTAATTATAAATCAGGTCTCCAGCATATGTGCACAGTACATGGAGCCACTCTAACAGTCAGGGAGATAAAGGTGTACAGGTGAGGCAGCCCTCCCAGGAGCAAACACTGGCATATGAGTTGAAGGGGTGCAGCTCTGAACCCACAAAGCCAGCCCTCAATCAGTTCAGCCCCTGCACCTTCATCAGCCCTTCCCACAGAAAATGCTCCCATATTTATTGCTGCTGGAGGAGAGTAGGGCTCAGAACTTTCACTGCCTTACCATTTCCTTGCCAACTTTTTCTCATTTGATTTTAAGACATTCATTAATAGCCAGATTTACTGGGGATTTTCTTTTAAGTAAAAAAAACCAGGCAAATATGGCCCAAGGACCAAATGCATCCCATCAAGTTCTACACCATGGCCTGAGGCCACTCTCTCCTATTCTCTCTCAACTCTTTCAAATATTTAAGGATTGCAGAAAGATAGGAACCTCAGGAGAACATCTTGCCCAACATACCAATCACAGCATTATTTCAGCAGAGAAATATCTGGTAATAACAGAGTCCAGGTTTTTCATCAACGGGTGCCTCAAGCACTAATACTCATGGTTTGGACTCCAATCAATCAGACTGATTTACAGTAAGTGGTGCTGAGGGCCAAGGAACTCCCACCAAAGCGAACGGATTGCCTCAAAATCCTACCACATCTTTAGATTTTTAGATGTGGACTTGTGGACTTACAAAAGACACAGCTCAATAAGTTTGAGTTCACAGCTTAAATCCTGTACTTCTATTTTACTGGCTTTATGAATGTTTTCACTCCTTTTACTTTTCTTTTCCCCCAAAGGCTGATAAGTTTAAAAGAGGAAGATTTTGATGCTGTCTACTATACTCTGGTACGCCTACGTCCAGCTTCCAAATATTAGCAGGTATGCTTGTTATCCTTTTTATATCGTGGGGGTTTTTTCATCCTTTAGCCTTAGAAGCAGACACGAATGAAAGCTTGAGTCATGCTCCTTTTTGTTAGCAACATGGCACCATGCAACCCTACAGTCAAAAAATAAACATCCATTTAGTTGAGGAACAAAATAAAGGAGACTGCAGCAAAGAAAAGAGTGTAAGACAGAAGAGGAAAGAGCCAAAGGGAAAAGGGCATTGAACAACACAGCATGAAGAAATGATGCAAAATTCTTAACACATAATAAGCATTCACAGCTAAATGGCAAGCAGAAAGCACTGGCTACTGCAGCTGAGGTTCTAGCTTGGTAAGCAGTGTGTTCACTCCATATGTTCAGCAAGCACCAACCTAAGCCATCTGCTTCTTGTGTCTGTGGTAAAGGGAGCCAAAACATACCTGATTTCTCACACCAAATGGAAAACACCTACAAAGAAAACAAGGTACTCCTCCTCGGTGGACACAAATGTCTGGAGAGCACGTGTCTGTGCTTGTGTCTTGGGTGGGGACAAGAGTTTATCCCCCTGCATTGCATAATGTGCCAGAAAAATGTATGACATCTTCTAATAACTACAGGGCAGATTTTTCAAGTCAGGCATGTGCAATTGGGCTAGCCTAACTTAGGCATGCAAATAGCAGATGTGCACACACAGATATCTGACCTGCACATGCACACACAGATAATTAGTGTTTCACAGCTCTGACGATACTGGGGCATGGGTTTATCTTCAAAAGTTGACTCTTACTTGGGGAATTCTGCATCCTGATAGCAAGGAAAATATGTTCATTTATGTTATTCAGCTATTATTCTGGTATTCAGATGGAATTCAAAGCAGTTACCTAGAGCAAAAATGACCCAGTGTTTCAAAAGTAGGAGCTATATATGGTAAGGAAAAGATTTAAATCAATCTCTAGCCACTATATTAGCAGCACTGCTGTTTATATAACATCCTACCTACAAATAGGCTCAAGAATTATTATTTTTAATATTTGAGAATTAGATCACTATAGAGGGCAATTTAAGTGGCGCACTGAGTGTTTTATGAACAAGCAGTGACAAGTAAGATTGCTGTACATGGGCAAATATGAAAAGTGAAATGAAAGAGCCAGGAAATAACAGAACTGAGAGGCACAGTTAGATGGATCCTTAGAAGGGCTAGATGGATCCTTACATCTTTTGTCCTGTGATAGTTTGGCTGCCATTGGCTGATCTCACCAGAAACTCAGGAAAGCAAATGATAAAAAAAAAAAAAATGAAAGGATCCTCAAAGCTGCTGAGAAAGGAATAACAGATTTGGACTCTGACCTGACAAAGTCATGGAGCCAAGGTCCTTTTGAAAATCCTTATATAGAAAGCTAAAGATATGACCTGATTTCAAAAAGTACTGAGCACTCAGAAGATCCCATTGACTTCACTATAAGTAACTGCAAGAGCACAGCATATCCTTTCAATTGCTATGGAGTGGGCCTGGAATGTTTGTCACCTACAAGATCAATGGGATCAGTAGGTGCTAAGTATCTCACAAGATCAATCTTATCTGGCTAGGAAATAAACCAGTTGCTACATGCTATACCCTTTGTTTCTCAAATGTAGGTTCAAAACAAAACCAAAATTACAAGTTCTGCTCAATGAATGGTACTGACTTGTGAAGCTTTAATAACACTTAATATATGAGTAATCAGTACATTTACACACATAAAATGCATCCCTTAAATGCTTCACAGTAAGTTTAATTCATGCACTTTCATTGTTTGAACATTTTCCAAGATTTTCCTTCATTAATACTGTAGGCTGTTCTGAATCTCAGGACTGCACAGCTCAGGTCAAGAGTTCTGGAACAGATAAACGAATGAGCAAATCCAATTTGATTTTAAAAAGGGAAGTTATTTTTTCCCTAAAGAAGAACAAATGTGGCCTCTTCTCAGAATGACAAATACTTTCTATAAGGATCCAAGTCCACTTTTACTCTTTTTTAAAAATTTGTGTATCTTATCATTTAAAACAAACATGCTGGTATATTCATATTCACCAATGGTTGTTGTTCTCATGGAGAAGAAATCCATGGTCAAAGCACTAACAATATATTGTTATACCAAAATGCACGTCAGCTTTGAATGCTTAAACGGCCTGATACCATCTGACCACTGTGGAATCAGCCTTTTGTATTAAGTCGACACCAGAGTGTTACTGAATTGCTGTAGTGGGTTGGAACGTAGTTGATGGACAGTCTTCTAGACCAGTCGCTTCTCGCGATCTCGCACATTTTAAAGGCAGCACAAGCTCAGGAAGTCCCTTTTGTTTCCAGCTCTCCCGAGGGGAGGGGTGGGAATGGGCCCCAGGCTCCATCTCTTGGAGTGGGCCTGGACCTCGCCCTTCCCCCGGCCCCGGGTCACGGCCCCCCCCAGGTCGCTGCGGGAGAACCCCCTCAGAGCCCTGGGCAGCTGAGAAACAACCATGAGCTGCTGCGTAGCCGAGACCGCCCGCCGCC